>AP027106.1:65980594-66396765 GCA_028142955.1 Pinctada fucata
AGGGGATCTCCAACCAGACCTGGTTGCAGTACCAATTAAGAACTGAATGTTTATTTTTGCCATTTTATTGGATGATGAAATGTCAGTTGTCGTATCACAAATTGTGTAAAACCGCGTAGCGTAGCGAAGCGGTTTTACGCAAAATTTGTGATATGACAACTGACATTTCATCATCCAATAAAATGGCAAAAGTAAACATTCAATACTTATAATTACCAAACATATGAATTTATTCCGAATTCGTACAAATTCTATGGAAAATAAACGATTGAGTACGTGGCGTATGAAAATATTAAACTGGTACGAACTAGTTCCCTAACAACAAAAATGTTCGAGAGGGAAAAAAGCAAGCCGACATTTAATCTGGAAAAAGCATTTCCCCCTTCAGAACCTCAGCATGTTTTACCTATTTGCACTTACTGCTGTACTGTTATGACGTAATTTGTGACGCGTTGTTTATCGAAGGCAGCAGACATGACAGTTAGAACATGAAGCAATTTGTGTTGGGATTTATACGGACTCTCAGACAGCATTTCTTGTACCTGTACTGTAGATCTTATGTGTGAAGAAAAAACACGTTGTTAAGATCTACAGGTATGGGAATATCAGCTGTAAATTATTTCTTAGGAATCAGAACGAAATTGGCATGACAAGTTTGGTAATTAAGTCGCGATTGCGTAGCTTTTGCTCAGTACTTTCAAATTTATTCATCCTACATGTTGTATATCCATGTGTATTAGATTAATTTCGATGATTTTAGAGAAATAAAGGACAAGTTTTTTCCATGCATTTTTAATAGGTCAATCAAAATTTCCCTAGAAACACAAGAAATCCGTCAACAAACTGCCGTTCATGTTCACTTGTTGCAGTTTTCAAATCATGCGCGTAGCAACCGATGTAATCTCTGCAAACATTCACAGTACTGTGGCAGTGTGCTGTGATGTTTATGAGTCGACACATGGAACACAATTCTTGATCTCTGTTGCGTTAGTCTGAAAGTAGTTCCGGTCAATTTTGACATTTTATCATCTCATAACGGAAGTCACAATAAATGCGATCGACCAATCAAAATGCTAAGAATCAGATAAACAAACACATTTGGTAATTATTAAAAAAAACCACACCAAAACAACCGAAGCGAAAACACAGAGAAGACGCGTACAGAAGAGACGAAAAAGAGACATACGACAAAGAAACATTAAACACAAAAAACTACACATAAAGCAACGAGACCTATGGGCAACCGATGTCGACTTAGGACGGCTATCTGCTACACAAGTAACAAATGGAGTCGTTATCCTGGATTACGTGCGCTTAACCCTACCACTTTTCCGATTACCTAGGGTCTCGAAGAACGTACAATTGTGGTGTAAAACAACCTCCTCACTGTCAGATGACCACAAGCAAACAAGACCGCAAAACGCAGGGGCCCAAGCAACACAGATAGATATGGAAATGATATAAAAAGAGGGCTTATGTAATACAGTCCGTGCTCTGTCGGCTGTAGCGAGCTCATGTATGTTATCACCGAGTCCGACTGACATTCAGAGAGGACAGGTGGTCGGGCCCCGGTCTTCTCTAAAGAGGTTTGGACAGGGTCCGTCATGGAGTCCCGTCGTCACAATCAGTCACAGTGCAAGTTTTAAGAATGCGCTGGTACAAGACTGTAGATTGGTCAAGTACCAAGTCTAGTGTCTGTCTGGTGACATTAGGATCATATCCACGGTATAAAAGGCGTTTGATGATTCTGATGCATTTTCGATGGTTATGCTGTCTGCCTTTGACCCTTCTAATTTTGTTTATCATATCACCGTAAAATGCAGGTTGAGAAATACCCCCAAGTAATGCACTCTGTTGCTTGTATGGATCCGAATTTTAAAAGAAGTTGACTGTAATTTTTGTCAAATTTCCAGAAAGTATTAACTAGTTTATGAAAGCGGAAACCTTGACTTAAAAGATTCTTCGTAATTTGTTAATTTCTACAGTGAAAATCCGAAACATTAGTACATGCTCTAGCGTACCGGATGAGCTGTGATATGTAAATGCCGTACGCCGTATGTATCAGTTAAGGAGTCATTAACGTCCATATAGATCTGATCAAAAAAACTTAATTGTTATACATTTCCAATTGCTTTAGGTCCAAAAAATGTTCTTGAAGAAACTTATATAAGCAAGGTGGTGTTTAGAGTAGATATTCTTATTGAGTCACTATTCAAAAACAATATCTGGGTTCTAAGCTTTCACATGGTATTTCATTTGTAAACACTGAATATCTGCTTCTATCTGGATGTTTTCTTAGCGTTTCAACGACGACAAACAATCGGATTTCATGAATTATTTGGAACATGTAAAATGAAAGTAGATAATGTGGTATGTACATGTAAAGCGAAAGTATGATATTACGTGCACCAAGAAGATGACGTGACTATTCATCAGATTCCCTTTTTTGTTTTAGTCTTGCTCCTTTTGTTTTCATTTTGAAATTTGAACTATCCTCCTAATGTTTTTATATGAAGAAGCTTCAATCTTTTAATGGAGAGATATCTGGCATCGTCGGAAACCCACGATCTATTGCACTCAAAGGAGCTCGATGTCAACAACTCTCAATGATACCCGCCCCTTCACATCTCTCTATAGTCAAAGTTCAAAGTCAAAGTATAGTATATAAGGAAAGTATAGAGGCGGATATTCTTGTGGATCGTTGGCATCGAGCTCCTGTGATTACACTGCAATATTATAGCATCTTTAATACGAAGGTCCGTGGGTTTCTGGATGACCAACATCCATGTTTTGTGTCATTCGGATCTGGGTAGATAATGGGATTGAATGGATCTACCCTCCTTTCCTGTGGGAAAAATGTGCATTCTCATAAATGATAGCTTGAGAGTAAATCAATGAGAAGAAAACTTCTGGAATTTCATCTTTTTATCACAGATATCTTTCAACAGTATACAATTATTTCTTCATAAAAATGGTATTTATAAAATGGCATAAACTCTCATGATATAACGAAAAACTCTCACAATATAACGTTAACAATGATCACCAATCGCCGTGAAGTCAGTATATCTATACTTTATGTTCAATGAATCTTTATTGATACCAATATAAACTGCCGAAATCTACCAAATATTCCCACTTTAATGGTGAAATTTGGAAATAAAATTATTATCAGAAACACATTTTCATAAATTCATTCAAGATTTTACGTTACTTACTCTGATACCATTCATTACAATATTTACAAATATTTTGAGACTTTGCTTGCAATTTCCAATTTTGAAATCAATTTTCCAATGTTCTACCAATCGATCTTCATTTCTATTTCCTTATTTCTATATTGCACCTTTATTCTTTTCAGGCAGACATTCTAACATTTAAAGGGGTCAGAAGGCTCTTCAAAAAAAAGGGGGGGTTGTTTACTAAAAGTTAGTTTAAAAAAGAAATACTAGAACTAATTTTTACAGATTTTTGACATATAATAAAGACATTACAAAATGGTCTTACTAGTATTGACTGAGCAAGTCCCTATTTGATATCACGACTGAATATGAATTTGCAGAGTGAAGTTGTCCCAACCTTAAATGCACTATCCACAGATCGGATATTTGTATAGATTTGTATAGCTGAATGATCGGTTAATCCATTACACAACAACCATTAATAATAAAAGACGAACAATAAGACATCCATCTGTAACAACGTACGGATTCTCAGTATAAATAAATAATTATACGTACACTTAACATAGCTATAAATCTTATAACATAATAACTGTAAAGATGATTCAACAAAATGTACAATGTCATATGTACAAAGATGATTATATTGTAAAGACTAATTTAAAACTATTCAGAGTTTGTAAATCAATACTGAAATGGACGGAACTTCACTATGGACGGAAACTTTAAAATTGCTAAAAATAAAATATTCCAGTTTCCATTTCAAAAACGCCAGATGCATCGGTGAAGATACATTTGTATTGCAAATATTGAAAAGGGGGGTAGCTTGATGTTGTGATTGAACTTCAAATTAATATAAATCTGATTTACACGAGCTTCACAGAAAAGATTGATAAATGTTGAAATGTTGAAATCTTTGGTATTTGATAATGACAGGCATGTAGGTCAAACACAAACGTTACAATGACGTCATTTAATCGCTGACTTCAGAGTAAAGTATCAGTAAGTAACATATTTTAAAATAAGTCCAGTCTGATTAAGGCATGTGTCAATGACAATCTGATAGGCATTGTGGGAAGGTTTTCTGTCTCTGACCATGACATGCCACGAATGAAATAAACTACTCCTTAACCTTTAAGCACTTATAAATTGGAAGTAATTTCCACCTTCTCTGTCGTTTTAGTTCATTCTCTTAACGACATACATTTTCACGAAGAGACACGTAATTTTACATGACTTTATTTTGAGCTGGTCTCCTGACATACGCAGGGATTATGACTTAACATCCGGATAAAGCGGAAGATATATTCTATCACCTAGGTCCAGACCGGACAGATGTCTGAGATCCGTAAATGCTTTTGTTTCTTTGATTCACCATATGATGATGTTCAATTTCGCCTTCAAGTTCCATAATTTCTTGTTTGAGTTTTTCATTCATTGAACGAATGGAATCTGAAATTCAAACAAACAACATATAAATTGATGAATGAATAAATTACATTAATTCATATCTAGATATAGTATAACCTCTTGCGAATATTCTGTTAATACATTCGTTTTCTATAAAAGCCTTATTTTGTGTGAATCAAAATGTTTCTTACCGGAAGCGGAAGCTTGTGATGATCGTCGACTATCCGGATAACGCATTGGTGACTCTGAAATATAATCGTCAAATCTAAGAAAATCCATGCATGCAACATTTGTGAATAATGAATAATAATGAATAAAGAAACTTTACTACAAAGACAGGACTTCTTGCTGATATATTAGATTTCACAAAAACTTTGTTTTAACAATGCGAATTTCTACTCCACTTAGCAGATGTTGGAATCTTTTCATATTCTGATGTTTTGTCATATAAGTGCTAGAGTATGTAAATCAAATCTTTACTTTCCACCATATCATAATTTCATATCATAATTTGAATTGTTTCCCCAGTATTTCTGACAAGAAAATGCCTAAGTTCCCTATATGATTTCGGTTTTACTATGAACTATGATTTAGGCCTACGCTGGGTCGACTGAGATACTAACATAAATGTTGGCTACCAACAAAAACAGCCAATGTCAAAACTTGCTGCACGATTTACAAAACTACACAGTGACAGGTGTAAACGGTTTTCACAAAGTTGAGACAAAATCAAAAAAAAAATGTTGCTGTGACAAAATTGCAATCACTTGACTACGGTGACCACGTGACAATTAGATTTTATAGGAATCGGCTTTTCTCAAGTCTGTAATGAATTTAATATTTTCAGGACTAAGCAAACTAGTATTTCTACCATCATTTCGAGAGAAACTTGTTGAAAAAGTTTTGCTAAAGAGTTTCGTCTACTTTTTCAGTCAGTAGAATCAAATATGTGATTGTGATGTGATATAAAACATTGATTCATATTTTACGTTGTGATAGATAGTGTCAAATTGCAGTTGTGCTTATAAAACATAGCCCCACCGTGCCCTGTACTTAGACGGTCATCGTCCACAAGTACTGAAATTTTAGACAGAGAAAAACAAGTTGATAAAAGACGTCTATAAAATTAAATATACCGTACCATATTATCAATAATACCTCGACGTGAAATCTAGTCGGTAATATGGGCTTACAGAATTACATACATGTACATTTACCGGGATTTATAATTATCTATACCGCGGCGTGAAAACCAGCGTCATGGAAGATCTTGTAACTTTACATTATCTTCATCAGAGTAATATAATTGGATTGGTATACTGTACCATATAGGGCTATTACCCCTACGGTGAACTGACATACGATATGGTATGACGTCATTATACAGATAATTATCTTCATCAAAATAGAGGTAAATCGTGATACTCAATGATCAATACAGACAAATAAGATTGAAAATGGACAGATCTTTTTTTATAATTTTAATACCCCAAAATACTTTTTTTCATTTGACAGATTGATAAATCAAATCTAAATCAAAGAGGCTCGTCATATAAGTATTTATGAGCATTTGGAAATCAAAATTATTACTCTGTAAAGTTGCTTCATATGCTGTATTTTGTATTTCTATGGTTTTAGGTGTGTGATCAATTTTGAAACAACACTTTCATGACGAATCACCAATTCAAGTATTTCAATTTTTTTTAATTGAGTAAGACTTTCTATAGTAGAATTTGAAATAGTTCTAGTTTTTTTTTACGAGAGAGGAATTCTTTTTTTTTTTTTTTTTTTTTTTTTTTGATTAATTCAAGTACGTTTACACTCAGAATAGACAATTATTGAAAAGAAGCGTTGTTTGATAACCATGATTGTTTATTTTTTCTCTAAACATCCAACAAAACAAAAGAAAAATTTAAATAACATCTAACAAATGACTAAAACTAACATCAACAAAAATTCTGGTGATATCTGAATGAAAAGTGACATGTAGAACAATACATGTGTCTCTGATGGCGTCCTAGGTGAACCTCTATTCAAAAATAGATTTTTGTCAAAATACTTCTTTTCCCTAATATTTGAATAATTAAATGCATATCTATAATGTTCCACTCTTACATATTCCATACTGTGTTTGCTAAATGCTTTTCTGTCGAATTTGTCTCCAGAAACATGTTTTTTTTTCTTCATCTCTCCTTTTTTTCTTGTTTAATTATATTTTATCTAATTTCATTTTATGTGTCCAATCTTGGAAAACGAATGTATGTTCTAACTCTATTTCGATATTATTTTCTGTCCAACTGTATGCACATTTCTCTTATTTTCTCCCCTATTCCTTGATCATTATTTCTTATTATGAAGCCTTCCATCACAATATGAGGGGAAAAGTTGATTGTCTTGAAATTCCACTATTTTCGAATAGAGAGATTTATAAACACATTGTCACAATATATAACAGGTAAATTCCTTCCACGACAAATTGATCCAATAAAAATGTCTTGGCGTGTAAATTTCAGCTAAGAAATATAGTTACCATGGCAACGCATCATTCCACTTTTATTTCTTATAAGACGCTGCAGTTTTTAATAAGATATGTATGATTTATAAGAATTGACTTACGGTAAAAGCGATATGTTTTGAAAGAAAGAAATTTTATCTTTAAGTTGTGCTACACTTAAAATAGATTTTATTAATTTTCTGTCGATGAGCGACAAATCTTTTAAAAGTTTTATTTTACCAACAACAAAAGAAAGAGGAACAAAAATCCTAAATACGGATAAGTTTTCTATAAAACGGAGTTTAACAATAAAAATAATGTATATTGAGTATTGTATTTCTTTTATATATATATATATATATATATATATATATATATATATATAAATACAATGTATAATGATAAAGGTTGCAAAATAAGTCAAAGAGGATGATTTTATGTGACATGAACTGACCTTGACGTATAGGTCCATTCTGTAGAGGTCGTCCCCTTGGTGACATGTAACCGTCGTCATGGTAACCACCATTCTGCATGGGATCTTGGGACCTGCTCAAGGAAGATGTTTTATTAATTCATTTCTTTTTTATTCCATTTTTATTACTTTTTGCAATTCTGACTTATTTTGACTTTTTTCCTTGAGGTTATGTTATGCCGTCGGTTCCCTCAGGGAGTCTAAGTGCAAATTCGAAGTGGTTTAAATTCTTATGAAATTTAACAAAACGTTGTTGACGAATTCATACCAAGCTTAAGTGCCACTATTTGTAAATCAGATTTACGTTAACAAATTAAATTAGATCTAGATGTAGAAATGATTGGAGACATTTTATTTTCTGACATGCCTTTTTAAAACAAATGCTTCGGTACTATAGTACGTGATCATCTTCAAACGCCCTTCTTTCTTGCACAGCTTTCCATTCCATTTCTTGATTAATGAATTTATCTTGGATATGATATGTTTGCAGCCTCATATAGTTAGTTTCCATGGTAACATTTTTTTTGCCCACGTATCAAATTTTCTGCTGTACAAGATGTTAATTTCGCTGAGGGGAAATATAACAGAAATCCATGGATGTAGATTGCTAATCTATATATTTATGTGCAAACCTAACTATGGAGAAGATACAGCGTGAATTAACCTTATTCAAGCAAATATAATTAGAACATTGCCCTTTTCTCTATTCTTCTCCGATATAAAAGAGTATATGGGTTTAAATTCCATGCAAGTACGTCTTCAAATCAAATGAAGACAAAATGAAAAGAATATCAAAATAATGTAAATTTAAGTTTTATTCTATCTGTCCTATTGAACAATCTCTCTCGACCTCTTGATCTCTTCTCATGGCGTTTTCGTTATGGTCAAGCATATAGTATCAGAAAATAGATATATAAGTGAGTACTTACATATTGGGCGGTGTCCGATGGGGTATATTATCAGGTAGTCGGTGAGGGGGACGTTTTGGCCCTGCCGGTGGGGGTTGTTTACCCCGGGCGTTAGGGGGAATGTTCTGCTGTCCAACAGGGTAAGGCTCCGCCTATAAACACAAAAGAGGATAAAAACTAAGACTCATCTTTCAATGACATCAACAATTTCAAACCAAATAGCAATATTGCTCCCCCCCCCCCGGCTTCCCACCTTTAAAGAAATAAAATCTCACCGACAAATAACTAATTTGAATATTTTCGAAAAACAGAATGATGTTCGTGCATACAGCATACGTACCAGTGGTTGTCTTTGGGGGTTAGCGTTCCTCCATTGCTGACCCCCAGGGCCAGGTGGGGGTCTGTTGACAGGGGACTGTCTCGGGGGATCGTAATACGGATCGTGCTGGGGTGGTGGAGGTCCGTTCATAGGCCTGCTATACCCTCCTTGACCCCGACTGTCATATAAAGATAACGCGTTAGTTTTTGTCAAAATTGAAAATGATTTTCAGAGGCTACATTTAATTATCGAAATTCCGTGATTTAAATTAAATTATGATAAAAAAAAATCAAAATGTACGCTTTGAAATAAGTCGATCTAAGACTAAACTGATAAAAAAGAATCTGAATACAGCTCACCTTTCCTTTTCTAATGCTTCAATCCTTTTTTGTAATCGTTCGTTTTCTCTGTACATCAGTTGCTGTTCTCTCTTGATTCTGTCTTTTGTTGAATGCATTTCTGAATTTTCTGACCTATAAAGTAAATCGCTATGTGACGGAAGGTTCGGACGGGTCGAACTTGACAAAAACTGCTATGTAAGAGGGTTTGGAAGGGAATCTCACTTAGGAGATACCCCAGAATAAGAAAGAGTTGGAATGGCGATTTCATTTCAAACACAAAAATATCATCGTATAATTGAGTATTGGAAGGGGTTCAAAATAAGCCACCGTTCCACTGCAATCCCGCTGTACCTGCGACCATTCCCGACCGCAATTTTCACAAGAGCGGGTAAAACTTTCCCGACCTTTTCATTTTTTTCTTGACATCACGCTCTATTCCCGACTGATTCCCGATCAATTTATGACCGATTCACGTTTCAACGCGGACTTACTCACGCTTTACCCGCTCTACTCACGATCATATTGCCGACCAAGCCCCGTTCTATCCGATCAAACTCCGATCTATTCTCGACAAAACCGATCTATTCCCGATGCAATTCCGATCTATTACCGACTGCATTCCCGCTCAAAACAAAATTTCTAACTTTAACTGATCTCATTTGTCATCCAGTGATCGTATCGGCCGATATTTCTAGTTTTGACCTAGCCTTACCCAAAAGTGTCGAGGTCAAAATTGAAAATTTTCCTTGCTTAAAAAATGGCATTGGATAACCAAGAATAATCGCCGCGACATTTTGATAATAAGAATTTTGAACAAATCAATATCAGTGCGAGAAAATGATTGAAATAAACACAGATCCTATTTGAAGCGTCGTTTGGTCGTAACTTGGTCTTATAGAGCGTGAATAGGTCGTAAGATGGCCATGAAAAGGTCTTGACAAGATCAGCAAAGATTGAATCTGTAGTGGATAGATCGTGGTAAGAGCGTAGAATGGACTGGTAAAGATCGGGAACAGGGCGTAATTAAAGCGTATCTTATGCGTGAAGAGAGCGTGGTTTTGTTAAATGCCGATCAGACCACGCTCAAACCACGCTCTTTCCCGACCAGGATACGATTAACCTAGGCTGTACCCCCGACTATCCCGACCAAGTGCCGACTATTTCACGACCACAAAGAGAGCGGGAAAGTTTCCCGTATTTTTTCAACCGGTTGAAAGAATACGGGAAACTTTTCCCGACCTCTAAAGCGTGCCCGCTCTAATGCCGATCTATTTTGGACCAACATACGCTGTGCATGACCAAGATACGACTAAAAGCCGTTCTCTCCCGACCTGGCAATTTTAGAGGTCGGGAATGAACGTAGGTACAGCGGGATTGCAGTGGAACGGGGGCTAAAGTTTTAAATCGTATATTTATAGCCTCGTTTTGACATTTTACCGACCTGAGAGCCTCGTTTTCAATCATGTACTCCTGTAGCATCTCGTATAGTCCTGCCTCCCCTTTGTTACTGGCCACGGGTGGACCCGTGTTACCTACATCTGAAAAACAAAATCAACAAAATGTAGGATTATTTTTAGTTTACAATGAAAAATTTATCTTTGCTAAAGACGAGTCCCATCTAGACGTGTCATGTGCACTACGGTATGTGTCCGTCACAAACTATAGCAAATTTTTCCATATTTTTTTACCTCTCGATGTTGATATTATGACATGAAATTACATGTTGTATATATCGTTCTTCAATTTATTTTATCTATTCATTTTGGGGGGGGGGGTCGCCTGTAACGCAAGGATGAATGAAATGCATCATTTATCGCACAAAGAGCAATAACTTAATTTGTAACAGAGAGAAATCTCTGTCGCTATCATTGAAATATCATTTCAGTTAATAATTCAATATACTAACCTTTACCCTGCTTTAGGAACTTCATGAACTTTTCATCGTTTTCCTTTTGTAGAGCACCTTTAGGTTTGGCGGGAAATTCAAGCTGAAAAAAGGGTTAAAATGAAAGTACTTTTCTAAGCCTACAAAAAAAAAAAACAATCTATTCAGTTTCTCACAATACTACATTTGTAATATTTCTTTTACCTTTTATGTATTTGTCAATTTTGAAGAATTTAATGGGTCTCGCTTTTTTTGTTTTAGTTTTAGAAAATCTGGTCCGATTATAATTTATATTTAGTTTCATAGTACCTGTTGTCTCAGATAAACATTTTCATTCCGTAAAATCTTGATTTCCCGTTTAAGACTCAGGATTAGTTTCTCCCTGGGGTCCTGAAATAGTAAGAAAGAGACATGAGTTATCCCGAATCGACCGCTCCATCATATAGTACTCATCAGCTGTAGTAAGTCTTAATGCATGGTTAATTTATTGTGCGTCTGTGAAAAAGAAATAGTTTGTTCTTTATTTGGCACTGCCTTTAACACTCACCATTTTGACAACAGGTTTTGTTTTTATCTTTTTAGCACGACTAGCATATCTTAGAGTGTTTATGGTCTCCGAGGCATGGTGGGATGACGGCGTAACGCATGCAACCTACAAAAAATAAATATTAAGATGATAAATAAACTTTTCGTGGATATGAATAATTTCATGAAATAAAAACCTTTCCATCTTAACATGTTAAAGTACTGGGAATTTCAATATAAAGTTTTACAATTTCTACATAAATTCAACGACAATTTGAAAAAAAGTCAACTTTTGATTTGGAGATTTCAAAACCTGGCTTTATCATTATAAATTAAACGAAAAATTGAAGAAAAACGAACTTACCATGAGTGTGACTCCATTTCCTCCGAGACTGTCGGCCAGGAGTTTGGTCAGTTTACTATCTCTGTACGGTATATGACCTTGACGCTTCTTTGGGTCACCAAGAGACGATATACAGTTACCTAGCAACAAGAATATGGCGGTATATTAAAATACTCCATCATGTTGAGAACACTTTCCTTACCTGCTATTTACCTGCTAGTTGTGAGGTGCATCGAACAGGTAGATCTGTTGTTGAAGTTCACGTAAACAGTTGAAGATTTAAAACTACATGTGGATTGTTTAATAGGAAATAAGATTCGCTACAAGTCGGTGACAGGTACCCGGGATTATTGATACACGGATGCAAATTTATGCCAATTTATGGGGAATAAATTGTTTTTCAATTTAAAATGTTTTAGCAAAAAGTACATTTTGCATTCCGTGTGTCACGTGTGTGTTGCTATTTACAATCAGAATTTATCATACGTGTACAACCCTTCAGACTAGCCTGATAATTGTTGATTACCCATTTCATATGTTAATACTTTCCGAAAAGTTACAAATGAGAACTATTAGTATGAAAGGCCATCAAATACAAGTTAACAGTCAGGGTAATGGTTACCGTTATGTCATTACCTTTTCTATGTCATTACCTTTTCTTTGTCATTACCTTTTGTATGTCATTACCTTTTTTAGCTCACCTGAGCCATAGGCTCAAGTGAGCTATTGTCATAGTGTTGCGTCCGTCGTCCGTCGTCCGGCGTCGTCGTCGGCGTCGTCGTCGTCGTCGTCGTCGTCCGTCGTCGTCGTAAACTTTTCACATTTTAAACTTCTTCTCCAGAACGGCTGAAGGGATTTTGATGAAACTTGGTAGGTATGAAGTACTCATGGTCCCCTACAAGTGTTGTTGTTTTTCGTCCGGATCTGTCAACAGGTGGCGCCACCACAGCAAAAAGTAGGTCACGGGGGGTACCCTCCTTTGACAAACTTCTTCTTCAGAACCGAAGCATGTATCGACAAACCGAAAGCATCAGGATGATCTAGAGAGATGTCTTAAGAAGTGTTGTTATTTTTGGTTCCACTTCGAAGTCAAATTTTTGACGCGTTTTTGACGTCTTTTCGGACTTAGTCAGAAATGCACATTTTTGCACTATTTCTTTAAATAACTCAATAAGTGTATGATTTTACACACTCATTTACTACATATTTATCATATTTAACTTACTTAATGCTTTGATATGCATTTTATGCTTAAAATTTATTTTTTTGATTTTTTATGAATTTTTTTCTTATGTAAAAAGGAAGGGGGGGGGGTGATTTTCATACATTTTCTGCTTCTTTTCTATAACCACTCTTCAGATTGTCATGACATTTTGTAGATATGAGGTACTCATGCATGGTACCCTACAAGTGAAAGAATTTTGTCAAGATATCCACTTTTAGATTTTTAAGGAATATTTTTTAAGATTGTACATAGGTATAATGTATGTTTTCCATGCCCAATGGACCCATGGGGATCGGCTTCAAACCCCGACGGGATCCCGACAAAAATTTTTTTCCCTTTTTAGCTCACCTGAGCCATAGGCTCAAGTGAGCTATTGTCATAGTGTTGCGTCCGTCGTCCGTCGTCCGGCGTCGTCGTCGGCGTCGTCGTCGTCGTCCGTCGTCGTCGTAAACTTTTCACATTTTAAACTTCTTCTCCAGAACGGCTGAAGGGATTTTGATGAAACTTGGTAGGTATGAAGTACTCATGGTCCCCTACAAGTGTTGTTGTTTTTCGTCCGGATCTGTCAACAGGTGGCGCCACCACAGCAAAAAGTAGGTCACGGGGGGTACCCTCCTTTGACAA
Organism: Pinctada fucata; assembly: GCA_028142955.1. Lineage (NCBI taxonomy): Eukaryota > Metazoa > Mollusca > Bivalvia > Pterioida > Pteriidae > Pinctada > Pinctada fucata. The sequence goes on from AP027106.1 coordinate 65,994,323, forward strand.
ACTTCTTCTTCAGAACCGAAGCATGTATCGACAAACCGAAAGCATCAGGATGATCTAGAGAGATGTCTTAAGAAGTGTTGTTATTTTTGGTTCCACTTCGAAGTCAAATTTTTGACGCGTTTTTGACGTCTTTTCGGACTTAGTCAGAAATGCACATTTTTGCACTATTTCTTTAAATAACTCAATAAGTGTATGATTTTACACACTCATTTACTACATATTTATCATATTTAACTTACTTAATGCTTTGATATGCATTTTATGCTTAAAATTTATTTTTTTGATTTTTTATGAATTTTTTTCTTATGTAAAAAGGAAGGGGGGGGGGTGATTTTCATACATTTTCTGCTTCTTTTCTATAACCACTCTTCAGATTGTCATGACATTTTGTAGATATGAGGTACTCATGCATGGTACCCTACAAGTGAAAGAATTTTGTCAAGATATCCACTTTTAGATTTTTAAGGAATATTTTTTAAGATTGTACATAGGTATAATGTATGTTTTCCATGCCCAATGGACCCATGGGGATCGGCTTCAAACCCCGACGGGATCCCGACAAAAATTTTTTTCCCTTTTTAGCTCACCTGAGCCATAGGCTCAAGTGAGCTATTGTCATAGTGTTGCGTCCGTCGTCCGTCGTCCGGCGTCGTCGTCGGCGTCGTCGTCGTCGTCGTCCGTCGTCGTCGTAAACTTTTCACATTTTAAACTTCTTCTCCAGAACGGCTGAAGGGATTTTGATGAAACTTGGTAGGTATGAAGTACTCATGGTCCCCTACAAGTGTTGTTGTTTTTCGTCCGGATCTGTCAACAGGTGGCGCCACCACAGCAAAAAGTAGGTCACGGGGGGTACCCTCCTTTGACAAACTTCTTCTTCAGAACCGAAGCATGTATCGACAAACCGAAAGCATCAGGATGATCTAGAGAGATGTCTTAAGAAGTGTTGTTATTTTTGGTTCCACTTCGAAGTCAAATTTTTGACGCGTTTTTGACGTCTTTTCGGACTTAGTCAGAAATGCACATTTTTGCACTATTTCTTTAAATAACTCAATAAGTGTATGATTTTACACACTCATTTACTACATATTTATCATATTTAACTTACTTAATGCTTTGATATGCATTTTATGCTTAAAATTTATTTTTTTGATTTTTTATGAATTTTTTTCTTATGTAAAAAGGAAGGGGGGGGGGTGATTTTCATACATTTTCTGCTTCTTTTCTATAACCACTCTTCAGATTGTCATGACATTTTGTAGATATGAGGTACTCATGCATGGTACCCTACAAGTGAAAGAATTTTGTCAAGATATCCACTTTTAGATTTTTAAGGAATATTTTTTAAGATTGTACATAGGTATAATGTATGTTTTCCATGCCCAATGGACCCATGGGGATCGGCTTCAAACCCCGACGGGATCCCGACAAAAATTTTTTTCCCTTTTTAGCTCACCTGAGCCATAGGCTCAAGTGAGCTATTGTCATAGTGTTGCGTCCGTCGTCCGTCGTCCGGCGTCGTCGTCGTCGTCGTCGTCGTCCGTCGTCGTCGTAAACTTTTCACATTTTAAACTTCTTCTCCAGAACGGCTGAAGGGATTTTGATGAAACTTGGTAGGTATGAAGTACTCATGGTCCCCTACAAGTGTTGTTGTTTTTCGTCCGGATCTGTCAACAGGTGGCGCCACCACAGCAAAAAGTAGGTCACGGGGGGTACCCTCCTTTGACAAACTTCTTCTTCAGAACCGAAGCATGTATCGACAAACCGAAAGCATCAGGATGATCTAGAGAGATGTCTTAAGAAGTGTTGTTATTTTTGGTTCCACTTCGAAGTCAAATTTTTGACGCGTTTTTGACGTCTTTTCGGACTTAGTCAGAAATGCACATTTTTGCACTATTTCTTTAAATAACTCAATAAGTGTATGATTTTACACACTCATTTACTACATATTTATCATATTTAACTTACTTAATGCTTTGATATGCATTTTATGCTTAAAATTTATTTTTTTGATTTTTTATGAATTTTTTTCTTATGTAAAAAGGAAGGGGGGGGGGGGTGATTTTCATACATTTTCTGCTTCTTTTCTATAACCACTCTTCAGATTGTCATGACATTTTGTAGATATGAGGTACTCATGCATGGTACCCTACAAGTGAAAGAATTTTGTCAAGATATCCACTTTTAGATTTTTAAGGAATATTTTTTAAGATTGTACATAGGTATAATGTATGTTTTCCATGCCCAATGGACCCATGGGGATCGGCTTCAAACCCCGACGGGATCCCGACAAAAATTTTTTTCCCTTTTTAGCTCACCTGAGCCATAGGCTCAAGTGAGCTATTGTCATAGTGTTGCGTCCGTCGTCCGGCGTCCGGCGTCGTCGTCGTCGTCGTCGTCGTCGTCCGTCGTCGTCGTAAACTTTTCACATTTTAAACTTCTTCTCCAGAACGGCTGAAGGGATTTTGATGAAACTTGGTAGGTATGAAGTACTCATGGTCCCCTACAAGTGTTGTTGTTTTTCGTCCGGATCTGTCAACAGGTGGCGCCACCACAGCAAAAAGTAGGTCACGGGGGGTACCCTCCTTTGACAAACTTCTTCTTCAGAACCGAAGCATGTATCGACAAACCGAAAGCATCAGGATGATCTAGAGAGATGTCTTAAGAAGTGTTGTTATTTTTGGTTCCACTTCGAAGTCAAATTTTTGACGCGTTTTTGACGTCTTTTCGGACTTAGTCAGAAATGCACATTTTTGCACTATTTCTTTAAATAACTCAATAAGTGTATGATTTTACACACTCATTTACTACATATTTATCATATTTAACTTACTTAATGCTTTGATATGCATTTTATGCTTAAAATTTATTTTTTTGATTTTTTATGAATTTTTTTCTTATGTAAAAAGGAAGGGGGGGGGGGGGTGATTTTCATACATTTTCTGCTTCTTTTCTATAACCACTCTTCAGATTGTCATGACATTTTGTAGATATGAGGTACTCATGCATGGTACCCTACAAGTGAAAGAATTTTGTCAAGATATCCACTTTTAGATTTTTAAGGAATATTTTTTAAGATTGTACATAGGTATAATGTATGTTTTCCATGCCCAATGGACCCATGGGGATCGGCTTCAAACCCCGACGGGATCCCGACAAAAATTTTTTTCCCTTTTTAGCTCACCTGAGCCATAGGCTCAAGTGAGCTATTGTCATAGTGTTGCGTCCGTCGTCCGTCGTCCGGCGTCGTCGTCGGCGTCGTCGTCGTCGTCGTCCGTCGTCGTCGTAAACTTTTCACATTTTAAACTTCTTCTCCAGAACGGCTGAAGGGATTTTGATGAAACTTGGTAGGTATGAAGTACTCATGGTCCCCTACAAGTGTTGTTGTTTTTCGTCCGGATCTGTCAACAGGTGGCGCCACCACAGCAAAAAGTAGGTCACGGGGGGTACCCTCCTTTGACAAACTTCTTCTTCAGAACCGAAGCATGTATCGACAAACCGAAAGCATCAGGATGATCTAGAGAGATGTCTTAAGAAGTGTTGTTATTTTTGGTTCCACTTCGAAGTCAAATTTTTGACGCGTTTTTGACGTCTTTTCGGACTTAGTCAGAAATGCACATTTTTGCACTATTTCTTTAAATAACTCAATAAGTGTATGATTTTACACACTCATTTACTACATATTTATCATATTTAACTTACTTAATGCTTTGATATGCATTTTATGCTTAAAATTTATTTTTTTGATTTTTTATGAATTTTTTTCTTATGTAAAAAGGAAGGGGGGGGGGGTGATTTTCATACATTTTCTGCTTCTTTTCTATAACCACTCTTCAGATTGTCATGACATTTTGTAGATATGAGGTACTCATGCATGGTACCCTACAAGTGAAAGAATTTTGTCAAGATATCCACTTTTAGATTTTTAAGGAATATTTTTTAAGATTGTACATAGGTATAATGTATGTTTTCCATGCCCAATGGACCCATGGGGATCGGCTTCAAACCCCGACGGGATCCCGACAAAAATTTTTTTCCCTTTTTAGCTCACCTGAGCCATAGGCTCAAGTGAGCTATTGTCATAGTGTTGCGTCCGTCGTCCGGCGTCGTCGTCGGCGTCGTCGTCGTCGTCGTCGTCGTCCGTCGTCGTCGTAAACTTTTCACATTTTAAACTTCTTCTCCAGAACGGCTGAAGGGATTTTGATGAAACTTGGTAGGTATGAAGTACTCATGGTCCCCTACAAGTGTTGTTGTTTTTCGTCCGGATCTGTCAACAGGTGGCGCCACCACAGCAAAAAGTAGGTCACGGGGGGTACCCTCCTTTGACAAACTTCTTCTTCAGAACCGAAGCATGTATCGACAAACCGAAAGCATCAGGATGATCTAGAGAGATGTCTTAAGAAGTGTTGTTATTTTTGGTTCCACTTCGAAGTCAAATTTTTGACGCGTTTTTGACGTCTTTTCGGACTTAGTCAGAAATGCACATTTTTGCACTATTTCTTTAAATAACTCAATAAGTGTATGATTTTACACACTCATTTACTACATATTTATCATATTTAACTTACTTAATGCTTTGATATGCATTTTATGCTTAAAATTTATTTTTTTGATTTTTTATGAATTTTTTTCTTATGTAAAAAGGAAGGGGGGGGGGGGGTGATTTTCATACATTTTCTGCTTCTTTTCTATAACCACTCTTCAGATTGTCATGACATTTTGTAGATATGAGGTACTCATGCATGGTACCCTACAAGTGAAAGAATTTTGTCAAGATATCCACTTTTAGATTTTTAAGGAATATTTTTTAAGATTGTACATAGGTATAATGTATGTTTTCCATGCCCAATGGACCCATGGGGATCGGCTTCAAACCCCGACGGGATCCCGACAAAAATTTTTTTCCCTTTTTAGCTCACCTGAGCCATAGGCTCAAGTGAGCTATTGTCATAGTGTTGCGTCCGTCGTCCGTCGTCCGGCGTCGTCGTCGGCGTCATCGTCGTCGTCGTCCGTCGTCGTCGTAAACTTTTCACATTTTAAACTTCTTCTCCAGAACGGCTGAAGGGATTTTGATGAAACTTGGTAGGTATGAAGTACTCATGGTCCCCTACAAGTGTTGTTGTTTTTCGTCCGGATCTGTCAACAGGTGGCGCCACCACAGCAAAAAGTAGGTCACGGGGGGTACCCTCCTTTGACAAACTTCTTCTTCAGAACCGAAGCATGTATCGACAAACCGAAAGCATCAGGATGATCTAGAGAGATGTCTTAAGAAGTGTTGTTATTTTTGGTTCCACTTCGAAGTCAAATTTTTGACGCGTTTTTGACGTCTTTTCGGACTTAGTCAGAAATGCACATTTTTGCACTATTTCTTTAAATAACTCAATAAGTGTATGATTTTACACACTCATTTACTACATATTTATCATATTTAACTTACTTAATGCTTTGATATGCATTTTATGCTTAAAATTTATTTTTTTGATTTTTTATGAATTTTTTTCTTATGTAAAAAGGAAGGGGGGGGGGGTGATTTTCATACATTTTCTGCTTCTTTTCTATAACCACTCTTCAGATTGTCATGACATTTTGTAGATATGAGGTACTCATGCATGGTACCCTACAAGTGAAAGAATTTTGTCAAGATATCCACTTTTAGATTTTTAAGGAATATTTTTTAAGATTGTACATAGGTATAATGTATGTTTTCCATGCCCAATGGACCCATGGGGATCGGCTTCAAACCCCGACGGGATCCCGACAAAAATTTTTTTCCCTTTTTAGCTCACCTGAGCCATAGGCTCAAGTGAGCTATTGTCATAGTGTTGCGTCCGTCGTCCGGCGTCGTCGTCGGCGTCGTCGTCGTCGTCGTCGTCGTCCGTCGTCGTCGTAAACTTTTCACATTTTAAACTTCTTCTCCAGAACGGCTGAAGGGATTTTGATGAAACTTGGTAGGTATGAAGTACTCATGGTCCCCTACAAGTGTTGTTGTTTTTCGTCCGGATCTGTCAACAGGTGGCGCCACCACAGCAAAAAGTAGGTCACGGGGGGTACCCTCCTTTGACAAACTTCTTCTTCAGAACCGAAGCATGTATCGACAAACCGAAAGCATCAGGATGATCTAGAGAGATGTCTTAAGAAGTGTTGTTATTTTTGGTTCCACTTCGAAGTCAAATTTTTGACGCGTTTTTGACGTCTTTTCGGACTTAGTCAGAAATGCACATTTTTGCACTATTTCTTTAAATAACTCAATAAGTGTATGATTTTACACACTCATTTACTACATATTTATCATATTTAACTTACTTAATGCTTTGATATGCATTTTATGCTTAAAATTTATTTTTTTGATTTTTTATGAATTTTTTTCTTATGTAAAAAGGAAGGGGGGGGGGGTGATTTTCATACATTTTCTGCTTCTTTTCTATAACCACTCTTCAGATTGTCATGACATTTTGTAGATATGAGGTACTCATGCATGGTACCCTACAAGTGAAAGAATTTTGTCAAGATATCCACTTTTAGATTTTTAAGGAATATTTTTTAAGATTGTACATAGGTATAATGTATGTTTTCCATGCCCAATGGACCCATGGGGATCGGCTTCAAACCCCGACGGGATCCCGACAAAAATTTTTTTCCCTTTTTAGCTCACCTGAGCCATAGGCTCAAGTGAGCTATTGTCATAGTGTTGCGTCCGTCGTCCGGCGTCGTCGTCGGCGTCGTCGTCGTCGTCGTCGTCGTCCGTCGTCGTCGTAAACTTTTCACATTTTAAACTTCTTCTCCAGAACGGCTGAAGGGATTTTGATGAAACTTGGTAGGTATGAAGTACTCATGGTCCCCTACAAGTGTTGTTGTTTTTCGTCCGGATCTGTCAACAGGTGGCGCCACCACAGCAAAAAGTAGGTCACGGGGGGTACCCTCCTTTGACAAACTTCTTCTTCAGAACCGAAGCATGTATCGACAAACCGAAAGCATCAGGATGATCTAGAGAGATGTCTTAAGAAGTGTTGTTATTTTTGGTTCCACTTCGAAGTCAAATTTTTGACGCGTTTTTGACGTCTTTTCGGACTTAGTCAGAAATGCACATTTTTGCACTATTTCTTTAAATAACTCAATAAGTGTATGATTTTACACACTCATTTACTACATATTTATCATATTTAACTTACTTAATGCTTTGATATGCATTTTATGCTTAAAATTTATTTTTTTGATTTTTTATGAATTTTTTTCTTATGTAAAAAGGAAGGGGGGGGGGGGGGGGGTGATTTTCATACATTTTCTGCTTCTTTTCTATAACCACTCTTCAGATTGTCATGACATTTTGTAGATATGAGGTACTCATGCATGGTACCCTACAAGTGAAAGAATTTTGTCAAGATATCCACTTTTAGATTTTTAAGGAATATTTTTTAAGATTGTACATAGGTATAATGTATGTTTTCCATGCCCAATGGACCCATGGGGATCGGCTTCAAACCCCGACGGGATCCCGACAAAAATTTTTTTCCCTTTTTAGCTCACCTGAGCCATAGGCTCAAGTGAGCTATTGTCATAGTGTTGCGTCCGTCGTCCGTCGTCCGGCGTCGTCGTCGGCGTCGTCGTCGTCGTCGTCCGTCGTCGTCGTAAACTTTTCACATTTTAAACTTCTTCTCCAGAACGGCTGAAGGGATTTTGATGAAACTTGGTAGGTATGAAGTACTCATGGTCCCCTACAAGTGTTGTTGTTTTTCGTCCGGATCTGTCAACAGGTGGCGCCACCACAGCAAAAAGTAGGTCACGGGGGGTACCCTCCTTTGACAAACTTCTTCTTCAGAACCGAAGCATGTATCGACAAACCGAAAGCATCAGGATGATCTAGAGAGATGTCTTAAGAAGTGTTGTTATTTTTGGTTCCACTTCGAAGTCAAATTTTTGACGCGTTTTTGACGTCTTTTCGGACTTAGTCAGAAATGCACATTTTTGCACTATTTCTTTAAATAACTCAATAAGTGTATGATTTTACACACTCATTTACTACATATTTATCATATTTAACTTACTTAATGCTTTGATATGCATTTTATGCTTAAAATTTATTTTTTTGATTTTTTATGAATTTTTTTCTTATGTAAAAAGGAAGGGGGGGGGGTGATTTTCATACATTTTCTGCTTCTTTTCTATAACCACTCTTCAGATTGTCATGACATTTTGTAGATATGAGGTACTCATGCATGGTACCCTACAAGTGAAAGAATTTTGTCAAGATATCCACTTTTAGATTTTTAAGGAATATTTTTTAAGATTGTACATAGGTATAATGTATGTTTTCCATGCCCAATGGACCCATGGGGATCGGCTTCAAACCCCGACGGGATCCCGACAAAAATTTTTTTCCCTTTTTAGCTCACCTGAGCCATAGGCTCAAGTGAGCTATTGTCATAGTGTTGCGTCCGTCGTCCGGCGTCGTCGTCGGCGTCGTCGTCGTCGTCGTCGTCGTCCGTCGTCGTCGTAAACTTTTCACATTTTAAACTTCTTCTCCAGAACGGCTGAAGGGATTTTGATGAAACTTGGTAGGTATGAAGTACTCATGGTCCCCTACAAGTGTTGTTGTTTTTCGTCCGGATCTGTCAACAGGTGGCGCCACCACAGCAAAAAGTAGGTCACGGGGGGTACCCTCCTTTGACAAACTTCTTCTTCAGAACCGAAGCATGTATCGACAAACCGAAAGCATCAGGATGATCTAGAGAGATGTCTTAAGAAGTGTTGTTATTTTTGGTTCCACTTCGAAGTCAAATTTTTGACGCGTTTTTGACGTCTTTTCGGACTTAGTCAGAAATGCACATTTTTGCACTATTTCTTTAAATAACTCAATAAGTGTATGATTTTACACACTCATTTACTACATATTTATCATATTTAACTTACTTAATGCTTTGATATGCATTTTATGCTTAAAATTTATTTTTTTGATTTTTTATGAATTTTTTTCTTATGTAAAAAGGAAGGGGGGGGGGGGGGGGTGATTTTCATACATTTTCTGCTTCTTTTCTATAACCACTCTTCAGATTGTCATGACATTTTGTAGATATGAGGTACTCATGCATGGTACCCTACAAGTGAAAGAATTTTGTCAAGATATCCACTTTTAGATTTTTAAGGAATATTTTTTAAGATTGTACATAGGTATAATGTATGTTTTCCATGCCCAATGGACCCATGGGGATCGGCTTCAAACCCCGACGGGATCCCGACAAAAATTTTTTTCCCTTTTTAGCTCACCTGAGCCATAGGCTCAAGTGAGCTATTGTCATAGTGTTGCGTCCGTCGTCCGTCGTCCGGCGTCGTCGTCGGCGTCGTCGTCGTCGTCGTCCGTCGTCGTCGTAAACTTTTCACATTTTAAACTTCTTCTCCAGAACGGCTGAAGGGATTTTGATGAAACTTGGTAGGTATGAAGTACTCATGGTCCCCTACAAGTGTTGTTGTTTTTCGTCCGGATCTGTCAACAGGTGGCGCCACCACAGCAAAAAGTAGGTCACGGGGGGTACCCTCCTTTGACAAACTTCTTCTTCAGAACCGAAGCATGTATCGACAAACTGAAAGCATCAGGATGATCTAGAGAGATGTCTTAAGAAGTGTTGTTATTTTTGGTTCCACTTCGAAGTCAAATTTTTGACGCGTTTTTGACGTCTTTTCGGACTTAGTCAGAAATGCACATTTTTGCACTATTTCTTTAAATAACTCAATAAGTGTATGATTTTACACACTCATTTACTACATATTTATCATATTTAACTTACTTAATGCTTTGATATGCATTTTATGCTTAAAATTTATTTTTTTGATTTTTTATGAATTTTTTTCTTATGTAAAAAGGAAGGGGGGGGGGTGATTTTCATACATTTTCTGCTTCTTTTCTATAACCACTCTTCAGATTGTCATGACATTTTGTAGATATGAGGTACTCATGCATGGTACCCTACAAGTGAAAGAATTTTGTCAAGATATCCACTTTTAGATTTTTAAGGAATATTTTTTAAGATTGTACATAGGTATAATGTATGTTTTCCATGCCCAATGGACCCATGGGGATCGGCTTCAAACCCCGACGGGATCCCGACAAAAATTTTTTTCCCTTTTTAGCTCACCTGAGCCATAGGCTCAAGTGAGCTATTGTCATAGTGTTGCGTCCGTCGTCCGGCGTCGTCGTCGGCGTCGTCGTCGTCGTCGTCGTCGTCCGTCGTCGTCGTAAACTTTTCACATTTTAAACTTCTTCTCCAGAACGGCTGAAGGGATTTTGATGAAACTTGGTAGGTATGAAGTACTCATGGTCCCCTACAAGTGTTGTTGTTTTTCGTCCGGATCTGTCAACAGGTGGCGCCACCACAGCAAAAAGTAGGTCACGGGGGGTACCCTCCTTTGACAAACTTCTTCTTCAGAACCGAAGCATGTATCGACAAACCGAAAGCATCAGGATGATCTAGAGAGATGTCTTAAGAAGTGTTGTTATTTTTGGTTCCACTTCGAAGTCAAATTTTTGACGCGTTTTTGACGTCTTTTCGGACTTAGTCAGAAATGCACATTTTTGCACTATTTCTTTAAATAACTCAATAAGTGTATGATTTTACACACTCATTTACTACATATTTATCATATTTAACTTACTTAATGCTTTGATATGCATTTTATGCTTAAAATTTATTTTTTTGATTTTTTATGAATTTTTTTCTTATGTAAAAAGGAAGGGGGGGGGGGGTGATTTTCATACATTTTCTGCTTCTTTTCTATAACCACTCTTCAGATTGTCATGACATTTTGTAGATATGAGGTACTCATGCATGGTACCCTACAAGTGAAAGAATTTTGTCAAGATATCCACTTTTAGATTTTTAAGGAATATTTTTTAAGATTGTACATAGGTATAATGTATGTTTTCCATGCCCAATGGACCCATGGGGATCGGCTTCAAACCCCGACGGGATCCCGACAAAAATTTTTTTCCCTTTTTAGCTCACCTGAGCCATAGGCTCAAGTGAGCTATTGTCATAGTGTTGCGTCCGTCGTCCGGCGTCGTCGTCGGCGTCGTCGTCGTCGTCCGTCGTCGTCGTAAACTTTTCACATTTTAAACTTCTTCTCCAGAACGGCTGAAGGGATTTTGATGAAACTTGGTAGGTATGAAGTACTCATGGTCCCCTACAAGTGTTGTTGTTTTTCGTCCGGATCTGTCAACAGGTGGCGCCACCACAGCAAAAAGTAGGTCACGGGGGGTACCCTCCTTTGACAAACTTCTTCTTCAGAACCGAAGCATGTATCGACAAACCGAAAGCATCAGGATGATCTAGAGAGATGTCTTAAGAAGTGTTGTTATTTTTGGTTCCACTTCGAAGTCAAATTTTTGACGCGTTTTTGACGTCTTTTCGGACTTAGTCAGAAATGCACATTTTTGCACTATTTCTTTAAATAACTCAATAAGTGTATGATTTTACACACTCATTTACTACATATTTATCATATTTAACTTACTTAATGCTTTGATATGCATTTTATGCTTAAAATTTATTTTTTTGATTTTTTATGAATTTTTTTCTTATGTAAAAAGGAAGGGGGGGGGGGGGGTGATTTTCATACATTTTCTGCTTCTTTTCTATAACCACTCTTCAGATTGTCATGACATTTTGTAGATATGAGGTACTCATGCATGGTACCCTACAAGTGAAAGAATTTTGTCAAGATATCCACTTTTAGATTTTTAAGGAATATTTTTTAAGATTGTACATAGGTATAATGTATGTTTTCCATGCCCAATGGACCCATGGGGATCGGCTTCAAACCCCGACGGGATCCCGACAAAAATTTTTTTCCCTTTTTAGCTCACCTGAGCCATAGGCTCAAGTGAGCTATTGTCATAGTGTTGCGTCCGTCGTCCGTCGTCCGGCGTCGTCGTCGGCGTCGTCGTCGTCGTCGTCCGTCGTCGTCGTAAACTTTTCACATTTTAAACTTCTTCTCCAGAACGGCTGAAGGGATTTTGATGAAACTTGGTAGGTATGAAGTACTCATGGTCCCCTACAAGTGTTGTTGTTTTTCGTCCGGATCTGTCAACAGGTGGCGCCACCACAGCAAAAAGTAGGTCACGGGGGGTACCCTCCTTTGACAAACTTCTTCTTCAGAACCGAAGCATGTATCGACAAACCGAAAGCATCAGGATGATCTAGAGAGATGTCTTAAGAAGTGTTGTTATTTTTGGTTCCACTTCGAAGTCAAATTTTTGACGCGTTTTTGACGTCTTTTCGGACTTAGTCAGAAATGCACATTTTTGCACTATTTCTTTAAATAACTCAATAAGTGTATGATTTTACACACTCATTTACTACATATTTATCATATTTAACTTACTTAATGCTTTGATATGCATTTTATGCTTAAAATTTATTTTTTTGATTTTTTATGAATTTTTTTCTTATGTAAAAAGGAAGGGGGGGGGGGTGATTTTCATACATTTTCTGCTTCTTTTCTATAACCACTCTTCAGATTGTCATGACATTTTGTAGATATGAGGTACTCATGCATGGTACCCTACAAGTGAAAGAATTTTGTCAAGATATCCACTTTTAGATTTTTAAGGAATATTTTTTAAGATTGTACATAGGTATAATGTATGTTTTCCATGCCCAATGGACCCATGGGGATCGGCTTCAAACCCCGACGGGATCCCGACAAAAATTTTTTTCCCTTTTTAGCTCACCTGAGCCATAGGCTCAAGTGAGCTATTGTCATAGTGTTGCGTCCGTCGTCCGGCGTCGTCGTCGGCGTCGTCGTCGTCGTCGTCGTCGTCCGTCGTCGTCGTAAACTTTTCACATTTTAAACTTCTTCTCCAGAACGGCTGAAGGGATTTTGATGAAACTTGGTAGGTATGAAGTACTCATGGTCCCCTACAAGTGTTGTTGTTTTTCGTCCGGATCTGTCAACAGGTGGCGCCACCACAGCAAAAAGTAGGTCACGGGGGGTACCCTCCTTTGACAAACTTCTTCTTCAGAACCGAAGCATGTATCGACAAACCGAAAGCATCAGGATGATCTAGAGAGATGTCTTAAGAAGTGTTGTTATTTTTGGTTCCACTTCGAAGTCAAATTTTTGACGCGTTTTTGACGTCTTTTCGGACTTAGTCAGAAATGCACATTTTTGCACTATTTCTTTAAATAACTCAATAAGTGTATGATTTTACACACTCATTTACTACATATTTATCATATTTAACTTACTTAATGCTTTGATATGCATTTTATGCTTAAAATTTATTTTTTTGATTTTTTATGAATTTTTTTCTTATGTAAAAAGGAAGGGGGGGGGGGGGGGTGATTTTCATACATTTTCTGCTTCTTTTCTATAACCACTCTTCAGATTGTCATGACATTTTGTAGATATGAGGTACTCATGCATGGTACCCTACAAGTGAAAGAATTTTGTCAAGATATCCACTTTTAGATTTTTAAGGAATATTTTTTAAGATTGTACATAGGTATAATGTATGTTTTCCATGCCCAATGGACCCATGGGGATCGGCTTCAAACCCCGACGGGATCCCGACAAAAATTTTTTTCCCTTTTTAGCTCACCTGAGCCATAGGCTCAAGTGAGCTATTGTCATAGTGTTGCGTCCGTCGTCCGTCGTCCGGCGTCGTCGTCGGCGTCGTCGTCGTCGTCGTCCGTCGTCGTCGTAAACTTTTCACATTTTAAACTTCTTCTCCAGAACGGCTGAAGGGATTTTGATGAAACTTGGTAGGTATGAAGTACTCATGGTCCCCTACAAGTGTTGTTGTTTTTCGTCCGGATCTGTCAACAGGTGGCGCCACCACAGCAAAAAGTAGGTCACGGGGGGTACCCTCCTTTGACAAACTTCTTCTTCAGAACCGAAGCATGTATCGACAAACCGAAAGCATCAGGATGATCTAGAGAGATGTCTTAAGAAGTGTTGTTATTTTTGGTTCCACTTCGAAGTCAAATTTTTGACGCGTTTTTGACGTCTTTTCGGACTTAGTCAGAAATGCACATTTTTGCACTATTTCTTTAAATAACTCAATAAGTGTATGATTTTACACACTCATTTACTACATATTTATCATATTTAACTTACTTAATGCTTTGATATGCATTTTATGCTTAAAATTTATTTTTTTGATTTTTTATGAATTTTTTTCTTATGTAAAAAGGAAGGGGGGGGGGGTGATTTTCATACATTTTCTGCTTCTTTTCTATAACCACTCTTCAGATTGTCATGACATTTTGTAGATATGAGGTACTCATGCATGGTACCCTACAAGTGAAAGAATTTTGTCAAGATATCCACTTTTAGATTTTTAAGGAATATTTTTTAAGATTGTACATAGGTATAATGTATGTTTTCCATGCCCAATGGACCCATGGGGATCGGCTTCAAACCCCGACGGGATCCCGACAAAAATTTTTTTCCCTTTTTAGCTCACCTGAGCCATAGGCTCAAGTGAGCTATTGTCATAGTGTTGCGTCCGTCGTCCGGCGTCGTCGTCGGCGTCGTCGTCGTCGTCGTCGTCGTCCGTCGTCGTCGTAAACTTTTCACATTTTAAACTTCTTCTCCAGAACGGCTGAAGGGATTTTGATGAAACTTGGTAGGTATGAAGTACTCATGGTCCCCTACAAGTGTTGTTGTTTTTCGTCCGGATCTGTCAACAGGTGGCGCCACCACAGCAAAAAGTAGGTCACGGGGGGTACCCTCCTTTGACAAACTTCTTCTTCAGAACCGAAGCATGTATCGACAAACCGAAAGCATCAGGATGATCTAGAGAGATGTCTTAAGAAGTGTTGTTATTTTTGGTTCCACTTCGAAGTCAAATTTTTGACGCGTTTTTGACGTCTTTTCGGACTTAGTCAGAAATGCACATTTTTGCACTATTTCTTTAAATAACTCAATAAGTGTATGATTTTACACACTCATTTACTACATATTTATCATATTTAACTTACTTAATGCTTTGATATGCATTTTATGCTTAAAATTTATTTTTTTGATTTTTTATGAATTTTTTTCTTATGTAAAAAGGAAGGGGGGGGGGGGGGTGATTTTCATACATTTTCTGCTTCTTTTCTATAACCACTCTTCAGATTGTCATGACATTTTGTAGATATGAGGTACTCATGCATGGTACCCTACAAGTGAAAGAATTTTGTCAAGATATCCACTTTTAGATTTTTAAGGAATATTTTTTAAGATTGTACATAGGTATAATGTATGTTTTCCATGCCCAATGGACCCATGGGGATCGGCTTCAAACCCCGACGGGATCCCGACAAAAATTTTTTTCCCTTTTTAGCTCACCTGAGCCATAGGCTCAAGTGAGCTATTGTCATAGTGTTGCGTCCGTCGTCCGTCGTCCGGCGTCGTCGTCGGCGTCGTCGTCGTCGTCGTCCGTCGTCGTCGTAAACTTTTCACATTTTAAACTTCTTCTCCAGAACGGCTGAAGGGATTTTGATGAAACTTGGTAGGTATGAAGTACTCATGGTCCCCTACAAGTGTTGTTGTTTTTCGTCCGGATCTGTCAACAGGTGGCGCCACCACAGCAAAAAGTAGGTCACGGGGGGTACCCTCCTTTGACAAACTTCTTCTTCAGAACCGAAGCATGTATCGACAAACCGAAAGCATCAGGATGATCTAGAGAGATGTCTTAAGAAGTGTTGTTATTTTTGGTTCCACTTCGAAGTCAAATTTTTGACGCGTTTTTGACGTCTTTTCGGACTTAGTCAGAAATGCACATTTTTGCACTATTTCTTTAAATAACTCAATAAGTGTATGATTTTACACACTCATTTACTACATATTTATCATATTTAACTTACTTAATGCTTTGATATGCATTTTATGCTTAAAATTTATTTTTTTGATTTTTTATGAATTTTTTTCTTATGTAAAAAGGAAGGGGGGGGGGGTGATTTTCATACATTTTCTGCTTCTTTTCTATAACCACTCTTCAGATTGTCATGACATTTTGTAGATATGAGGTACTCATGCATGGTACCCTACAAGTGAAAGAATTTTGTCAAGATATCCACTTTTAGATTTTTAAGGAATATTTTTTAAGATTGTACATAGGTATAATGTATGTTTTCCATGCCCAATGGACCCATGGGGATCGGCTTCAAACCCCGACGGGATCCCGACAAAAATTTTTTTCCCTTTTTAGCTCACCTGAGCCATAGGCTCAAGTGAGCTATTGTCATAGTGTTGCGTCCGTCGTCCGGCGTCGTCGTCGGCGTCGTCGTCGTCGTCGTCGTCGTCCGTCGTCGTCGTAAACTTTTCACATTTTAAACTTCTTCTCCAGAACGGCTGAAGGGATTTTGATGAAACTTGGTAGGTATGAAGTACTCATGGTCCCCTACAAGTGTTGTTGTTTTTCGTCCGGATCTGTCAACAGGTGGCGCCACCACAGCAAAAAGTAGGTCACGGGGGGTACCCTCCTTTGACAAACTTCTTCTTCAGAACCGAAGCATGTATCGACAAACCGAAAGCATCAGGATGATCTAGAGAGATGTCTTAAGAAGTGTTGTTATTTTTGGTTCCACTTCGAAGTCAAATTTTTGACGCGTTTTTGACGTCTTTTCGGACTTAGTCAGAAATGCACATTTTTGCACTATTTCTTTAAATAACTCAATAAGTGTATGATTTTACACACTCATTTACTACATATTTATCATATTTAACTTACTTAATGCTTTGATATGCATTTTATGCTTAAAATTTATTTTTTTGATTTTTTATGAATTTTTTTCTTATGTAAAAAGGAAGGGGGGGGGGGTGATTTTCATACATTTTCTGCTTCTTTTCTATAACCACTCTTCAGATTGTCATGACATTTTGTAGATATGAGGTACTCATGCATGGTACCCTACAAGTGAAAGAATTTTGTCAAGATATCCACTTTTAGATTTTTAAGGAATATTTTTTAAGATTGTACATAGGTATAATGTATGTTTTCCATGCCCAATGGACCCATGGGGATCGGCTTCAAACCCCGACGGGATCCCGACAAAAATTTTTTTCCCTTTTTAGCTCACCTGAGCCATAGGCTCAAGTGAGCTATTGTCATAGTGTTGCGTCCGTCGTCCGGCGTCCGGCGTCGTCGTCGTCGTCGTCGTCGTCGTCCGTCGTCGTCGTAAACTTTTCACATTTTAAACTTCTTCTCCAGAACGGCTGAAGGGATTTTGATGAAACTTGGTAGGTATGAAGTACTCATGGTCCCCTACAAGTGTTGTTGTTTTTCGTCCGGATCTGTCAACAGGTGGCGCCACCACAGCAAAAAGTAGGTCACGGGGGGTACCCTCCTTTGACAAACTTCTTCTTCAGAACCGAAGCATGTATCGACAAACCGAAAGCATCAGGATGATCTAGAGAGATGTCTTAAGAAGTGTTGTTATTTTTGGTTCCACTTCGAAGTCAAATTTTTGACGCGTTTTTGACGTCTTTTCGGACTTAGTCAGAAATGCACATTTTTGCACTATTTCTTTAAATAACTCAATAAGTGTATGATTTTACACACTCATTTACTACATATTTATCATATTTAACTTACTTAATGCTTTGATATGCATTTTATGCTTAAAATTTATTTTTTTGATTTTTTATGAATTTTTTTCTTATGTAAAAAGGAAGGGGGGGGGGGGGGTGATTTTCATACATTTTCTGCTTCTTTTCTATAACCACTCTTCAGATTGTCATGACATTTTGTAGATATGAGGTACTCATGCATGGTACCCTACAAGTGAAAGAATTTTGTCAAGATATCCACTTTTAGATTTTTAAGGAATATTTTTTAAGATTGTACATAGGTATAATGTATGTTTTCCATGCCCAATGGACCCATGGGGATCGGCTTCAAACCCCGACGGGATCCCGACAAAAATTTTTTTCCCTTTTTAGCTCACCTGAGCCATAGGCTCAAGTGAGCTATTGTCATAGTGTTGCGTCCGTCGTCCGTCGTCCGGCGTCGTCGTCGGCGTCGTCGTCGTCGTCGTCCGTCGTCGTCGTAAACTTTTCACATTTTAAACTTCTTCTCCAGAACGGCTGAAGGGATTTTGATGAAACTTGGTAGGTATGAAGTACTCATGGTCCCCTACAAGTGTTGTTGTTTTTCGTCCGGATCTGTCAACAGGTGGCGCCACCACAGCAAAAAGTAGGTCACGGGGGGTACCCTCCTTTGACAAACTTCTTCTTCAGAACCGAAGCATGTATCGACAAACCGAAAGCATCAGGATGATCTAGAGAGATGTCTTAAGAAGTGTTGTTATTTTTGGTTCCACTTCGAAGTCAAATTTTTGACGCGTTTTTGACGTCTTTTCGGACTTAGTCAGAAATGCACATTTTTGCACTATTTCTTTAAATAACTCAATAAGTGTATGATTTTACACACTCATTTACTACATATTTATCATATTTAACTTACTTAATGCTTTGATATGCATTTTATGCTTAAAATTTATTTTTTTGATTTTTTATGAATTTTTTTCTTATGTAAAAAGGAAGGGGGGGGGGGGTGATTTTCATACATTTTCTGCTTCTTTTCTATAACCACTCTTCAGATTGTCATGACATTTTGTAGATATGAGGTACTCATGCATGGTACCCTACAAGTGAAAGAATTTTGTCAAGATATCCACTTTTAGATTTTTAAGGAATATTTTTTAAGATTGTACATAGGTATAATGTATGTTTTCCATGCCCAATGGACCCATGGGGATCGGCTTCAAACCCCGACGGGATCCCGACAAAAATTTTTTTCCCTTTTTAGCTCACCTGAGCCATAGGCTCAAGTGAGCTATTGTCATAGTGTTGCGTCCGTCGTCCGGCGTCGTCGTCGGCGTCGTCGTCGTCGTCGTCGTCGTCCGTCGTCGTCGTAAACTTTTCACATTTTAAACTTCTTCTCCAGAACGGCTGAAGGGATTTTGATGAAACTTGGTAGGTATGAAGTACTCATGGTCCCCTACAAGTGTTGTTGTTTTTCGTCCGGATCTGTCAACAGGTGGCGCCACCACAGCAAAAAGTAGGTCACGGGGGGTACCCTCCTTTGACAAACTTCTTCTTCAGAACCGAAGCATGTATCGACAAACCGAAAGCATCAGGATGATCTAGAGAGATGTCTTAAGAAGTGTTGTTATTTTTGGTTCCACTTCGAAGTCAAATTTTTGACGCGTTTTTGACGTCTTTTCGGACTTAGTCAGAAATGCACATTTTTGCACTATTTCTTTAAATAACTCAATAAGTGTATGATTTTACACACTCATTTACTACATATTTATCATATTTAACTTACTTAATGCTTTGATATGCATTTTATGCTTAAAATTTATTTTTTTGATTTTTTATGAATTTTTTTCTTATGTAAAAAGGAAGGGGGGGGGGGGGTGATTTTCATACATTTTCTGCTTCTTTTCTATAACCACTCTTCAGATTGTCATGACATTTTGTAGATATGAGGTACTCATGCATGGTACCCTACAAGTGAAAGAATTTTGTCAAGATATCCACTTTTAGATTTTTAAGGAATATTTTTTAAGATTGTACATAGGTATAATGTATGTTTTCCATGCCCAATGGACCCATGGGGATCGGCTTCAAACCCCGACGGGATCCCGACAAAAATTTTTTTCCCTTTTTAGCTCACCTGAGCCATAGGCTCAAGTGAGCTATTGTCATAGTGTTGCGTCCGTCGTCCGTCGTCCGGCGTCGTCGTCGGCGTCGTCGTCGTCGTCGTCCGTCGTCGTCGTAAACTTTTCACATTTTAAACTTCTTCTCCAGAACGGCTGAAGGGATTTTGATGAAACTTGGTAGGTATGAAGTACTCATGGTCCCCTACAAGTGTTGTTGTTTTTCGTCCGGATCTGTCAACAGGTGGCGCCACCACAGCAAAAAGTAGGTCACGGGGGGTACCCTCCTTTGACAAACTTCTTCTTCAGAACCGAAGCATGTATCGACAAACCGAAAGCATCAGGATGATCTAGAGAGATGTCTTAAGAAGTGTTGTTATTTTTGGTTCCACTTCGAAGTCAAATTTTTGACGCGTTTTTGACGTCTTTTCGGACTTAGTCAGAAATGCACATTTTTGCACTATTTCTTTAAATAACTCAATAAGTGTATGATTTTACACACTCATTTACTACATATTTATCATATTTAACTTACTTAATGCTTTGATATGCATTTTATGCTTAAAATTTATTTTTTTGATTTTTTATGAATTTTTTTCTTATGTAAAAAGGAAGGGGGGGGGGGTGATTTTCATACATTTTCTGCTTCTTTTCTATAACCACTCTTCAGATTGTCATGACATTTTGTAGATATGAGGTACTCATGCATGGTACCCTACAAGTGAAAGAATTTTGTCAAGATATCCACTTTTAGATTTTTAAGGAATATTTTTTAAGATTGTACATAGGTATAATGTATGTTTTCCATGCCCAATGGACCCATGGGGATCGGCTTCAAACCCCGACGGGATCCCGACAAAAATTTTTTTCCCTTTTTAGCTCACCTGAGCCATAGGCTCAAGTGAGCTATTGTCATAGTGTTGCGTCCGTCGTCCGGCGTCGTCGTCGGCGTCGTCGTCGTCGTCGTCGTCGTCCGTCGTCGTCGTAAACTTTTCACATTTTAAACTTCTTCTCCAGAACGGCTGAAGGGATTTTGATGAAACTTGGTAGGTATGAAGTACTCATGGTCCCCTACAAGTGTTGTTGTTTTTCGTCCGGATCTGTCAACAGGTGGCGCCACCACAGCAAAAAGTAGGTCACGGGGGGTACCCTCCTTTGACAAACTTCTTCTTCAGAACCGAAGCATGTATCGACAAACCGAAAGCATCAGGATGATCTAGAGAGATGTCTTAAGAAGTGTTGTTATTTTTGGTTCCACTTCGAAGTCAAATTTTTGACGCGTTTTTGACGTCTTTTCGGACTTAGTCAGAAATGCACATTTTTGCACTATTTCTTTAAATAACTCAATAAGTGTATGATTTTACACACTCATTTACTACATATTTATCATATTTAACTTACTTAATGCTTTGATATGCATTTTATGCTTAAAATTTATTTTTTTGATTTTTTATGAATTTTTTTCTTATGTAAAAAGGAAGGGGGGGGGGGGGTGATTTTCATACATTTTCTGCTTCTTTTCTATAACCACTCTTCAGATTGTCATGACATTTTGTAGATATGAGGTACTCATGCATGGTACCCTACAAGTGAAAGAATTTTGTCAAGATATCCACTTTTAGATTTTTAAGGAATATTTTTTAAGATTGTACATAGGTATAATGTATGTTTTCCATGCCCAATGGACCCATGGGGATCGGCTTCAAACCCCGACGGGATCCCGACAAAAATTTTTTTCCCTTTTTAGCTCACCTGAGCCATAGGCTCAAGTGAGCTATTGTCATAGTGTTGCGTCCGTCGTCCGGCGTCGTCGTCGGCGTCGTCGTCGTCGTCGTCGTCGTCCGTCGTCGTCGTAAACTTTTCACATTTTAAACTTCTTCTCCAGAACGGCTGAAGGGATTTTGATGAAACTTGGTAGGTATGAAGTACTCATGGTCCCCTACAAGTGTTGTTGTTTTTCGTCCGGATCTGTCAACAGGTGGCGCCACCACAGCAAAAAGTAGGTCACGGGGGGTACCCTCCTTTGACAAACTTCTTCTTCAGAACCGAAGCATGTATCGACAAACCGAAAGCATCAGGATGATCTAGAGAGATGTCTTAAGAAGTGTTGTTATTTTTGGTTCCACTTCGAAGTCAAATTTTTGACGCGTTTTTGACGTCTTTTCGGACTTAGTCAGAAATGCACATTTTTGCACTATTTCTTTAAATAACTCAATAAGTGTATGATTTTACACACTCATTTACTACATATTTATCATATTTAACTTACTTAATGCTTTGATATGCATTTTATGCTTAAAATTTATTTTTTTGATTTTTTATGAATTTTTTTCTTATGTAAAAAGGAAGGGGGGGGGGGGGGGGTGATTTTCATACATTTTCTGCTTCTTTTCTATAACCACTCTTCAGATTGTCATGACATTTTGTAGATATGAGGTACTCATGCATGGTACCCTACAAGTGAAAGAATTTTGTCAAGATATCCACTTTTAGATTTTTAAGGAATATTTTTTAAGATTGTACATAGGTATAATGTATGTTTTCCATGCCCAATGGACCCATGGGGATCGGCTTCAAACCCCGACGGGATCCCGACAAAAATTTTTTTCCCTTTTTAGCTCACCTGAGCCATAGGCTCAAGTGAGCTATTGTCATAGTGTTGCGTCCGTCGTCCGTCGTCCGGCGTCGTCGTCGGCGTCGTCGTCGTCGTCGTCCGTCGTCGTCGTAAACTTTTCACATTTTAAACTTCTTCTCCAGAACGGCTGAAGGGATTTTGATGAAACTTGGTAGGTATGAAGTACTCATGGTCCCCTACAAGTGTTGTTGTTTTTCGTCCGGATCTGTCAACAGGTGGCGCCACCACAGCAAAAAGTAGGTCACGGGGGGTACCCTCCTTTGACAAACTTCTTCTTCAGAACCGAAGCATGTATCGACAAACCGAAAGCATCAGGATGATCTAGAGAGATGTCTTAAGAAGTGTTGTTATTTTTGGTTCCACTTCGAAGTCAAATTTTTGACGCGTTTTTGACGTCTTTTCGGACTTAGTCAGAAATGCACATTTTTGCACTATTTCTTTAAATAACTCAATAAGTGTATGATTTTACACACTCATTTACTACATATTTATCATATTTAACTTACTTAATGCTTTGATATGCATTTTATGCTTAAAATTTATTTTTTTGATTTTTTATGAATTTTTTTCTTATGTAAAAAGGAAGGGGGGGGGGTGATTTTCATACATTTTCTGCTTCTTTTCTATAACCACTCTTCAGATTGTCATGACATTTTGTAGATATGAGGTACTCATGCATGGTACCCTACAAGTGAAAGAATTTTGTCAAGATATCCACTTTTAGATTTTTAAGGAATATTTTTTAAGATTGTACATAGGTATAATGTATGTTTTCCATGCCCAATGGACCCATGGGGATCGGCTTCAAACCCCGACGGGATCCCGACAAAAATTTTTTTCCCTTTTTAGCTCACCTGAGCCATAGGCTCAAGTGAGCTATTGTCATAGTGTTGCGTCCGTCGTCCGGCGTCGTCGTCGGCGTCGTCGTCGTCGTCGTCGTCGTCCGTCGTCGTCGTAAACTTTTCACATTTTAAACTTCTTCTCCAGAACGGCTGAAGGGATTTTGATGAAACTTGGTAGGTATGAAGTACTCATGGTCCCCTACAAGTGTTGTTGTTTTTCGTCCGGATCTGTCAACAGGTGGCGCCACCACAGCAAAAAGTAGGTCACGGGGGGTACCCTCCTTTGACAAACTTCTTCTTCAGAACCGAAGCATGTATCGACAAACCGAAAGCATCAGGATGATCTAGAGAGATGTCTTAAGAAGTGTTGTTATTTTTGGTTCCACTTCGAAGTCAAATTTTTGACGCGTTTTTGACGTCTTTTCGGACTTAGTCAGAAATGCACATTTTTGCACTATTTCTTTAAATAACTCAATAAGTGTATGATTTTACACACTCATTTACTACATATTTATCATATTTAACTTACTTAATGCTTTGATATGCATTTTATGCTTAAAATTTATTTTTTTGATTTTTTATGAATTTTTTTCTTATGTAAAAAGGAAGGGGGGGGGGGGGGGTGATTTTCATACATTTTCTGCTTCTTTTCTATAACCACTCTTCAGATTGTCATGACATTTTGTAGATATGAGGTACTCATGCATGGTACCCTACAAGTGAAAGAATTTTGTCAAGATATCCACTTTTAGATTTTTAAGGAATATTTTTTAAGATTGTACATAGGTATAATGTATGTTTTCCATGCCCAATGGACCCATGGGGATCGGCTTCAAACCCCGACGGGATCCCGACAAAAATTTTTTTCCCTTTTTAGCTCACCTGAGCCATAGGCTCAAGTGAGCTATTGTCATAGTGTTGCGTCCGTCGTCCGTCGTCCGGCGTCGTCGTCGGCGTCGTCGTCGTCGTCGTCCGTCGTCGTCGTAAACTTTTCACATTTTAAACTTCTTCTCCAGAACGGCTGAAGGGATTTTGATGAAACTTGGTAGGTATGAAGTACTCATGGTCCCCTACAAGTGTTGTTGTTTTTCGTCCGGATCTGTCAACAGGTGGCGCCACCACAGCAAAAAGTAGGTCACGGGGGGTACCCTCCTTTGACAAACTTCTTCTTCAGAACCGAAGCATGTATCGACAAACTGAAAGCATCAGGATGATCTAGAGAGATGTCTTAAGAAGTGTTGTTATTTTTGGTTCCACTTCGAAGTCAAATTTTTGACGCGTTTTTGACGTCTTTTCGGACTTAGTCAGAAATGCACATTTTTGCACTATTTCTTTAAATAACTCAATAAGTGTATGATTTTACACACTCATTTACTACATATTTATCATATTTAACTTACTTAATGCTTTGATATGCATTTTATGCTTAAAATTTATTTTTTTGATTTTTTATGAATTTTTTTCTTATGTAAAAAGGAAGGGGGGGGGGGTGATTTTCATACATTTTCTGCTTCTTTTCTATAACCACTCTTCAGATTGTCATGACATTTTGTAGATATGAGGTACTCATGCATGGTACCCTACAAGTGAAAGAATTTTGTCAAGATATCCACTTTTAGATTTTTAAGGAATATTTTTTAAGATTGTACATAGGTATAATGTATGTTTTCCATGCCCAATGGACCCATGGGGATCGGCTT
The DNA here is from genome assembly GCA_028142955.1 of Pinctada fucata. Taxonomy (NCBI): domain Eukaryota; kingdom Metazoa; phylum Mollusca; class Bivalvia; order Pterioida; family Pteriidae; genus Pinctada; species Pinctada fucata. The sequence continues at coordinate 66,019,143 of AP027106.1, forward strand.
CAAACCCCGACGGGATCCCGACAAAAATTTTTTTCCCTTTTTAGCTCACCTGAGCCATAGGCTCAAGTGAGCTATTGTCATAGTGTTGCGTCCGTCGTCCGGCGTCGTCGTCGGCGTCGTCGTCGTCGTCGTCGTCGTCCGTCGTCGTCGTAAACTTTTCACATTTTAAACTTCTTCTCCAGAACGGCTGAAGGGATTTTGATGAAACTTGGTAGGTATGAAGTACTCATGGTCCCCTACAAGTGTTGTTGTTTTTCGTCCGGATCTGTCAACAGGTGGCGCCACCACAGCAAAAAGTAGGTCACGGGGGGTACCCTCCTTTGACAAACTTCTTCTTCAGAACCGAAGCATGTATCGACAAACCGAAAGCATCAGGATGATCTAGAGAGATGTCTTAAGAAGTGTTGTTATTTTTGGTTCCACTTCGAAGTCAAATTTTTGACGCGTTTTTGACGTCTTTTCGGACTTAGTCAGAAATGCACATTTTTGCACTATTTCTTTAAATAACTCAATAAGTGTATGATTTTACACACTCATTTACTACATATTTATCATATTTAACTTACTTAATGCTTTGATATGCATTTTATGCTTAAAATTTATTTTTTTGATTTTTTATGAATTTTTTTCTTATGTAAAAAGGAAGGGGGGGGGGGGTGATTTTCATACATTTTCTGCTTCTTTTCTATAACCACTCTTCAGATTGTCATGACATTTTGTAGATATGAGGTACTCATGCATGGTACCCTACAAGTGAAAGAATTTTGTCAAGATATCCACTTTTAGATTTTTAAGGAATATTTTTTAAGATTGTACATAGGTATAATGTATGTTTTCCATGCCCAATGGACCCATGGGGATCGGCTTCAAACCCCGACGGGATCCCGACAAAAATTTTTTTCCCTTTTTAGCTCACCTGAGCCATAGGCTCAAGTGAGCTATTGTCATAGTGTTGCGTCCGTCGTCCGGCGTCGTCGTCGGCGTCGTCGTCGTCGTCCGTCGTCGTCGTAAACTTTTCACATTTTAAACTTCTTCTCCAGAACGGCTGAAGGGATTTTGATGAAACTTGGTAGGTATGAAGTACTCATGGTCCCCTACAAGTGTTGTTGTTTTTCGTCCGGATCTGTCAACAGGTGGCGCCACCACAGCAAAAAGTAGGTCACGGGGGGTACCCTCCTTTGACAAACTTCTTCTTCAGAACCGAAGCATGTATCGACAAACCGAAAGCATCAGGATGATCTAGAGAGATGTCTTAAGAAGTGTTGTTATTTTTGGTTCCACTTCGAAGTCAAATTTTTGACGCGTTTTTGACGTCTTTTCGGACTTAGTCAGAAATGCACATTTTTGCACTATTTCTTTAAATAACTCAATAAGTGTATGATTTTACACACTCATTTACTACATATTTATCATATTTAACTTACTTAATGCTTTGATATGCATTTTATGCTTAAAATTTATTTTTTTGATTTTTTATGAATTTTTTTCTTATGTAAAAAGGAAGGGGGGGGGGGGGTGATTTTCATACATTTTCTGCTTCTTTTCTATAACCACTCTTCAGATTGTCATGACATTTTGTAGATATGAGGTACTCATGCATGGTACCCTACAAGTGAAAGAATTTTGTCAAGATATCCACTTTTAGATTTTTAAGGAATATTTTTTAAGATTGTACATAGGTATAATGTATGTTTTCCATGCCCAATGGACCCATGGGGATCGGCTTCAAACCCCGACGGGATCCCGACAAAAATTTTTTTCCCTTTTTAGCTCACCTGAGCCATAGGCTCAAGTGAGCTATTGTCATAGTGTTGCGTCCGTCGTCCGTCGTCCGGCGTCGTCGTCGGCGTCGTCGTCGTCGTCGTCCGTCGTCGTCGTAAACTTTTCACATTTTAAACTTCTTCTCCAGAACGGCTGAAGGGATTTTGATGAAACTTGGTAGGTATGAAGTACTCATGGTCCCCTACAAGTGTTGTTGTTTTTCGTCCGGATCTGTCAACAGGTGGCGCCACCACAGCAAAAAGTAGGTCACGGGGGGTACCCTCCTTTGACAAACTTCTTCTTCAGAACCGAAGCATGTATCGACAAACCGAAAGCATCAGGATGATCTAGAGAGATGTCTTAAGAAGTGTTGTTATTTTTGGTTCCACTTCGAAGTCAAATTTTTGACGCGTTTTTGACGTCTTTTCGGACTTAGTCAGAAATGCACATTTTTGCACTATTTCTTTAAATAACTCAATAAGTGTATGATTTTACACACTCATTTACTACATATTTATCATATTTAACTTACTTAATGCTTTGATATGCATTTTATGCTTAAAATTTATTTTTTTGATTTTTTATGAATTTTTTTCTTATGTAAAAAGGAAGGGGGGGGGGTGATTTTCATACATTTTCTGCTTCTTTTCTATAACCACTCTTCAGATTGTCATGACATTTTGTAGATATGAGGTACTCATGCATGGTACCCTACAAGTGAAAGAATTTTGTCAAGATATCCACTTTTAGATTTTTAAGGAATATTTTTTAAGATTGTACATAGGTATAATGTATGTTTTCCATGCCCAATGGACCCATGGGGATCGGCTTCAAACCCCGACGGGATCCCGACAAAAATTTTTTTCCCTTTTTAGCTCACCTGAGCCATAGGCTCAAGTGAGCTATTGTCATAGTGTTGCGTCCGTCGTCCGGCGTCGTCGTCGGCGTCGTCGTCGTCGTCGTCGTCGTCCGTCGTCGTCGTAAACTTTTCACATTTTAAACTTCTTCTCCAGAACGGCTGAAGGGATTTTGATGAAACTTGGTAGGTATGAAGTACTCATGGTCCCCTACAAGTGTTGTTGTTTTTCGTCCGGATCTGTCAACAGGTGGCGCCACCACAGCAAAAAGTAGGTCACGGGGGGTACCCTCCTTTGACAAACTTCTTCTTCAGAACCGAAGCATGTATCGACAAACCGAAAGCATCAGGATGATCTAGAGAGATGTCTTAAGAAGTGTTGTTATTTTTGGTTCCACTTCGAAGTCAAATTTTTGACGCGTTTTTGACGTCTTTTCGGACTTAGTCAGAAATGCACATTTTTGCACTATTTCTTTAAATAACTCAATAAGTGTATGATTTTACACACTCATTTACTACATATTTATCATATTTAACTTACTTAATGCTTTGATATGCATTTTATGCTTAAAATTTATTTTTTTGATTTTTTATGAATTTTTTTCTTATGTAAAAAGGAAGGGGGGGGGGGGGGGTGATTTTCATACATTTTCTGCTTCTTTTCTATAACCACTCTTCAGATTGTCATGACATTTTGTAGATATGAGGTACTCATGCATGGTACCCTACAAGTGAAAGAATTTTGTCAAGATATCCACTTTTAGATTTTTAAGGAATATTTTTTAAGATTGTACATAGGTATAATGTATGTTTTCCATGCCCAATGGACCCATGGGGATCGGCTTCAAACCCCGACGGGATCCCGACAAAAATTTTTTTCCCTTTTTAGCTCACCTGAGCCATAGGCTCAAGTGAGCTATTGTCATAGTGTTGCGTCCGTCGTCCGTCGTCCGGCGTCGTCGTCGGCGTCGTCGTCGTCGTCGTCCGTCGTCGTCGTAAACTTTTCACATTTTAAACTTCTTCTCCAGAACGGCTGAAGGGATTTTGATGAAACTTGGTAGGTATGAAGTACTCATGGTCCCCTACAAGTGTTGTTGTTTTTCGTCCGGATCTGTCAACAGGTGGCGCCACCACAGCAAAAAGTAGGTCACGGGGGGTACCCTCCTTTGACAAACTTCTTCTTCAGAACCGAAGCATGTATCGACAAACCGAAAGCATCAGGATGATCTAGAGAGATGTCTTAAGAAGTGTTGTTATTTTTGGTTCCACTTCGAAGTCAAATTTTTGACGCGTTTTTGACGTCTTTTCGGACTTAGTCAGAAATGCACATTTTTGCACTATTTCTTTAAATAACTCAATAAGTGTATGATTTTACACACTCATTTACTACATATTTATCATATTTAACTTACTTAATGCTTTGATATGCATTTTATGCTTAAAATTTATTTTTTTGATTTTTTATGAATTTTTTTCTTATGTAAAAAGGAAGGGGGGGGGGGTGATTTTCATACATTTTCTGCTTCTTTTCTATAACCACTCTTCAGATTGTCATGACATTTTGTAGATATGAGGTACTCATGCATGGTACCCTACAAGTGAAAGAATTTTGTCAAGATATCCACTTTTAGATTTTTAAGGAATATTTTTTAAGATTGTACATAGGTATAATGTATGTTTTCCATGCCCAATGGACCCATGGGGATCGGCTTCAAACCCCGACGGGATCCCGACAAAAATTTTTTTCCCTTTTTAGCTCACCTGAGCCATAGGCTCAAGTGAGCTATTGTCATAGTGTTGCGTCCGTCGTCCGGCGTCGTCGTCGGCGTCGTCGTCGTCGTCGTCGTCGTCCGTCGTCGTCGTAAACTTTTCACATTTTAAACTTCTTCTCCAGAACGGCTGAAGGGATTTTGATGAAACTTGGTAGGTATGAAGTACTCATGGTCCCCTACAAGTGTTGTTGTTTTTCGTCCGGATCTGTCAACAGGTGGCGCCACCACAGCAAAAAGTAGGTCACGGGGGGTACCCTCCTTTGACAAACTTCTTCTTCAGAACCGAAGCATGTATCGACAAACCGAAAGCATCAGGATGATCTAGAGAGATGTCTTAAGAAGTGTTGTTATTTTTGGTTCCACTTCGAAGTCAAATTTTTGACGCGTTTTTGACGTCTTTTCGGACTTAGTCAGAAATGCACATTTTTGCACTATTTCTTTAAATAACTCAATAAGTGTATGATTTTACACACTCATTTACTACATATTTATCATATTTAACTTACTTAATGCTTTGATATGCATTTTATGCTTAAAATTTATTTTTTTGATTTTTTATGAATTTTTTTCTTATGTAAAAAGGAAGGGGGGGGGGGGGGTGATTTTCATACATTTTCTGCTTCTTTTCTATAACCACTCTTCAGATTGTCATGACATTTTGTAGATATGAGGTACTCATGCATGGTACCCTACAAGTGAAAGAATTTTGTCAAGATATCCACTTTTAGATTTTTAAGGAATATTTTTTAAGATTGTACATAGGTATAATGTATGTTTTCCATGCCCAATGGACCCATGGGGATCGGCTTCAAACCCCGACGGGATCCCGACAAAAATTTTTTTCCCTTTTTAGCTCACCTGAGCCATAGGCTCAAGTGAGCTATTGTCATAGTGTTGCGTCCGTCGTCCGTCGTCCGGCGTCGTCGTCGGCGTCGTCGTCGTCGTCGTCCGTCGTCGTCGTAAACTTTTCACATTTTAAACTTCTTCTCCAGAACGGCTGAAGGGATTTTGATGAAACTTGGTAGGTATGAAGTACTCATGGTCCCCTACAAGTGTTGTTGTTTTTCGTCCGGATCTGTCAACAGGTGGCGCCACCACAGCAAAAAGTAGGTCACGGGGGGTACCCTCCTTTGACAAACTTCTTCTTCAGAACCGAAGCATGTATCGACAAACCGAAAGCATCAGGATGATCTAGAGAGATGTCTTAAGAAGTGTTGTTATTTTTGGTTCCACTTCGAAGTCAAATTTTTGACGCGTTTTTGACGTCTTTTCGGACTTAGTCAGAAATGCACATTTTTGCACTATTTCTTTAAATAACTCAATAAGTGTATGATTTTACACACTCATTTACTACATATTTATCATATTTAACTTACTTAATGCTTTGATATGCATTTTATGCTTAAAATTTATTTTTTTGATTTTTTATGAATTTTTTTCTTATGTAAAAAGGAAGGGGGGGGGGTGATTTTCATACATTTTCTGCTTCTTTTCTATAACCACTCTTCAGATTGTCATGACATTTTGTAGATATGAGGTACTCATGCATGGTACCCTACAAGTGAAAGAATTTTGTCAAGATATCCACTTTTAGATTTTTAAGGAATATTTTTTAAGATTGTACATAGGTATAATGTATGTTTTCCATGCCCAATGGACCCATGGGGATCGGCTTCAAACCCCGACGGGATCCCGACAAAAATTTTTTTCCCTTTTTAGCTCACCTGAGCCATAGGCTCAAGTGAGCTATTGTCATAGTGTTGCGTCCGTCGTCCGGCGTCGTCGTCGGCGTCGTCGTCGTCGTCGTCGTCGTCCGTCGTCGTCGTAAACTTTTCACATTTTAAACTTCTTCTCCAGAACGGCTGAAGGGATTTTGATGAAACTTGGTAGGTATGAAGTACTCATGGTCCCCTACAAGTGTTGTTGTTTTTCGTCCGGATCTGTCAACAGGTGGCGCCACCACAGCAAAAAGTAGGTCACGGGGGGTACCCTCCTTTGACAAACTTCTTCTTCAGAACCGAAGCATGTATCGACAAACCGAAAGCATCAGGATGATCTAGAGAGATGTCTTAAGAAGTGTTGTTATTTTTGGTTCCACTTCGAAGTCAAATTTTTGACGCGTTTTTGACGTCTTTTCGGACTTAGTCAGAAATGCACATTTTTGCACTATTTCTTTAAATAACTCAATAAGTGTATGATTTTACACACTCATTTACTACATATTTATCATATTTAACTTACTTAATGCTTTGATATGCATTTTATGCTTAAAATTTATTTTTTTGATTTTTTATGAATTTTTTTCTTATGTAAAAAGGAAGGGGGGGGGGGGTGATTTTCATACATTTTCTGCTTCTTTTCTATAACCACTCTTCAGATTGTCATGACATTTTGTAGATATGAGGTACTCATGCATGGTACCCTACAAGTGAAAGAATTTTGTCAAGATATCCACTTTTAGATTTTTAAGGAATATTTTTGGCCTAGGTCATCTTTGGCACGTATAAAAACGAAAGAAAAAAGGGGGTCATGCATACCTTTTCTGCAAAATTCACTTGTTTAATGACCCCTCCTTCCGAATTGAAAATTTGCTAATTTTTATATATTTTCAAATCGATCTATTGATTACATATAAGGCAAAATCATGTTCAAAACTCAATTTCTACAGACAGCAGGGAATCATACATTGATTTTATGTGCTATTTTTAAATTTTCAATAGTTATGTCCAATGAGGTGACACCTTCTATTCAGCCCGGTTCACCAGTCAAAAGGGAAGGGATTCCCTGCTAAAATGATTAACCCTAGTTACACCTTCGACGTATATCAAGAGGGATCGCCGACTCTAAAAATAGCACAATATGTTCACGTGTCCGCAGCGCCCCCACCGGGAGGCATAGAAAGTACTTTCACTTTCAATATACGTACCGAAACAACGAAGCGCTGTGAAGGTAAGTCAGCGATTTTTCACATAAATTAGATTCGTAACACTGTTATGTTAAAACAAATACATGATGGTATAGTTCTTGAAGTAATCAATTCCTAGGTTTAAATTATTTTGATGTATAAACATGTTTTCGAGTTGGATCTAGGCCTACGGCTATGTATTCATATACGTAGTGTGACATGTTACTTGCTGCATGCTGATTTGGTTAAATATCCCATAGAAATTCAATATTAGGACTATAAGTAATATTTCGCTCTGAGCGACTATTGCATACAAAGATATATCTGCAAATGCGGGGGGGGGGGGGGGGGGGTATGAGTTGTTTGCATTAATAGTCAGAAAAATTTGATTTGGAGGGGGTTGCAAGGGAAAAAGTTATTGCAGTGGTAAGTCAAGTCTTAAAGATTCAAGTGTATGAAAATATTCCATTTTAATTCATCTTCAAAAAAAAAAAAAATATTGTAAAAGTCCTAGTGAGTGTCTTTGGAAATAAGCTTTGTAAAAGCTTAAATGGGCTATCCTTGGATATAAATCAAAGTTATTTGGTGAAATAGTTCAAATTTTATTATTGAATATAGATTTATTGTCTCTATAAGAACAGAGAGATCTGAACTAAAATTTACATTTCTAATGTCACTTATTATTTTATACTTACTTGGTTTTGTGTATTCCTTGTGACAATACCTTTCCATTGATACCAAAATTTTGACCTCGTGACCATAACCTTGACCTTTGACGTACTTCTCAAAAACTTAAACATTGCGCATAACTTTTGATTGGTTAGTGATAGGGCTTTCATATTTTACATGTGTATTCCTTGTGACAAGATATTTCCATAGATACCAATATTACGCTGACCCTGACCTCTCACATACTTAACAGAAAATGGCGTTTATACTAACAAAGATGCCGCCGGGGGCATTCTCGTTTCACAAACACAGCCTGTCAGGCTTTATAATTTCTGGCATGCTAGCTATCAATAATGAAAGGTATGGTCGTTCAGTTTTAAATAAACTTAATTTATGAAATCATTTCCTTGTTTTATTCTTTTTCTGCTGCGCATTAAAGTGGGATTTTACAATATGATTTTATTTTTGATGTTGCATAATTGAACTATACTAGTTGGGCATATGACTTAAAAAAAGTTATTGTTTTGAAATGTGACTATTTTTTCTTGTTTGTACTTTTAAAGGTTGTCTGAAAAAAAAACTTCTCTGCATCCGGCAAAAATGTTTTTAGAAAGGTTGTGGGCTAAAATCCTGGTACTGGCACTATCAGTATTCAATGTCAGTATGTCAATTAGAGCGTGCATGGGTATCAGGTGAGCGTTGTGCCCCCTGGGGCTCTTGTTATGGCATTACCTTTTCAAGAAAATTTGTCTTGTATATCTATGAAAATCTTAATATACCAATATATCTTTCAAATACTCATATCTAAATCACTTTACGAGTTCATGATATCTTTTTTGCACTGCTGCCATGATTACTATATAGTGAATACAGATTTAGTTTTTATCCTCTTGGCATGGCTAAACATGTATATGGAGAAATATTAGTCGGTTATATGATAATGTATAATATGGAAAAATGAAATCTAAAATAGCATGCAAAAGCACAACAATTCTTGATCATGATTTCATATACTTACCTAGTACTAGTAAACTCCTATTTATGTTGTTTGATTCCACCAAAGTTTTATCGGTGGATTCGGAATCCTTTACTTTCTCGCTTCCTACAAAATCACGAATATCAAATCTAAACATGTATAACTCCAAAACACGTATTTCTCCAATTATATAAGACAAAAAAAAAATCAAATATGAACTTGTCTTATTCCTACATCTTGTCTTATTCCTACATAAGTATTTTCCCCATTTTCTGCGTGATGGAGGAGGTGTACCACAGGGATAAATTTTAGGCGCATTTATTTTTCCACATTGGAGTTATATTACTTTGATAGCTGTATAATGAAGGAGTTTGTTTGGAGATAAAACTCCCATTTTGTAGAATGATAAATGGAGAGATTAGCTACGGAGCAACCATTTATATACAGGAATTCTCTCTTTTGAATAATATGTCAATAAGGAGGCAAGAATAACATCAGAAGTCAAATCGTATACGAATACGGCATATCATGCTCGTTTTGATATACATAGGATAGGTTAAAGGGACATATTTTGAACAAGGTGGTACTTTTTTCCTTTCTTTTAATTTTTGTCTCATTATCATGTTTTTCTTATGTTTGTAACACTGGAATAAGTACAGAGTGAGGGATTGTCTGCCATAAGCATTAAGGGTGTTATTAATACTTTAATAGTTGTTATGTTGGACGTCTCTCTCTTTTTTTCTTCTTCTTCTCTCTTTTTTTTTTTATTTTGCGGAGTTGTTCCATTCTGTTGTTTTTTTGTAAAGGAAGTGACATGTATTATAGCTGCCCCTGTTGTTATCTTATAGAGACCAATAATTAAAAAAAACATTTATAGTTTGGGGGGGGGGGGGGGTCGGGTTGTTCTTTCTTCCTCGTCATCTCTACAGCCATCTTACCTGCAAGGTCAACAAAAGTCAGTTTCCCGCGCTTTGTGAGGTAAAGGTTTTCATCATCCGGGTCCTGCTGCTCCGTGTCAATGGTCAAGGTCAACATACTGTGACTTCTGCTCGAGAACTCGTTCAAACCATGTGACCCTGTTTGTCTATTGCGCATGCCTGTAAAATAAACCAACATACTCAGTTTGAGACCAAAAAGTAGATAATGATACTAAGGGTTAGAGATAGTACCAATAGGATTCAACCCCGTCCCTACCCTCCTCAACCCCGTCCCTATCCTCATCAACCCGTCCCTGCCCTCTTCAACGCCGTCCCTACCCTCATCAACCCCGTCCCTACCCTCATCAACCCCTTCCCTACCATAATCAACCCCGTCCCTACCCTCATCAACTCCGTCCCTACTATCATCAACCCCGTCCCTGCCCTCATCAATCCCGTCCCTACCCTCATCAACCCCGTCCCTACCCTCATCAACCCCGTCCCTACCCTCATCAACCCCGTTCCTGCCCTCATCAACCCCGTCCCTACCCTCATCAACCCCGTCCCTGCCCTCATCAACCCCGCCCCTACCCTCATCAACCCCGTCCCTACCATAATCAACCCCGTCCCTACCCTCATCAACTCCGTCCCTACCCTCATCAACTCCGTCCCTACCCTCATCAACCCCGCCCCTACCCTCGTCAACCCCGTCCCTACCCTCGTCAATCCCGTCCCTACTATCATCAACCCCGTCCCTACCCTCATCAATCCCGTCCCTGCCCTCATCAATCCCCGTCCCTACCCTCATCAACCCCGTCCCTGCCCTCATCAACCCCGCCCCTACCCTCATCAACCCCGCCCCTACCCTCATAAACCCTGTGCCTACCCTCATATACCCCGTCCCTGCCCTCATCAACCCCGTTCCTACCCTCAGGTCTGATTTTAATTTGTCTTGTTTTATTTTTATCAGAACCATGTGCATCTCTTTGTTTTCGTATGGAAGTTCCAGTAGGAAATTCATTGACCTGAGTTGACCCGTAACACAATTCCTAACTCCGCTCTTGATCCTGTACCTTTAAAGTAAGTGCTATATATGGAACATATTGTCGAAAGCATAATGTATGAATTTTCATATCATTCATCGGTGAAAAAAAATCGCGAAATCATGACACGCAATGTGTATTATATATATAAGTTGTTTTTTTTAAATAAAAGTACATAAGATACATAAAATCAAATCTATATAACATCGAATTAACTTACACCCCCCCTCCCTTTCACCAATTAAATGCCTCTTATTAGCTCACTCGATTAAGCCTTCTTTTTTCCCTACCCTAACACACCCTACATAAGTAACCAGACAGTTCGTACATGTATATAGTTTAATTCTTGTGCTTAACAACAATACTGCATCCGTCTTTCAAATCTGATGAAAAAGTTTACGTCATTGGGTCAATTCATTTGCTTAAAATGACTTTAATGAAGGCAAAACTAAAATCAATATACCCGTTCACCTGTACTCATTTTTACCTTTGGGGCAGAGCAGTGGAATTCTCATAAAGTTGTCCGATAGCATATTTATCTAGAAATCAATGAAAACGCTCTTATCAAATCAAGAAAGGTCCTGACATTTAAAATGTTCAATGAACTGATTCTATATTGATAAATCTTACAGGAAACGAAACAAGGAGATGAATTGAAAAGATCATGGAAGAATATAGAATGGGTAAAGGTTGCTTTAAAATACAAATATTGGTTGCCATATTGCTTCAATTATAATATGGATATGACGTGTGTATACAGAGACAGAGAGATAAGTTAACTTCATTTTACAAACAACTTCACTTCCTTTAATTCATATTGGACACATTAGCAATTTATCGCTGAGAAAACTATATGATCTTGCAAATATTTGGGTAGCCAAAAACAAAAAAAACAACCTGAATTCACGTCAAGTTTTTTTATCTTGCATATTTAATAAAAACCACGGACAGAAAAATTAAAAACAAAATCTGCTTGATAAAAATGGGGGAAATCTCTAAAAAAATCCCTTGCGATATTAGGCAAAACGAAGTACAACAGATCATTGAATTGACCACCACAGACGACACGGAAATCTGTCATCAAAGTTTATCTAAATTCACCTTCCCATTATTATATAAGTAAACCCTTAACCCAAGGGAGGGGTAGGGGGTGCTGCTGAAAAGATAGCTTATAGTGACATCTCTGTACAGAAAACATTTACAAAATCTCACTGAATATATACCTGGTTCGTCTTCCTTCATTTCTATTTTTGACGGCAGACCTATCTGAACGTCGTCAATGTCCAGTCTGAGGGGACCGACCGTCCCGCCGTCCTCTGTCATCAAATAACAGAGATAAACGTCATTGCCTTTCATTTCTTCCCCTACATCGTCCATATCAAAATCATCTTCTTTGTCTGAATCCGGAAATTTGAACTCCTTTTCGTCCGGCACTTTATAAGTTTTTGTTTTTGTATTTCCTGTTCCTTTTGAGTTATTTTGCGTCTGTTGTTCACTTGAATACTGATTTTTGATTCCGTTGGGGTATCTAGAGTTACTGGTGCGTGATTGCGAGTATGACGGTGGGTCACTGGTGTCAACGTAACGCTCACCAGGGGGAGCTGTCAGCTCACTACCGTACGAGCCTTGAATACGTGACGTGGATGAAATACCGTCCTCTCTTAAATCGGAAAGCTTCGAGGTAGATCGTGAATTTCCGGGTGTCTTCGTTTTAGTCCGCATCACATACTGTACCGGCTTATCATTGTCAACACGACGACTAGATTTGTTTTGTTGATGAACAGTATTTTTTAAAATATGATTATCTCCATCGCGTGTAGCACCACTTGCATGAACGTAAGAAGGATCATCAATAAACGCGTCAGACTTGGAACCTGGATGACTGCTACCATGGTAACCGTTACTATAGCTACCACTACTGTAACTATAGTTACTATACTGTCTGTCTCTGCCGTTACCATAACTACCATAACCACTTTCTTTGGAACGCGGCGTTCTTCGGTGTGATTGGTTAGAACGTGGAGTTCTTTGTTCTGATTGGTTGGGGCGCGGGGTTATTTCCACATTTATTTCTAGATTGTGTTTTCTTCCATCACTTGTAGTGTACACACGATTTGTCGTGTTTTCAACCCACGAATCATTACGGTGGTCACCGAGTGACATTTCCCTCAATTTGTGTTTAAAATAGCTGTGCCTCTGTGACTTTAATGTATCATATGTTCAACATCGTCTTTGATTTGATCGCACAGAATCCGCAAGAATATTATTACTTGTTCCAGTTGCCACTTCTTGTAATGACTTAATTTAATGCCTCTCATTCCATAGCTTATATCCAAATTTCAAAATAGCATCGATAGAAATTTCCAAATTCCTATAAACAGAGCAGAAACTGGACGGTTCACTCCATCTCTTCATATACGAGTACATTCCCTGCGAAATTGTAATTATTCAAAACTTTTGAGAGAAGAGGGTGGTCTCTTGTTGCTAAAATTGTCCTTTTTACAATTAAAATGTCGAATTACTTCCCCCTTACTAGATAAAATTGATTTTTTTAATTCAGTATCCCTATTTATTTGCATATTATATGTAAAGGAAATGCTGGCAGACAAAGCAGATTTGTAGAATCCGGGCTTGTTTTCCAAAGATAAAGCTAAGTTCGGTTCAAATTGATTCTTAAGAAATTGTGGAGTCGAGTGCATTCGGATCAATATACATTCAACCCGTGATTTAGTTTCGATCGAAATCAAAGACTTATCAATGGTAATTCATATTCAGATAAATTGCTTTTCGTTTCCCTCGTGAAAAAAGAGATTTTATTTTTGCTTTCAACGATCTCTTTCAATTATTAAGCTTATTCTAGTCAATTTGCAAAAAAAAATTAGAATTCGCTCCGTACTTTTATCTGCTATCCAAATTAAACTGTTATTATCACTATTCATGTTTTTTTTTAATTACAAAGGATTCAGTTGGAGAAAATTATACTTGTGGGGAGGAAGGGGGGGGGGGGGGGGGGGGTTGGTGAAAGGAGTTTGTCGGTCTTAAAACATGAAGATTTAAATTATCATTTTAAAATATGATAAAAACAAAAGAAATAATTATTCTTATTTGCAGTTTATTATGTTTGTTTTATGCGATTAGGCCATATCTTTGTTATTTTCTGTTTTGCGTCCTCGTGCTGGTAGGTTTTGAGCCAATAGTCATTAAACAAAACAAAATAAAATAATAAAATCTTTTGCAAATTAAAAGTTTTTTCTACAAAAATAAAGAGAAATTGATTAATTTTCCATAGTTGATGTAAAAGTAAAACAATGATTCAAGATTGGCTTTGTCCATCGTTCTTTTGTTGACTGAAATCTGTTACATGTAATAATCAAATGACACAAGTTTCTGTCAGATTTCACCTAGTCATATAATATGAAATTGTGATTTTGTTTTATATGCCTGTTTTTCTCCAGCTTTCTCAATTTCAAAAGGACGCAAAACAGAATAAGAAATGGCCTTATTTATCTCTTAGTTGTCTTATTTATGAGAAATATGGTCATCATTTGGTCATATAACAATTTTATATGCCGAAATGGGGAAAAGTAGACGAGTTTCACTAACGTCTCTAAGTCTTAAATAGTTTAATTGAAGTAGTTTTTACACACATCTATTGAAGGTAGAAGTGGTAGAAATTAAAAGTTTACCACATTTATGTTTCGGAACATCGAGTGACATAAATCACTCTCAATTCAAAAGTTCAATCTTAAAATCTCTGCTTAACATGGATTGTGAGAAATTGATTAATTTTGTGTACGTCTGAAGTATTGATCGGTTAAATTGACTATGAGTGTAAAATTTTCACCTTGTGAATAAACACATACAAGTTAACATTCAAAAGATTATACCGTACATGCATGAAAGAGTTATCAAAATAAAATGAAATTGAAAGAAATCAAAAGCATGTTGCGTCATAGGATTGCCGATTGGCGGTTACCCACCCAACACTAATGTTACATGTACACTATCATACACCCAGTATGTATTAATGTATATATAGGGATGGGACGGTTACCCCAAAACACTATCATACACACAGTATGTATCAATGTATATATATATATATATATGGATGGAAGTTGGTAACCCCATGGGTGGATCTAGATATTGTCCAGGAGGTGGGGTCCCAGCAAATAGTTAAGAAAATAATAATAAAAAAAAAAAAAACAGGGAAAATCAGGATTTGGGAAAATTCCAGAAAGGGAGGGGTCCTGACCTCCAATCCCCTCTAAATCCGCGCTTGAATAGTACAGATTTACACGTTCTTAATAAAACATCTTATTTTATTGGTTTGCTTGTTTTGTTGTTTTCAACCCGAACGCTCTTGCTATATATACAATGTCCTGATTATACTCGATTCCACAATAAAATAGTTTTCGACCTATTTTGGCGTAACTATTTTGATAAAAATAAACATTACTAATCATTGTTAATCATTGCGATAAAGAAAATTTAGTAAGATTTTGAATATGTACCATAATTTCTCATATTTCTCAAACCTAAACAGAGACCGCCATCTTCTCTCAACGTGTTTCACTTTTATAGAAACAAAATATTCAACGATCCAGTGGATAATCCAATATCGAAAAGTCCGCTTCCGTTTTGTCGTCTAGTAGTTCATTCAGACAAATCCAGAAAATTCTGTCATGTCAAATCGATCAGTTTTTCACTAAATATCTTCCCGTCGAATAAAATCTTTCAGATAATATAAAGTCCATTTTAAGAATACTCCATCGTCGGAGGTGAAGATAAAATATTGAAGTAATGCAAACACTAATCTACTTCAACTACACTCCTTCGTCAAATATAAACAAATCCATCGAGTGGTTGGAAAAAGCTCATGGGATCACATTCAAATTTGGCAAATATGTTCGTCAAACATTCAAGAATGGTCACTCTTAGGAAGTACATCTTTTGCATATTTTTGTAAACGTGCCGGCAGTTTATATCGATTCTATCTTGAACTGATTGAAAATAAAACAAACAATAATGTCCAATAATTGTAGTCTCTCCCAATCCACCATGAAAGTCTGCAGGGCTGTTTAAAAACCAAGAGCAGGGTGCATTCCAATAATGTCAAATGTCGCCTGCCGAATTTAACAAGGGAAATCAGGAGCGGAACCACGTGGTGATATCGGTGGTTTTGGTCTCAAATTCTATTCGTCACATCTATATTAATTGCAAATATCCAACCCCTTTAACATTCGACTGCAAATTCACATTAGCGTAGGAAAAATAAAATGTCTAACACACAAAATCGAAGTTACTTTCGGATTAATCATATAGGCGTAAAATTAAGTAATAATTTATTCAAATATCAAGTCGTTCGTAATTCGGCTTTTTTTTTCTTCCTTTTTTTCATTTCATGCATTGTTTTACCCACAAAATTATCATTTTTCTCTCTTTTTTAGGGGGAGGGGGGTGTTCTTAATTAATACCAGGTATAGAAGGAGCTGATAAGGCGTAAAATCTGCCCTGTAAAAGGGGAATTTTCAAAATGTGAACTTCAAGAAAATTCTTTCAAAAATTTGATGCCAATTCTTGGTTTCATCATAATCAGCTAAGCAGTTGGATAAGATTTATCATGCACCATATTCCTAATTTTTTGGGCAAAATATGCTTTTTTCTATAGAAATCAATGGAAAATGGAAAAGTTTTTTTTAAACATTGCCCCCCCCCCTCCCCTAGCTACAGAACGCCGCTTTTACAGAAGGTGTATATCACTAATACACATCTTTTGACAAAGTGGGATTCTGTAGCTAGGGGGGAACGATGCCCCAGAGACAAAAAACTGAAAAAAAGAAGGGTGGGTGGGCTTTTTACGAATCTGTGTTTTAGACCATCATATAAGCAAATTCACAATATTTTGGAAAGAAATAAACAAGAGCGTGCTGTTTATTTCTACTCAGTGTGTATTTCGCGGTAAAATGCCTTCTTTTTTAGTCAATTACTAGTAATACAAAATACAACCATTTTTCAATTTCAAGATTCTGAAATTTATGGATAAAGTTGAGACCAGTTTTTTTTTGTAATTTGATATCTTGTATCTTGTTTAGACAATAACTATGTTTTAAAGTTTATTGGTGTCCATATTAGCCAGAAAGTTCTTGATTTTCAACGTTTTTACTTTTTATCAGAAAATAATCATATTTGTACAGGGCGACTAAACTTGTACGTACAATGGAAAGCAGAATAAAGGCTGAAATAGAATTCTTATGAAATAGACAATTTTATTGTTTTATAAGAAGAGAGGTTGAAGTTAGAAACAAGAACAACGGGTATACATGAATTATTGATGCATTCTGGGATGTGTATCGACTTTATATGAGAAAATAGGAGATGCTTGTTACAATTGATCAATCATTCATTTTAAAAATTCAATTATTTCCTCATTTGTCTAATCTATAATGACTCCACTTAGATGACTTTATCTTAAATCCCTGTACTAGAAACTCGCTAATGTATGACTGAAATAGAAATGAGAATTTCAAATAGAGGAATACTGGAATATTATGACAAAAGAAATAAGCAACAAAAGAAAAAAATGAGAGAGAAAATAGATAATGGTATTCCGATGAAAAACTGAAGAAACGAAAATAAAAAGAATGAAGATAGCCATGGGACTTCGTTTGTACATGTATACCCTCGATTACCCTGGATCCGCACCTAACCAGGGTAGGTTTCAGGGTTAATCCCTCTTTGAAGTAAAATTATTACGACTTTCCTCAAGCAGCTTATCTCAAAGGTTCACATAAAACCCTTTCAGTGCAAAGTAAGAAAATCGACTTAAAATCCACACTACAATGAAATGAATACATTTGTTTATCTTTTACACAAAAAATGAGCATCTTTCAGACATTAATATATGTAAATGGGCGTCTCTTCATTGTAACAGAATTTTATAATGTTTAAATGGCAACAATGAAACCCCAGGCGTTGCGTTTTGTATTATGAATTTATTTTATCAATAATAAACATTTCAAGCATTTCAATATAAACCCATTGTGTTGTACTCTCTACATTGTATACACACATCGAGGATATTGAATCCTACAGGAAGCAGTTTTGTTCAGTAACTTTCCAGTTTATGATCAGATAGATAAATCTCAAATTACGAAATACAAAAGAATTGTCTGTATATTTGTCATGAGCTATTGGAAATTCTTAAACTACTAAAACTACAAAAACTAAAAGAGGATGGTGGGAATCTGAAGTTGGTAAAACGAGTTTAATTAATTTTTTTTTTCTTTTTTTTTTTTTTTTTTTTTTTTGGATTTTCTCCTCTAACTAAACCTGTGGAGAAATCTGATATTTCCAAAAAATGTTCCTTATCTTCATTTCCAATACACCCCCTCCTCTTAAGTCCTACATCTTTCATTTCTTTATATCTGTCTCTGTTTCTTTTTTACCGTCCATATCACCAAAAGGTTGATCCCGACCACACAATAGAATAAATGATCTTTCCCAATTGTTTTTACCATTCACTTATTTTTGGGGTTTTTTTTTTTGGGGGGGGGGTTGTTTTTTTTTGGGGGGGGGGGGGGGGCTTTTTATCACTCTTTATTTTATTTTATTTTATTTTTTTATTCTTAATATATTTTTTTTGGGGGGGGGGGAGGGCATTCATATTATAATTAAGGTTGGGAAAATAGAATTACATCATGGTATTTAACTTAATTCGCGCCTTTTCAATGGTTTCCACCTGGCTAAGCTATACGTGAACATGCAACCTAAAAGGAGATTCAAAACTATTGCTGTTTAATCAATTTTATTCAACACTTGAATTTGCCATGCTAATGAATCCAATATCACCAGTCATCACAGGGAGATTGTATGCTGTTTAAGCCTTTTTACAGCCATGTAGAAATCAATATACAACTTGCAGCAAACAAATCAAATGAACTATTCACGGACAAACGTATTGAATTTTCTTTACATTGTATTTTGGGCAATGCTATTCATGGATAGATAAATCCATTTCGGAAGGTTTTTAGGGGAGGGGGGTGTTCAACCATTAGATTTGTTGAAAATAAACTAATTTCTAATTTGATTTCTAAGTAAACTCGCCCGTCTAAATGGTGATCTATTCCTGAAGTCCCCCACATGGATCTGCAGAGTGTTTGAAAAAAAAGGAAATTGAATGTATGTATTTCAATGTTGTTTTTTTTTTTTTATTTTTCCAAATAATATACCCTAATTACTGTGCACAGTATAGAATTGCAGTGTTAATATTAATGTAAGGGTACATTGAATTTAACACAATGTGAAAAACTAGAGAAAGAAGAAATTGATCTATTAATAATTTTCTTCTAAAATCAGAGAGGTGGGGTCAGGAGATAGAACACCCCCATTTCTTGTCTTTTATCCCAAAATTGCTTGGTTTTTTTTTTAATTTTTCGTACAATTTTCTGAAATTATAGAACTAGAATGCATTTTTCGTCATTTTGACTTATTAGTATTTTTCTCCGTCATATCCCAACTAGTCCCATTAAATACTCAAGGTCCTCAGAGTTATCGCACTTTCTTTAATAACCATGCGATCCCATGGCAAGCAAAAACTCTTTAAATAAAATGATTTTTAAAAAACTTCACAGTAAAAAAGTTTTCTTTCTTTCTGGTTTTCCTTTGATTTTTTCTTTTGTTCTGTTTTTGAGTTTTTTGTTTTTGGGTTGTTTTTTTTTTCTTGATTTTGGTTTGATTTCTTTTCTCATATTATTTTTCTTAGTCCATGTCATTCCCCAACCGCTTCAATTCTCAATCCTGATTTAAATCATCAGACTTTCTCATCAAATCCGTATTCATACGCGCCCTACAAGCTAATAATGCAATTAAAATAGGAGCAAACATGAATTTGCTGAAATTCTCTCCTATTCAAACAATTCTTCCTTCATTAAAATTTAGAATTTCATGATGTTAAACTTGATTGACAAATACCAGTAGGGGTTTTTAAAGCTTGACACTCAAAATATAAATGGTGAATTACTATATTGTAATTGACATGATGTTTTTATTGAAGTTTACGGACACGTAACATATCATTGGATTAGATACTCTACAGAACGTTTCAAACTTGTCATTTTGAAATGAAATCGATACCCACTGTCAAATAAAATAGGGATATGGAACAATAAAAGTATTCATAAAACAAGATACTACAAACCGCTCAAAATATTCGTGCCGTGGCCTTATAATCGTGAAAATACTACTACAACATATGAAATATTATCAAGAATACACAAACGTTACTGGAGTAAACTTTAAATGTCCTGCAACATTCCAAGCTACTTTTTGTACATAGTAGTATTTTTGTTGAAGGTCCTTGATAAAGTGATAAATTATTTGAAATTGGCGTCTGTAAATCGTGTAAACAAAGTAAATGAATATACGAAAATAATGATAAGAATTGAAAAGCAAAGCGCGAAATATAAGTTCTAATATATCTGAAACCAAACTTATTCATCTCGTGACCATGTGTAATTTACCAGAAGCAATATGAAATAATTTTAAAGAGTCGTTCGTTCGATCTTCATTGGTCATATTTTTCATTTTGATGACTTTCTTAGACCATTAAAAATAAAGCAATAATTGTATTTACGATTTATCCCCCTATTTTTCTATAGAAAGCACATACTATACGTACCGTATACAAATTTATTAATCTGTATATGACTGGATAATTAGTATCACGTGACTTACCTTCTTCTAGTACCGCCATCAAATCATCCACAGTTTCGCACTCTGCCACGAACAGATTTTCTACATAAAATCCTTTGTTCTTCGACCATCGAACTTGGAGATATTTCTTTTGATTTGGATTCAATAAATCTATAACCTGAAAAGTGCACAATGATGCATTAGTACATGTAGATATAACAGTAACTGAAATATTCAGATGTACAACGTATTAAGATATCATATCATGGGTATATATTTAATATCAGCAATTGTATGGAGTCACCGGTCTGACTTTTATTTTATTTATTTATTTATTTTTTTTTTTTTTTTTTTTGGAATACTAAAAATCATGGAAATCCCAATTACATGAGTAGAACTTTACAGTTTTTTTGGATATACATGTACGAGTGTCTATCACTAGAATTATTGGAGCTAACATTTAGCACAGTACTGTTATGGTCTTGGTATTCGATGTTATCCCATAACCATCTTACCTGCTCATTATAGATTTCTAAATAGGAAGCTCTTATGACTTTATTGCCCTGAATTTGTGACGACTGACTAAGGAGATAGGAAAACGATCGCTGCATAATACCAACCATCTCGGGATCGGGATGTTTACCTCCCTCAAACTGAAAGTAAGATAACTGGTGAATTAGCACTAAAGAGAAATTATCTATTGACTGAACTGTTTTAAATACATATGACCAATGAGTAGTTCTTGATAGTCTTAATAATCTCACTGTGCATCAACGTGACTTCAGACTTGTGATGATCACGCATTAATTTATGGATTTTCTTTTTTAATTTGAAGCTTCCTCTTAAATAAATATCTTTATAAATGTGATGTAAATTACTCAGTTATAACTCTTGAGTTTCACCTGGTTAATTGAAGTGAAATACATAATATTATTCAAATATCATATTTACCTTATATTGACATAAAAACAAACAGTAATCACTAAAAATATTTCATTAGTATTAACTCTGGTGCCGAAAAATGAAACAAATTGTGAAGGACATGCAACATTCCGTGATATTTGTAACAGACAGTGTTGGTGCAAGGTGTAAAATTCTTCTGCATTCAGCATTGTATAGATGTATTATACATGTTATAAATATAAATAATGGTTCGTTTACATCTTGCATCTTACAGAGACCACAACTTATACAAAATATTTTGTAAGGATTAATACAAGGTAAGAGTTTATAATGAAAAAAAATGTCTAATCGTTAATTTTCCTGCTTTTTTCTATGTCCGCAAAAACACACAAGAAAATGGTTTGATATTGGTCTAGGTTTTAGTTCTTATGTATATTTTGTGGTCTCTTTAATATGCAAAAAATATGATGTTATAAATACAATGTCTTGATACCAAGGAACTCTTGGACAATTTAATGAATAGAACTAGGTAAGGGGGTAAAAATGGGGGATAACTCTGTAAATTGACAGACCTCTTCAGAGCTGGAATCATCAGGCTGGTAATGATAATGTAGATATGCATATAAAGTCACAAAATAATGGTATACTATGATGTAATTAAGAAATAACAACTAGCTAGCCGTGGTTTATTGTACAGTAATTCCACGAGTCGCATGAACCAATCAAATTATCACTATGTTGTAATGGGAGACATTCCAACGTACGGGAAAATATATCATACACGGATCTAAAGGTAGTTAGGTAGGATCTTCTCGAAAATTAAATGGAAAATGTTCATTTTTCCGATTTTCGCAAATAATTTTTTGATAATATTAGGCTCTTTCCATGCATGTATATTCTTTGAATATCTAAATAATATATAACATCACTCCAAGAAGGTACAACTTTACGGCTCTGGCATTATTTCTGTACCATTTACTGATGGACTTACTTAAACCATCTTTTATCAAGAGATCGTAAAATGATATGTGCAATATAAAAAAAAAAGAAAATCTAACAAACATGAATATGATTCTATGTAAAGCTTGTCGGAGGTATATTGATTGTAACGTCAATCATACTGAAAACGGTAAAAAAAAACCACTCGAATCAAAGCCAAGATTTTTATTTACAATAGCATTTATTCAACATTTTGTACTAAGTCGCTGTCCTCTCTAAGACAACATGTTTTATTTCCAGTCATTTAGGTGAAATAATACTACACAATATTGCTTTCGAAAACAATAACCTCTTAAGTGTCAAAAAGATCTAGCTCATTTTCCGGATAATTGAGGTTAATAAAACCTGAGCAGAAAATGATCGAAAAATATGTTTTAGATTTTGATTCGAGTGCATGTTGATTTGCTACAACAGTTATCTCACCAGAAGCTTCTGAGGAAATGTAGCGGATACAAAAAAGTCAGACAGAAATAATTCGCAAATCGTAACAGAAATAATTCGGGATTTTTAAAGCCTGTACACATTATATATGTTGGATGATCAACTACTTTATGAAATTATACGTACAATATAGAATAACAAAGAGAAAAGAACAGAATGGTCATGGAAGAAGTATGAAGGGGTGTAGACTAAGGCAGCAATCGAACAACTTGCCAGCAAAGGTTTCCGATTGCGAAGGCAGATGAAATTTGACATGAAAGGAGGGGAATTAAGAACGGAAAATGGACACGAGGAAAAAGGAGGGAGACACTTGGCCTGGGGAAAGAGAAGCAAACAAGAAAGGAAAGAAGCCGAGGAGATTGGGGAACTTTATATAACTGAAATAAGGAAAAATTCATTGTTATTTTGTTTCTTTCTTTTTATATATAATAGAGAAGAAGCTTTCTATTTGAAAAGAAATTAATAAAAATGGGAGAGTTTCTTTTTTTTCGTACCTGTTGTGGGGGACCAGTCATTGTGTGAGTTTTACCACTTCCGGTCTGCCCAAAAGCAAGTGCAGTGCATGCATACCTGTCAACACAAAAAAGATATCTATGATACATTTATTTACAATATGATATTTGTATGTAATAAATATAAAACAGGCCACACAAATCGAAGCCAAGAATCAAATCCTATGAATTATACATGTAGTTTGACATACAAGGCTAAAGGTTTTCATATTTTTGCTAGTATATTATACGATATGACGAAACACATCGGACAATATTACATTGACGGACGGACGGACGGACAGAAGGAGGGTAATCAAATACAGAGATGAGGAACTTGACAAAGATTGCAATGAAGTATCATTGTCGAAAAGTAAAGATTCGAACCCATGACCCGTGGCTCCACGATCCACCACACTTAAACTATTGGGTCATTCCCTTTATTGATCCTTCTCCGACCTCTTCCTGATAAATTAGACATTGAAAAAAAGAGTGGTAATTAACCCCCTCCAACCCTTTCCCCTCTCCCGAATTTAGGATATGCATTTGCAAAGAAACATCATCAGTTTGTGTGCTCAGTACGAGGTGAATTACTAGTAGATAATTTAGAATGCACGTGCGTTTGTAAGTACACAATGGATGGCTTTTTGATAATCAAACTTATAACAATACAAATTCTTTAATGCCATGTTCATAATTAGTTGGCCATCATTCAAGTCGGTATTTTCGTGACCTTAACAATACGTTATGAATTCAAATACGATGCAGACATGCGATACATCCATAACTAACCCCAAAAGAGTATGTGCATCGCTGTTTTAGAGTTATGTACATATGATCATAATTACCCGGTATATAAACACTAGACATGACTAGATCACAAAGAAGGTACCAACGTCCGACATCACGGTCGGTTCCAGCGTCTGGTTACGCAGTAATATGAAAACGCTGAAATTTTGCTTTAATTTCTATTGTCAGCTATTGACTTTATAAATGCGTGGTATCTGTTTCGCCACATCCAGCTATGACATACTCAGATACTGGAGGTAGTTTTATGTTAATTTTGGTTCATGTTTAATTGTCAGTCTTATTACAAAGGACAGACAGCAGGACATGCGGGAAATAAGACAGAGTCGAGACAAAATAGTTTGACGAGGAACTAAACAAAAATACTGATTTGACTTGGTAGAGATTTATCGTACGTAATATTTGATACATACGAGTAATGTCGAGTATTAATGATTTTGTCTATTTCCTGAATTAATGTACTAACCATCACCCGGTACTTCCCCAAATTACTTTAAATTTAGTTGTGATATTGACTCACCCATTTAGCGCCATATCTATGAGCTTTTTGACACCGGAATGATTGAAGACATCTTCTTGCGTCGCTTCCGGTTCGAAAACCACATTGAAACCAAACTGCTTCGGAGTGGCCTGGTAAGGCGCCACCTACAGTATATAGCAAAAGAAGAGTGAGGTTATATAGTATTGAATTATCAATAAAGTAAAGCATCGAACAGGGAAATTATAATGATGATGATGATGATATCGACGACGACGACGATGATGAATCATTGATGATGATATCGACGACGACGACGATGATGATGATGATGATGATGATGATGATGATGACGATGATGATGATGATGATGATGATGATGACGATTTCACACTTACCTCCAATCTACCTGAGCCATGGAAAGTAACTGCAAAAGAATCCCGTCTGCTCAATTCTTGGGAATTTAGAGGTCGAATTCTGTAAAGAAAATAAAATTAGGTATACCTAAAATGCATTTATAAATCAAATATTACTTTGCGTGAAATCAGACATGTTTATACGAGTAATACTGAAATCATAACTGGAAAAAAATAATACTGAAATCATAACTGGAAAAAAATAAATGGTCTTCTCTCTAAACTGATCGGCACCCTTGGCATGATGTCTTACTTATGAGTACATGTAACATTAAAACAACGAACTTTAACTTACCTGACTACCACGTATAAAGGTGTCTGTGTGTAAAACAGTCAAACAAGGAACTATAAATTACCTGACTACCACGTTTATATGGTCGTCCGTCACAGGTGTCTGTGTGTAAACAGTAAAACAAGGAACTATAACTTACCTGACAACCACGTTTATATGGTCGTCCGTCAGAGGTGTCTGTGTGTAAAACAGTAAAATACGGAACTACAGCCTAACCACCACGTTTATATGGTCGTCCGTCACAGGTGTCTGTGTGTAAAACAGTAAAACAAGGAACTATAACTTACCTGACTACCACGTTTATATGGTCGTCCGTCAGAGGTGTCTGTGTGTAAAACAGTAAAATACGGAACATAACTAACCTAACCACCGCGATTATATGGTCGTCCGTCACATGTATCTGTGTGTAACACTAACTACACGTTTATATGGTCGTCCGTCTGGTGTCTATACGTAACAGTAAAACAAGACCTACAATTTACCTTAATACCACGTTCATATGGTCGTCCGACAGAGGTATCGGTGTGTAACAGTAAAACAAGGAACTTTAACTCACCTGACTATCAAGTTTATATGGTCGTCCGTCAGAGGTGTCTGTTTGTAACAATAAAACAACGAACTATAATTTACCTGACTACCACGTCTATGTGTAACTGTAGAACAAGACCTATAATTTACCACGTTTATGTGGTCGTCCGTCAGGTGTCTGTGAGTAACAGTAAAACAAGACCTATAATTTACTTGACTACCACGTTTATATGGTCGCCAATGAGAGGTGTATGTCTGTAATAGTAAAACAAGGAACTATAACTTACCTGACTACCACGTTGATATGGTCGTCCAGATCATCCGAAGCGTCCGTTGGGGCCGCAGAAGACAGCGTAGTGGAGCTCCTAGAAGAGTACATACCGGAAATTAGATTATTGGGTACCGGAAGTGAACAAAATGTCGCACACCAGAAATAAAATAATATATGAAGGACAAAAGTTTAGAATCAGTGCAAACACTGCACAGTCACATAGACACGTCAACGAAACAACCAATAATTCAATATAAGGATAGAGTTAGGACGACATTCCTTCTCCGTAAAAGAATGAGTTTGTCGCCATTATGAACTCCTGTTTAAGTCTCACTTGTTTAGAATCTTTTCATTTTCATCTGTGATTCATTCTTTTTAAGGATGAAAAAATCCTGTCCGTTCTACAAGGATGAATCTGTCTGTAGATTACAGAATATATTATATCTTTATAAAATCCTATAGTTTTTAAGCGCTAGAATCTACTCGTAGACCAAACGACTGCACCGTTTTAAGATGGATTATCCCATGTTTACGTCTTCAGGGATCATACACGACATTTCTTCCTTGCCAGGGCCAAACAACCACAATATTAAACTAAATACTACAGGCACAATCTCCTTAATCCCTCGTGCAGATTAAGGTAGGTATGATACTAGGGGGTTATTCCCCTTTAATCGTCGGTATAAGAGTAAAATCGCCATTCTTTCACACTTGATCTTAATTAAATCGTGATCAGTCTTCTATCTTTTAATTTATGAAATTCTTTTGGAGTGTCAGTGCCGACTCAAGTGCTTAGCAAACTATCTTAACAAATCTGAAGCACTTCATGGGTCGTCATAAACACACCTTATACCCCGGTCATCACTGTTTGGCGAATAAAGTCTGAATTAATTATATTGTTTGGATGTTTGACTATTATGTTTGTAATTTTGTAGAGAGGGGAAACGAAAAACTATAGTACCATTCATAAACATATATTAGCATATAGACTTCTATTAGCTCTATTAGCTTCCTTGGGTACACACACATACTAGACCATGTAACAATTGTAAAACGGTATGTTTTCCCTTGATACAGAATGAAAGGAAACATTCACTTCCTATACAAAAGTTGTCCTTGTTTCATATCCCTGTAGAAACTTAAATTAAATCCACCCTCTTTTTGTCACCGTGTCTGCTTTCGCGAAAGAGCAGGGACATTTATGAAATGTGGTCTGTATGTTTGTATGTCCATTGCTGGTGATACTAGTCTATGATTTTTTTATCAAGTGGGTGGCAGTATCAACTCAAATATCCAGGCGCGTAGCCAGGCGTACGTACGAAAGTACGTAGGTGCGTTATACAAAATAAATAAAGCCTGTGTTTGTGAAACACGAATGCCCCCGGTGGCATCTTTGTTAGTATAAACTTCATTTTCTGTTAAGTATGTGAAAGGTCAAGGTCAACAATTTTGGTATCAATGGAAAGGTCTTGTCACAAGGAATACACATGTGGAATATGAAAGTCCTATCACTTACCATTCAAAAGTTATGCCCAATGTTAATGTTTTTGAAAAGTAGGTCAAAGGTCAAGGTCACGAGGTCAAACCTTTTGGTATCAATGGAAAGGTCTTGTCGCAAGGAACACACATGTGAAATATGAAAGCCCTATCACTTACCATTCAAAGGTTATGCCCAATGTTAATGTTTTTGAAAAGTAGGTCAAAGGTCAAGGTTAAGGTCACAGGGTCAAAACGTTTGGTTTCAATGGAAAGGTCTTGTCACAAGGAACACACATGTGAAATATGAAAGCCCTATCACTTACCTATCAAAAGTTATGCCCAATGTTAATGTTTTTGAAAAGTAGGTCAAAGGTCAAGGTCAAGGTCACAAGGTCAAAACTTTTGGTTTCAATGGAAAGGTCTTGTCACAAGGAATACACATGTGAAATATGAAAGCTCTATCACCTTCAATTCAAAAGTTATGCCCAATGTTAAAGTTTTTTTCGGACAAACAGACAAACAGACAGACAAACAGACGGACAGGCCAAAAACTATATGCCCCCGAATCTGTGATTCCGGGGGCATAAAAATACCGACATAAAAGTGTACTAAGGGTCAAACTGCCCTGTAGATGTGTAAATTTCATGACGGCCCAAAACCTCTGAAAAATGCTTCCATGCACTTGAAAAGTACTCTGGCTACGCGCCTCATATCCCCACCCTCTTTCCATCAAAACTTAAAACCACACCATTGAAAAAAATCTGGATCTGTGCTTAAAATTGAGAGTTGGTAGAGTTCAAGATTTCTCAAAATGTACCTGTTAGCAAAACAGTATAATCAAGGTGTATCGTTGGTATTGGTGAAGTTACGATCGAAAGATTGGTGGTATTTTAAAGTAGGTAACCCCACCAGAACAATGTAAATGACCTTCAAACGAGCAATATAAGCTGCTATGCTTTAAACATTATGTACCTATACTTGTATACGAGGTGTATACAGCTTTTGTGTACTTTAAATTCCGCTCGCCAAATTACAAAGAATAATTGTATCATTTTGAAGATCTCCTATCAGTCCGTATTATGTATATATATGTAGAACATTAAAATTGAAGATCATAGACATTTAACAAACTTGTTAATGTTCCTAAAGCACAAGAATATCAAATCCAGGTTAAGGAATAATACATGCACTAGATAGGCAAAGATGTTTTATTTCTAATTATTTGGGAAATGCAAGTTTATCCACTTTCATTTTTATACTTATTAATTTATTTATTTATTTACGGTTTGCATCTTCGAAAAACTATCAGGGGAAAACAAGTGTACAAAACAAAATAATATCTGAGACATTATAGTCTCACTCAGTAGATCGTGATATATAGAACCTATTATTCCATCGATTTATGTACTCAACCGAAATAGCCTCTCTAGAACGCATATAAGTATGATGTCAATGTCAAATCACTGAAGTGTCCTGATAATGATGGACATTCTACTGCGATAGTGGTAATTTACTGCTGTTTGACCCACACATGAAAGTGCAGTACAAAATTTCCCATAATTTTATGGGGAGACATCTGTTTTAAATTGATGTCAGGTTTTGCCTTCGCGTCTGTCTGAAATTCCAGACGGCCGTCAGTATCAAGTTGTGCTATAAAGGGTGAAATTAGTATTAGGTCATATAGAGTGTTTTTACTTTTATTTCTGTATATTTTGTTCAAGATAAAATCAAATAAATCAGTTATCTGCTTCAACTTTAAGAAATGTATCTAAATTCTGAACTGATTTACTTTGATTTACGCATAAGGAGCATTTTATGGAAAATATTGAATGTTTTAATAAAATCACGATTTATCTGAATCAGAAAGAAAGATAACTCTCATATGTAATCTCGTATGTAATTGTAACATGTGATGCAAAGCCCACCATGGCCCATTCTGGAAGTAAATTATTAAGGATTCCGACTTCCGTCGGAATCCTTTCTGTTATTGTATTGTCTTTTCTTTATTCTTATTATTATTCTTATTATTATTATTCTTACCCCCAAACCGTTCCGGACACTTTACAAAAAAGTACAGCATCACATGAAAAAACGGAAAGTACCATGTGAAAGAGCATATGAAGATCTTGAATGAAATTTTTTTTCTTGTCAAATGGTTCACATATGCCCCCGCTGGAGGTCATCAAGTGTCAAATCTTTAAACTCTTATAACTCCTTAACTAACCGTCGGATTTGAACAAAATTTGTTTTATATTGCTCTTTGGGAAAGCAAACTTTTATACGCTTACATGTTCGATAATATATTTACGGTTTTCGCGCTATTCCGAGTTGAAAATGGAACTTTAAATTGGCACAGTGCCAATTTCTACATTTTTTGAGATTTTGAGTTGAAACTTGGATGGTAGGTTACTTATAGGTAGACATTTAACGCTGACCTACTTTCAAGGTCAAATTTTTATTCTCAAGGTCATGACATGTTTTGGCCTATAGAACAAAGACTACTTGACCTTCAGAGTTCAAACTTCATACATACTATCCTTTCGCCAAGCTCTTTCACCTTGACCTTGACCCAAGGTCAAATTTTGATTCTCAAGGTCACAACATACTTTTGCCTATAGAACAAAGACTATTTGACCTTCAACGTTCAAACTTCATACATACTATCCTTAAGCCAAGCTCTTTCACCTTGACCTTGACCCAAGGTCAAATTTTGATTTGAAAGGTCACAACAAAGTTTTGCCTATAGAACAAAGACCATTTGACCTTGACAGTTCAAACTTAACACAAATATTCCTTGCATCAAGTCCTTTCACCTTGACCTTGACCCAAGGTCATTTGTTCGATTTCAAGGTCACAACAAACTTTTGTCGATAAAATATTGAGCTTTGATTAGATTAAGAGGACTCTTGATGAGAATAAACTCAAATGCTTATCTTTTATCCATGCCCTTGGTTGAAGTTCAAATAAACTTTTTCAAGGTCATAACAAACATTTACTCTTATAGAATTCACAGGATTTTGTCTTTAACTAATTATTCTTCATACAAGTGGTACTCCTTATTTGAACTTCACATAGTAAGATAGATAACTCTTTTATTCTTGTTCTCTGTTTCTCTCTTTTTTATTCTTAGGAGCATTACATATCAGTAGTTTCATGTTGGTGTCATTTTCTATTAATAGAAAATATCTCATTACAAAATCATTGTGCAATTCTTTTTTGAGAAAGTCATTGTAAAGGATTAGATATTGATTGAGCATGGGGTTTAAAGCTTTCGTAGACATGAAAGGTATTTATTATTTTTTTCTTCTATTTTGTTGATAAATAAATAAGAGTCCCAAATTAGACATAAGCTCTTTTGACTCATTTGCTGAAGTTAATATGGTACTAAAGCAGCTATTCTTTTTCCCATCTTCTTTATTCGGATTTTAACACTTCAGTTCCGAGGAGGTCTAATAAAGGAGGAATCCGTCTGTTGCTTGCAACAGTAGCCATCTAGTTCTTATTCTTATTCATATTAATTGGATACATGGTTCTGTACAAGTTGTTCAAGGGTAGATCTGGAGGGGACAAGACCCCCCCCCACACACACACACACACATTCCCATCACCCACCCACTATTGGCCACCAATTACCAAAAAACCTGATTTTCTCTATTTTATGTATATACTCAGTGGTCTCATTTGTGAATAATAAAGAGACAATGTACGTGAAGATGCATGGGATATCTAGTGAATTAGGCTGCGTGCGGTCCAGACTAAATTCTCCCTGATTAATAATGAATTAATGATTGAGTTTGAGTAATAAATAATTATGTTGCACCTCGATATAGAGTAAGATTTATTCATAATTCCACAATTTTCATATCAATTCTCATGTATTATTGTATTATGTATGTATTTTGCTATGAGCATGTATGTGCTCAAGGCTTATCAATAAACAATCATTAATAATCCCGGTAGACTTAAAACTTTTAAAACAGAGGAAGTTCAGAGGCTAAAAGTTCGTAAACAAATAAGAAGAAACATGCGATTGAATTTATATTGATAAATAAAAGAATTCTACATGAAAGTTCGTGGTTTATAGTGAAACCCCGAGTCAACCCCTTTTTATAAGAAGCATTAGTATAAATCGGTATAAGGACCAGTCCCCCCCCCCCAATTTAAAAATCGGTAGCACACTTTCTACCTACCGTATATCCTCTATGCTATACTGTACCTACCGTATATCCTCTATGCTATCCAAACTATAGTACGACAAGGAGGAAAAAGCGCTCCAGCGCATGGACATAATGTCAGAGTCTGGAGATGCGCTACGAGCGCTTAGTAAGCTCATTGTGTCGGACATAACGCTACGAATGCTCAAGTCGTCCGACATGGCGCTACGGGCACCTGTCATTTTTCTTTCTTCCAATCACATAAATACTAGAGGTCCTTTTCCCTCAAAATTGAAAATCAAGTATAAATCTCGCAAAAATCCGAGAAAATCGTATAATATCCCAGAGAAAATCACACCCAAAATACAGAAATGCCTCCGATTTTCTGAATAAAGCATAGTTCTGTGGCATTCTCACGTCAAGGTGAAAGTGGCCGAGATTCAAACTTCAACATAGCATAATAGCTTACTTAATCTAGCTAGATTAATGTCCCCCCTTTTCAATTGATTCGTTGTTATCACCGGGAAAAGTTGCCTTTCGTATGATTTACCCCTTATTTCTACATATATTATATAAAATGGCGATAAAGCGTTGACACTGGGGGAGAATACAAACACAGGACTATTTGTTATAGGTGGTATCAAACTTAGATTTATATGCTGAGGGAATATGAATTTATAACACAAGGTTTTAATATCGACTTATCGATGTTTCATTGCAGCATTTTAAATATAATAGGTAAAAAAATATTTCATCTGGCTGCGGAGGTTTCGATCGCTTCCTTTATGAAAAGTTCACTTACAGAAAGGAAATATGAATTGTTTGTTTTGCAACAGTCGATGTTTAATAATGTTTAATAAAGTTTAAGGGAAGAAATCTATTGAAGGCGTAAGGGATGATGATGATGATGATGATGATGATGATGATGATGATGATGATGATGATGATGATGATGATGATGATGATGATGATGCAAAAGGCTACAAATAAACTAATGATGATGATGATGATGATGATTGAACTAATGCAAAAGGCTACAAATAAACTAATTATGAATAAATGGTACTAATGGTCAATCGATGCCGACTTAGGACGGTCATCTGCCACGTTAGTAACAATAAATGGTACTAATGGTCAATCGATGCCGACTTAGGACGGTCATCTGCCACGTTAGTAACAATAAATGGTACTAATGGTCAATCGATGCCGACTTAGGACGGTCATCTGCCACGTTAGTAACAATAAATGGTACTAATGGTCAATCGATGCCGACTTAGGACGGTCATCTGCCACGTTAGTAACAATAAATGGTACTAATGGTCAATCGATGCCGACTTAGGACGGTCATCTGCCACGTTAGTAACAATAAATGGTACTAATGGTCAATCGATGCCGACTTAGGACGGTCATCTGCCACGTTAGTAACAATAAATGGTACTAATGGTCAATCGATGCCGACTTAGGACGGTCATCTGCCACGTTAGTAACAATAAATGGTACTAATGGTCAATCGATGCCGACTTAGGACGGTCATCTGCCACGTTAGTAACAATAAATGGTACTAATGGTCAATCGATGCCGACTTAGGACGGTCATCTGCCACGTTAGTAACAAATGGTGTGGTTATCCAGATGACGTGATAAAAACCTTCCACTTGTCCAGTTGCCCAGTGGTCTATAAGAACACACAAAAAAGTTATAGCAAGCACGGAAAGAAGCAGAATTAGAATGAAGACGGATGAAAGATGCGGTGAAAGAAGATGGGGAGGAGGAAGGTGAAGGTTATAAGGGATGATGTAAGGTTATAAGACCTTCACCTTCCTTTCCTCCTCCCCATCCTTTTGGATTGCTAAATGTATATACATGTATGTCCTTCAATGGGCCCAAATTGGAAATAAAATATCTTGTATCTTGTATAACAGAAAACTAACATATAGGAAACTAGAAAGGTTTCTTGTTGCGGTTGCAACAAGAGTGTCTTCCTCCTATACAATTTTTGGTTTGGAAATATGAAGGACGTCACATTACATGTATTTATATTATATATTTAAGTTTTCAAATAGCAGTAACATTAAATTTTCAAACCGATAATTGTTGGTGAGCAACCATTTGATTTTTTTTGGGGGGGGGGGGGGGGGGGGCAGGAATTCTATTGCCAGCCGGTAAAATTTTTTCAGCAATTTTCTGAGCAGGCCATTTTTTTCAGCCATTACCAGAGTCGGAGAAAAATTTTCGCCGGTTCTTCGGGCCGGATTTAAACAAATTGTCAAATGTTGTGAATGTCTGTGTAAGTTAAACTCCCCGCTGTTACAGAGCATGAGTTAATAACCGTTCCTTCAGATGTCTCTTTGCAATTAGCGAATTTCAGACAGATTGTATGATGTTTAAATAGAACCTTTTCTAGATTTTTGTGCCTATGCGTATTAGGTCTCTGGTAGATACAGCTATGTGAACAGTTTGTATTTAAATTAATTAATTTTTTGACTTTAAATTGTCCGGCACAAAGGGCCAGCAAAAATTTCCATATCATGCAATGTATCCTTACTTTTGCATGGTCCGGAAAAAAAAAATTGCCGGCCCTTTTGGCCGGAATATTTTTTTCAGCATTTTTCAGAGCCGGGATTTTTTTTTTTTTTTTTTTTGCAAATTCTTCCTGCCCCCTTCCCCCATAAAAAGGCGAGCTCGTAGCTGTAGAACCAATTTTCTTGAGAAGAGAAATGGTAATAACAAGTTACGCCCGGGAGAGTTATAGAGATACTACTACCGATCCCAATTATTGCATATCACTACCGATCCCAATTATTGCATATCTAGGTCATTGTCCTGTCAAATAGTTCCTATAATTTTATCATTTTTTCAACAATATGTAGAAAATGCACATACAACGTATCTTGAATTGTCTTCCTGTCAATGTTTAATAATTAAATGAAATAAAATGGTGAGAATAGTTTAAAGTGTGTGAGACGTTTACATGTGTGGAAGAATACGTGTGAAAATGGGTCCTCGGAAAAGTGAAATTCGAATAATTCCGGTCCCGACCCAGGTGCATGACTTTGAAAAGATATTTCAAAGAGTTCTTTGAATCTTTACGGATTTTTTGTTTCTATGTGATTTAAATAAAATTTCTGATCAATGATTATGAAGTTAAGCATACATATAGAAATGGTATGGCCAGCGAAACCCCCCCCCCCGCCCATCCCGGTAACTTTTTTTTTTTTTTTTGGATTCATTTTGATGAATTTTTTTTTTAATATTATTTTCATTTAATGAATAACTTATTTACAAGTGAGAAATTAGCAAAGTCAGAGTCTAGCCTACGATTTTAAGCTTCATTCTGAGCTTATACCGTACATACAGAGAAAAAAGCGGGATTGTGAAATTCGGGGGGGGGGGGCGTCTTTCTCTTATTGCGGGTCGATATTTCGATATATGCATACTTTTTTCACCTGATATTGTTTATTTATGGTCACTGACAAAGAGCAAGGAAAAGAATAACATTACAAAGCCAGAAATTTCTTTTTTCAGTTGATTTTACGCATTTTTTACAGATTGTTTTATCCCTCTCAGGCCTCACGGAAAAAATCATATAAATTCTAAAAATACAGCATGAAGTTTTTGCATTTAAAATATCCTTAGATCAAAGTTTAAAGAAGACAACACAGTTTATCTTATGTAAATATCTTTATTTGGAAGAGAACAGGACAGTTTTGAAAATGTAATGAATTTTGCCAGATATTGCGTGCTTAGAAACAGCCATGCCAAGAAATTCTGTTCAAATCTGCCGGTCGTCTCGATACGGTAGCTTATTAAAACAGCTGGTATCATAATAGATGATAATTTATAACGTTTAACTCTGTAGAAACTAAATCGCTAAGGATTTCTTGGCATGTTCAATATATATATATATAAATACCATGAGGTTCTCGCTGTGCAGGTTCAAATTTGGACCCCCCTTCCCTTTTTTCAAAGTTTATTTTGAATTTCCATCATGGCGACATCGTTCAATATAAACAGAACTGTTTTCGAAAAACGAGGGGAGGGAAGAATGTTGGAGAAATTGTTCATCAATTTGTAAATAAACCAACCGAAAATTATGTTCGAACGTTTGCTAGAATTAGAAATTAAACTTGATGTTCAAAATATAGTTATTGAAGTTTAGAAACAGGTTTGTAGGTTAGAAATCGGAATCAAACTACCACTTTTTGTGTGTAAATTCTGGTTTGTAGCTGATCTCTTCTAAATTAATCAACTGTTTTAAAATCAAATTGTGTATATCGAAATGTATTTATGAAATGCATATTCATCATTGCCGTGAAATCGGAATTTGAAAATCTCAACACTGCTTTTCTCGAGTCGGACTCGGACTACCAATTTTAGTGTGCGCCCGATCTGTTGGCGTGAAGGTGTATCGAAATACCTAACTCAAAATTTCGATGCTCATATCTTTTCAACAGTAAGAGATAGGAAAAATCAGAAAGACTAAATAAGACAGATATATGGATAAAAAATAATAATATTGAAATTTTTAGGAAACTTCATAAGCTTAATTTTTGTTTACTATTATAAGCAAAAAAGTGTCTTCCTCCTATGAACTTCTGAATTTGGAAATATGAAGGACGGTGAAGGACGTCATCGTAATAAATCGTTACAGTGTGCATCTAGCATTTCATATCTTGCATGGCTGTCGACTTTCAAAAAGAATGGAAATTGTAGATAGCAAAATACGAGATATTTAAGCTTACAAATAGCAAAACATGAAATTTTCGGTCCTTTTGAGTAATTCGACGCTCCCGTCAAATATTTGAATCTACTAAAAAACATGATAAAAAAAATTACAGAGACCAAAAATAAAAAAGACCAATCTAGCTTTTACTCCAAACGTAACGTTGGAGAACTTTCATTGTCCTAGCTTACAGGGTTCTTGAGAAATCGCTGATCCAATTTTCCACGGTTACGAAAACAATAGGTCTTCCGACGGAAGTCGGAAGACCTAATAATGATGACGTCGACCGATTCCACTTAAACATGTTAAAATCTTCAAGTACCAGAACGGTGTGTAGCATCACGTGGCTTAAGTTGGTGAAACCACGAATAAATAAAAAGCTCAGTTGAAGGAAAGAAAACAGGAACTGCAATAATTGCTTTGCTTAAACGTTATCTTTTCATAGCCTATATCCTTTTCTTAACTGATACTTTTACAATCATGGACTCGTTAGTAAGTGAAACGCCGTTGTTTTTACAAACATTGTGACAAAAGCTGAAACCACAACATTGTGTTAAACATATTTCGACCATGACGTTTCTTTTCTCCAGAATGTTTGTAAAAACTACAATGGTTTCTTGATTGACAAACAAAGATGCATCAAAATATCATTTTTACAAGGACATCGGCTATAAAAAGATAAAGTTTAATCAAGAAAATCGTCACAGTACCCGTTTTCTTTCCTCCAAACGAGCAGTATGCATCCATTTTGTGTTCGTGGTTTCACCAACTTAAGTCACGTGATGCTACACAGTGCAGAAGCATTCGTATTGTTCGATGAAGTTCTTTAGTCAAGTCGTTTTCATTCTGTTCTTTTAA
The DNA here is from genome assembly GCA_028142955.1 of Pinctada fucata. NCBI lineage: Eukaryota > Metazoa > Mollusca > Bivalvia > Pterioida > Pteriidae > Pinctada > Pinctada fucata. The sequence goes on from AP027106.1 coordinate 66,056,574, forward strand.
TAGAGCACAGCAGTTCGTTCGTTCGTTAGTTACTGTCCGCGCAGCTCACACCTATCATACACCGTTAGTTATGAGAGTTCGAAATCTATCCCCCTATGTAAACTTTAATTTTCCGATTCCTGGAGTGAGCTGCGCGGACAGTGGTTAGTTTGTATTCTGCTTTTACCAAAGCGCGGCTTTTAGTTTGTTAGTTTTTTAACCCGACATGATTTACAAGTGGCGTATTACGCATACATGTAGTTAGACTAGAAAGAAGGGATTACGACTGTCCAGGCCCACCCCATCTTCTTTCCCCTTCGATTTTGAATGTAAGAAAAACCTGAAGATAATTTTCCGATTTTTGATTCATATGAATAATTTTCTCTGCATTAAAAGGTGCAAACTCCAATGAAATGAAATAAAAATACCCAAGGTACTAACCAGGCGCATTTGACTTGTGTAAGTTTCAGCTGACTGCGCGGCGTTCCGTCTTCCGCCCGACTTTCAATTCTGCTGGTGAAACCGCTCTCTGGAATAGACGAGCTAGGCGTGTCCCATCCCCCGGTTGACTGAATGTCCACTGAACCGTGACTAGTTTCTGACAAACGACGAGGTCTGTCTATGCCCGGGGCGGTATCAGGGACGACAGGGGTGTTCGGGAGGGAATTGATTATGTTCGACTGCCGACTTGCTCTCTCTGAAGGCGTTTCGGATGATGCTCGTTTAATCGGCGAGTTCGTCGCTCCTGGCTTTGAGTTTTCACTTTTTGCTCGTTTTATTGGGCTCTTCCTTGCAACATTACCTCTTGGCTTTGGTTTTGGAGCAGAATTTGTAGTTGGCTTCTTCATTCCGGTTTTCTTTACATTTTTATCACTTTTCATTACATATTCCACTTTTTCATATGTTTCTGTACTTCCTTTTGATTCCATTTCCGGATGTTCGGCAATTGGCTCTTCTATTTTACTCCCTTGTTCCTTCATTTTTGTTTTCTCTACCTCGTACATTTCCGTGCTCAGCGTGGAGTTTCCCTCGGTTATGACATAAAGTCTGGGATCTGTGCTGTGTGCTGTGTTATACATATCCTCCCGAGGAGTCATTGCGGGGGAGTCGTGCATTATCAGAACCGAGGCTAAACCATCCGCCCCCTCCTCCTCATCTTCACCGCTAGGAGGCGCCACTGTTGAAACATTCTCAGAATCATTTAGTTCTTTTTGATTTTGGTCAGAACTTTGATCTTGAACTGGTTTCGGCCTGGGTTTAACCATGATTTATGTTAATCCAACGTAGCATACAATTTGAAAAGTCCTTTTACTGCTTTGCGTTTAAGCGAAACGTCACATATTGAAATAGTAAACAAGACGGTTCTATATATCCTTAATGTAACGTTGGTTTACGTCAGAATTCCGTAATGTAATTTCTATCATCAGAAAATTCAAAGTGAATGTAACCTAGTTGTGTAAAAAATGTGCTACTTAAAGAAGGCTAAAACCCTAAAGTTTTGTATTTTAATAACAGTAAGGACTAAGTCACCTTATTAATCTCTGTTATTAAGAAGATTTGACGTAATGGTCAAAGCCAAGTTTATACTAGTATGTATAAGGCATTTCATCTAGAGTGGTTAGACTCAGAATGTCCAAACTTGGCACCGATTATTTTGTTTGAAAATTGATCGATTCTACGTTGCCGTCTTCGGGTCAGACACGTGATTTGTTCATTGATAGAGTGCTGACTCTGTGCATGATATTCCAACTTGAGTAATAATAGCAATTTTGATCAACGTACAGCAAACATTTTCGAAAAGGGGGGGGGGGGTTAACTTACAAAAAAACTTTTTCTTATTGTAGATTGTACCATTACGTAAATATTACATTATATATTATCATTGTCTGATAAGGGATACATAGTAACGGGAAGACCCTTTACAAGAAAATACGTGATATTCTGATGTTTTTAAACTATTCTTACTCAAATTTCTTTAAGATGTGTACATAATGTAAACAAGACCAGGTGCATGGGCACACTCTATAGTCTCATTTTTTAGTCTCTAAAAAAGTTCTGTTCGATCTTTTAATAAATTGCATAAACCTCCCTCGGTTAATTTTTATCCCCATTTTGCGCCATGTTTAAGTAAAACTTTTATATATCTATAGTTTTCTATTACATACATGGTTGTTAATATGTACGGCCTAATTTAAAATCTCTATGTACAGCTAATACACCCAGTACGATCAGTCCGTCAATCAGCACGCTCTTTATTTTATCGACGCCATTTTCTATATAATGAGCTTCCTCTTTTGTTTCAGAAGTAACTTTATACATAATTTGACATGTGTCATTGTGCAGAAAAATCCAATCCCCTAACATCGTAAAATCTTTAACCTGATCGTCAACAGGCCCTTATCTAACGCATCAAACAAACCCCTCATTGTTCTTGACAATTCTGTAAATAAAGCATGTCGGCGAATTCTAAGGTGAAATCGACACGTTGTAGATCTTACAAGAATCTCAAAGGTTACATGTAGCGATAATACGAATTTGAAGCGTGTACAATAGGTTTGGGAACATCAAAATAAATGATTTATCAAATCTGAAGATGTTCAAGTGCAGTGAAAACACTGTAAGATACTTGTGTTAATTCTTTTTTTCATTTATCAATATTTACATGGCCCAGAATTTCTTATTCTCAAGAACGCTTTAATCGACCATGATATACTGCCATTGTGACAAGAGTATGTTTGCTCTCTTCATACTTCGCATCTGTCGTTGCCAAACGAAGTCTAAGGTGAGATGAGAAAAATGTAATACGATTTTGAAAGATAAGCGGAGACAAAAGCAAACCTTGTGGAAATCCCGGATACACGTAAGAATGTTTCCCTCAATAAAGATCATATTGTCTTTTATTGCCGTCGATTGTTTGTCTTTGGATGTCTTTTGGGGATATCTTTGTCGATCATGAACAAATAGTAAAAACAGTATCTCATGGCGGTTCTGTCAGATCCTAACATATCAGCAGAGGTGTTTCTTAACAATCTTGTCAGATGCACATCTGTGCAGGCAAATATGACCTATTGCGCATGTCAACTCTCTGTTTTTGCTTTATTTTTGGTGTTTTGCTGTAGGTGCTGCAACCGAGTATTGTTGGAGATCCCCTCCTTACTTTTATATGTGTAAACATTGGTTGTGAAAAGTCAGTCTTCTTATGACACACTTTAAAAAGCAACTTTTTATCACTATTCGTCATTTTAAATCAATTTGCCGACAATCACAGACTGGAATCTTATTCGGCTTATTTTCCTCTAATGTTCATTTACAAATCGTATATTGAGTGTGCATTATTCCTGTATATGACGACCTATTTATGATATTATTAATGCACTTAATATTCAATATGTTTCTGATTTCATGATCTAGATTTAATTGTCAAGTACCATATCGGTAATAGAGTCGATTGTTAATGTAGATGATTAATCCTATATAAAGTCAGGCACGATGAATACAAAGTCATGCATACAAATCTGGTTCTATTGTGACCATATCCTTTAATGCATTATACATAAATATAGATGGTAGTTAAGGCCAACCTTTGTTAATTCTCTGTTCTTAACTGTAAAAGTTAGCTGGAGAAAGGGGAAAATATAATTTGTTCGAAAAAGGTAGCAACTGAGTTCACGATTTTATAGCAGAGGAACTGGTACAAAATTATAGCCATGTATGATACTAAAAGCATCTATATATACATTTGCCATGATGTTGCTTCCATATATGATAGGCAGACTGTACATAATACTCGGACAGACAAAAGCAGTTACTCAGACTGTAATACACGGACAGTCAAAAGGCAGTTACTCAGACTGTAATACACGGACAGACAAAAGGCAGTTACTCCGACTGTAATACACGGACAGACAAAAGGCAGTTACTCAGACTGTAATACTCGGACAGACAAAAGGCACTTACTCCGACTGTAATACACGGACAGACAAAAGGCAGTTAGTCCGACTGTAATACATGGACAGTCAAAAAGCAGTTAGTCCGACTGTAATACACGGACAGACAAAAGGCAGTTAGTCCGACTGTAATACACGGACAGACAAAAGGCAATTACTCAGACTGTAATACACGGACAGACAAAAGGCAGTTAGTCCGACTGTAATACACGGACAGACAAAAGGCAGTTAGTCCGACTGTAATACACGGACAGACAAAAGGCAATTACTCAGACTGTAATACACGGACAGACAAAAGGCAATTACTCCGACTGTAATACTCGGACAGACAAAGGCAGTTACTCAGACTGTAATACACGGACAGTCAAAAGGCAGTTACTCCGACTGTAATACACGGACAGACAAAAGGCAGTTAGTCCGACTGTAATACACGGACAGACAAAAGGCAATTACGCAGACTGTAATACACGGACAGACAAAAGGCAGTTAGTCCGACTGTAATACACGGACAGACATAAGGCAATTACTCAGACTGTAATACACGGACAGACAAAAGGCAGTTAGTCCGACTGTAATACACGGACAGACAAAAGGCAGTTAGTCCGACTGTAATACACGGACAAACAAAAGGCAGTTACTCCGACTGCAATACACGGACAGACAAAAGGTAGTTACTCAGACTGTAATACTCGGACAGACAAAAGGCAATTACTCAGACTGTAATACACGGACAGACAAAAGGCAGTTACTCAGACTGTAATACACGGACAGACGAAAGGCAGTTACTACGACTGTAATACACGGACAGACAAAAGGCAGTTACTCCGACTGTAATACACGGACAGACAAAAGGCAGTTACTCAGACTGTAATACACGGACATACAAAAGGCAGTTACTCAGACTGTAATACACGGGCAGACAAAAGGCAGTTACTACGACTGTAATACACGGACAGACAAAAGGCAGTTACTCCGACTGTAATTCACGGACAGACAAAAGGCTGTTACTCCGACTGTAATACACGGACAGACAAAAGGCACTTACTCAGACAGTAATACATGGACAGACAAAAGGCAGTTACTCCGACTGTAATACACGGACAGACAAAAGACAGTTACTCAGACTGTAATACACGGACAGACAAAAGGCAGTTACTCCGACTGTAACACACGGACAGACAAAAGGCAATTACTCAGACTGTAATTCACGGACAGACAAAAGGCAGTTACTCCGACTGTAATACACGGACAGACAAAAGGCAGTTACTCATAGTCCTTCGGAAAACCAACATGAACACATGTGCTGAAGGCCCTTAAGAAATTAGACTAACCTTAAAATAATTTGAACATGAGACGTCCAACGAATACAATTTCGATAAATCGTTAGCTAAACGTTAAAAAATGCCAAAAAAAAACCCTGACGAACTTTTAGAAGAATTTTTTTCTACCCTCCCCCTTTCCTTATACAAGATACACAAGAGAAGATTAACGAAACACCGTCATTTTTTATTTGGCCTAACCCAAGTGCAATCTACATTCGTTCTACAGAAGTCTTTAATACAATATAATTGGACAGACTGGCGACTCTACTAGAGGTATTGACATTTTGTGTTGCTAAATCATTGACTTCCTTCAGTTTGAAGGGTCTATTAACTCCATCGATCTATATCCATCAATTCCCTCCTTTTATAATCAATTGAATATTCACCTCCTTACAATTAAAAGTGCCCTTTATTTGAGAATGATGTATCAGTGCCAGAATTCTGGACTTCTAATGTAGGAGCGGATCCAAGACATTGCATGTGGAGAAAAATTCGTTGAAAAACGGAGGTTGAGAACTTAAGTTAAGACAAATAGAATTGATATAGGAATTCTTATGGAATGATAATAAAGAAATATAAGTTCTGATATCTATACGTCCAATGACACTGTGTTTGTCTTTAGAATATTGTCATTTATATGTATATATGACTATTTCAAATGGTCATAATGGCAGATATTTTTACAATAATTAAAAATTTCCAAAAAGACAAATACATGCTATGAGGATTTTGGGACATACACGCTCATTTTCTGTATGCTCAGCTCCCCACCCTGAGTTTTCTTTTTCTTTTATACTCATATTCGTCTACGCTAATTGGTCAGTATATGTGTACCAAAAAAAAGGTACTATTTGTCCATTCTAAGTCCGTTTAAGGTCAGTAATGTTAGTCAATATAAAACTGTGTCCTACGAGACGGGGTGAACACCTTAAAAAGTCAATATGAAATCATTAACAGTAAGACCAACCTAAGGTTTGGTAAATATAGCACCTCACGGTGTTAATTCAATCAAGTGCCAACTATATATAACTGTTTTCATTCTTTATATACTTGACAAATTTAGACTCAAATTAAAGATGCTTTGATAAAATTGACTTATTTCGTGTTTTCAACACGTGTTTTCGTGTTCTAGTCTATGTTTTCGACTTTAAACACAATATGATTGTGTAAATCAGTTTTCATTAGTCATACAGAAAAATGTCAAACTATATATATACAGCGTGATTAGTACATATTTTAAATTATTTTTGCCATCCGCAAATATTTTTTATGTCAAGAGACAGACAGACAGCATATAAAGATATATTGGTAGGTCAAAGAGACACTTAGACATTACAAAGCGAAGTGCAGTTCGGAAAGACAAACAAACATCTCTAAGTTAGGTATGTGCGGGTCGTAGAGAGACACCAGAAAGTAAGGACAGACAGACAAACATCACAAAGTGAGATTTATGACAAAAACACTGAGTAGATTACCACTACAAAATTAAACACAGAGTAGATCAACGCAACAAGAGTGAACACTGAGTAAATCAAAATAACAAGCGTGAACACTGAGTAAATTAACACGACAAGAGTAAACACTGAGTAAATCAACACTACGAACACTGTGTAGATCAGCATAACAAGGGTGAACACTTAGTAGATCAACACTACGAACACAGAGTAGATCAGCATAACAAGGGTGAACACTTAGTAGATCAGCACAACAAGAGTAAACACTGAGTAAATAAGCCCAACAATAGTAAACACTGAGTAAATCAGCCAAACGGGAGTGAACAATGAGTAAATCAGCACAACGAAATTAAACACTGGTAGATTAGCACAACAAAATTAAACACTGAGTAGATCAACGCAACAAGAGTGAACACTGAGTAAATCAACATTACGAGAGTAAACACTGAGTAGATTACCACTACAAAATTAAACACTGAGTAAATCAACGCATCAAGAGTGAACACTGAGTAAATCAACATAAGAAACGTGAACACTGAGTACATTAACACGACAAGAGTAAACACTGAGTAAATCAACACTACGAACACTGTGTAGATCAGCATAACAAGGGTGAACACTTAGTAGATCAGCACAACAAGAGTAAACACTGAGTAAATAAGCCCAACGAGAGTGAACACTGTAAATCAACACAACGAGAGTAAGATACGAATCACTTTGTCCGGTGTCCGTCCGTCTGTCCGATGATCACACTAATATATGCATGAATATTAATTACTCGATATGCATCATAATTCATCAAACTTGCAGAGTCTTAGTTATACAGCTTCAACGATGGTGCTGTTTTTAATTTTTTGTTGCCTTCAGAAAACAGTGGAGTGTGCAAGGGTCGCGGTCACAGTCAATGGCACGGGGGTCACACATACAACCTACTTGTTCGTAAACTTTCTTATATATTTCTTGATTTTTATATTCATTCATTCCTATTTGTATATTTACTTTCTGTATTTATCGTGTTTAATTCTTTATGTATTTCGCTCCCAAATTCACCTATATTATCAAGCAGTGTAATATCTTCTAATTCATATTTCCAATTTATATGTATTTATCTTTTTTTTTTTTTTTTGACTTGTCATTTTATTTCATTCCATAATTTATTTATCTGTCTGCTAATATATTATTCATTACCCTCGCATCTTTATTTTCTATTGTTCCTTTTTTTAAATACTTAAAATGATTGAAGCAAATGAACTTTCATGTAAGTACACTTGTACTTTCACTAAGAGTGCGTTGGTCTAGGGATATGAGAATTGTAATTTTTCTGTAAATAATTCAAATATCCATGAGATTCTACTTTGAACATACGGAGAGGTGATCAAATCGCGAGAAAATCTGAAGCGACAACGGTATATTTGCAGACGGATTTGATAAATTTTATTACTGGTCTTTTCCGTGTCTTTTCAGTTCGAAAGTTTAAACTTGAATGACTCTTGTCCTTCGATTTCTATAAACTTAAATATTTTTTTGCTTTTAAAGTTAAAGAGAAACGTAACGAAGTTTTAGCTTTAACGATAGCATGTATTATGTAAATGTAATTTTACGAAGGACTTTCAGGAGAATGCAATCTCAGGTTTCTCTCGAATAGCAAGTGCTACCAAAAGTATGCAAGAAATAACTTTATACTCTCGTGATAGCGGGTTCAGCTGATAATTATTATAATTTTACTTTTTACGTAAAATATTTAAATTACTTTTGTCACTTTCAATCCATAAAACACATGCACATACATTTTGAATGATTCGGACTGGTCCATTTCTTTTATTTCAAATGATCACATCAGAGAAGTTTTAAAATATCCTGACGTCCAGAATTAAAGAAAAACACCATTTTGGAATGTTTATTTTATCAAAATTTCCCGAGCATCACCCCTAAAATCAAGTGTAATACACCAATTTATCGGATTTTTAGGCTGGGAAGTATCTTTAACCAATCCTCTTAAATATATATACATCCCAAGCGTATTTAACTCACCCAAATGCATTTGGTAAAGTTGATTTCCCAGAAAACTTGTTTCCTCCGTTTTGGATTTCTCCATTGCTGATTTTAAGGTTTGATTCTCGTGACGTCACACTTCGCAGGCTGATCTGACTAGCACTAACGTTATTATCCATTTTGAAAATTTCTTCCTTAAAATTTTTTTTTATTTAATTTGGCGATTATTTCCTTAAGTCATGATCCCTTGAAGTCTACCTGTTGCATCTCTCGGTTTGGTTTAACATAGTGGTGTGCAAGACGCAATTTTACTTGACCGAATATCGGAAAACCATTGGGTTCAGAACGATAAAAACTTCGTAAATTATTCAAACTCCATCAAGAATGTGGCGGTCCTTAATTAAAATGTACGAAAGGTTTCAACAATCGTCTCACACGGGGCTGTACAATAATTGACCGGCATCGTAATTAACTTAATTATAAATCCCGATAACTGGCAGAGTTATTTCTATTTTTCCTAGATGTTTATCACACTCCGTCTACTTGTTCGGAATAATCACAAAGAAACCAGTGAGGACACGACTTTATATTTAAGAAGGACGCTTCCTTAGCAACGGAAAATACTTTCAAAACTAAATGCGGACAAACTTGTTAACTAATCTTTTATTCCGTTCACTGTTCTATTATTTTCCATTCAAAAAGATAATAATATGAAGCTTGCGGTGTCATCATTCAGACGTTTACTGTCGGAGTAACCGTGTTGGTATCTTGGAAGTTCTCAAGCTTGTCCGGCCCGCTACGACCTCATCGTTTGTCTACTAATCTCCTATTATCAATACAAAAACGCTCCATTGACATTAAATACACAAAATACTCCAGTAAACCCCCTAGACGATGTCAGCCATGCTAAGACAATGCTGTAAATTTGAATGCATATGTTATCAGAATGATTGTACAAGAACCTTTATATTGAGAAGAAGAACTTTAAATACGATCCAAATAAATCGCATACATCTTTTTCCTTCCACCCTGATCTCGTATAGAAAGATGTGTAAGTATGCTCCATAATAAATCCCCTACTTGGATTAGTTACGGGAAAATATTTTCTCCTTTTAACATATATTTTCTTTTATTATATATCACATAATTCATTTTTAAATTATATCGCGCATGGCTTTTTAATTGTTAGGTAATAAGATAATTCCCCGGGTAGGAGCGCGTGGTGACTTGTAACGAATCAAAACAAGGTTTATTTATCAGATCTTGTGTTAATTGTTATTGAATTATAAAGCCAACGTCAACTTGACTTTTGTAGTGCTTGGTAATAAAAGTGTAACGGTATAGGTAACAAAATATAAGTATGAAAACTTGTATCAAAGTAAACAGAAGGAAAAGAAACAAAGATCATCGAGAAAAAAAAAGAGCGTACATATACATGTATGAAGTGGGATTAGGGTCACAATGAAAGACGGGGGAGGGGTTGTGAAGAAAAGTATCACTATGAGCAGACATCGCGAAAGTTTTTATAACTTACCAGACATTTTTGAATTTTTGTAGAAATTCAAACATGTTTATTAAGAAAAAATTGAAATATTTTACCAGACCGAAGCAAAATTTACCAGGTTTGTCTGGTATGTCTGCTGACTTTCGGATTGACTGTATGAGAAATCACGATGATCATATTCCGAAGAAAGGGGGTATCATTGTAAATAATACCCAAAACTCCGATTAATTGTAAGTATATACATAGATGGAAAAAAAAATCACTACCAGAGACAAGAAAGCACAAACAAAGTAGCTAAGGGACCAGTCAATATTTATCACCGGGATGGGACCGGTGCATATGGGCAGGGGACATTTATTTAAATTTGATACCAATATCCATGGGACATAAAGTTTTGTTTTTAAAAGCAATTCTCTGTAACCATTTAAACAATTTCGGCACGCATGGTGTCCGATCTTCATGAAATTTCACACATAAGTAGGGACCAATTAAAAAAGGAAAATTTGACAAAAAATTTAAATCTAGGTCATCTAGTCACCATGGCAACGGCCTTTAAAGTTGAAATATTGGCAAAATTGAGCTAATTTGAAGCTTTATAATTTGGTCTATATGTGATATCGATGGAAAAATTTTTATGCATCCTAAAGATTAGGACATAAAATTTTAAATAAGCTCACTAGTAGTGTCTGATATTGTAAAAAAGGTTGATTACCATGACAACATAATTAGCTAATTTTGATATATTGATTTCAAAATGCTGTTTGTATTTTCAATTTTTTTTCTTCTCTCTTGATGGGTATATGACAAGGAAATAGTATTTATTTTATACAATGAGCAAATTCAAGATAAACCCACTTGTTGCTATGTACATAAGTTACCTTGGCAACGGTAACTATGGTCTTTAATATTACTTATTTTGCAACTTCAGAGTCATTTCAAAATATTTTGCATCATGATGAACAGATAAAAATTGTTGGGAAATATCCAACTCAAAGAGCTCTTTCAAAAACCGTGAAAAAGCTATGGGGAACATATGTTACCATGCCAACCATTTTTTATTATTTTCATAAAACAGTAATTATTAATCCCAGGAAGATCAAACTTAATAACAATAAAGATCAAGTAAGCCTTTATCAAAATATAATTGAAAAGTTTCAAATAATTAATGGTTGCTATAGTAATTTGGCCATACATTATAAAAATAAGCATTTTTTGATGTTTTTTAAAGCCTTTTCCTCAAAAAACGAAACAGGCTTCCACAACCTTTTTAACATATACGATAAAACAAAGTCTAAACTTTATTTTAGATTTAAAAAATTTCATATTACTTAACTTTTGATGCCCGTATCCAAAGACTCAAAGTGGGCCTATGTACAATTTTACACAATCGTTCCCATAGCAACGGGCTATTCCTGAATTTTTAAAAAAAAATTCTTTCGTGTAATGAAAGATCTACTTGAATACATCAATTAATTTTCATCACTTTGAATTAAAATTCAATGATCTAGTAAAAAAGGACTCTAAATATTGTCCAAAATTGCTTTCATTTTTTTGCGATTTGAGGTCATGTTGCCATAGCAACAAACAGAGACTTTGTCCCAATGTAAATGCTTATGTTTTATTTGCATAAAAAACTCAAAAATGTAAGTAATTTATCGTTGTATTTTGAAAAAATGCCAAAAATTCTATTTTGATAGGGTACCTGTGTTGTTGCTATGGAAACATATAGATTAGACCATAAACCCAATATTATTATTACTTAACATGAAAGAACACTGATAGGGTACTGATAATTCATTAGTGTTTGTTTTAGATTATGCTGCATAAATTATGTATGTGACTTCAAAAACGCCCAAAAATGCATTTTTTCAATATTCAAAGTCCGTTTCCATGGCAACAGGATGTGATATTAAGACATTTTTTTAACAAATTTTAACTTTTGGGTCATACCCAACCTTATGTACAAATTTTATCAAAATCTGAGACATGCCGTGCCATGCGTCCTTCATAAAAGTGCAAATGCTTACAGAAAATAGCTATTAAACACATTAATCCATACGACATACCTTTTTAATAACACATCTTGAGACTCAAAATGATGTTATGAATATTTATCATATCTCTTTCAGACATGTAAAACACGTCTGGGGAGACGACTTAGTATAAGTTCTTCTTGTTGTCCAATCCCCTACTTTCTTTTTTGTAAAATTATATTATATGCCGATATTTAAATAAATAATGTTTAAACCAAAGATGTTTTACACTACGTAAAAATAGAACAGACAAATATACGGACGAACAGCAGACAAAACTAATCAGAAAAAAAGGTTTGATATCTGATGAACCAAATATTTTAAATCAGTCGAATGAACACACAGGAGACTTTTGAAAGGTTTTGAAATCAAATCATAGTAAGAGTTACTCTTCGTTCCCAAGGGAGTACCAACCTTAATGTCCTACTAAGGGGTATCATTTATATAAAAACTGCCAATGATTTTAACTATAAGATCTATTTGACATTATGACCTGAAGAACAACATAGTTTCTACACAATAAAGCAAAGAGCGTTCTCATTAGTGTAATTATTAATAAACCCTAGATTCATTTAGGAAATTAAACATGGCATCACTATTACTGTTTACTAAGTAGACAATGACTTTGATTTCGATCAATAGATTTATGATTACTTGGACTCAATAAGATAATATAGATATTAGTGCCGTCAATAGATTTGTGATTAGGAGATTAGGAAGGCAAACGTCGTCTGGCATTATGTTTGACCCTATATGCATATGCAACATTGACTCCTCGATTCTGATATTGTTTTATTATTTTCTGGGTATTTCTCGTTGAATAATAGAAACACTTATCAAAATGTCTAACAAAGAGAAAGAGAGAGAAAACAAGAAGAAAGGAATCTTTCATATTATGACCTTGAAGTTGACCTTGACCTTCTGATGGTCGACATTGCATGGCTCTTTTAAAATAAGACATTCTCCGCTAGCTTTGGAAACATAATTACTCCCACTCCCGAAGCCATACAAATTCTATACTTACAAACTTATGAGTGACCCTGCAGCAGACACGGTGCTGTACTTTCGTGATGTCATATCCGGTATGCCTGAGCTTCTCCTGCTCGCAGAGTTATTTGAATATACCATAGTCGACTTTCTGTCAATTCTCTCCTGATCATTTCCTATGTCCTCGTCCATTGTGGTCACTTATATTGGCTCATTCCTATGTCCATCAGTTACTGACACTAAAAGTTTTTTTTTTTTTTTTTTTTTTTTTGTTTGCAAAATGAAAAGTTTACAAAACTATTTTATATTTTCGGCCATGTTTCCATTTTCAGCTTTTTTAAAAATTCCTCTTTAATTCTATTCTTCCTCCATCCCCCTCTTTTTATTCCTCTTCAATATGCATATGGTTCCTGTGAAATAAATAAATTCGAATCATCATATATACGCATTAAATCAATAGCTATATCTCATAGAAATGATGATTTCATAAATACACGTCTGTAGAAAAAATGTTTCAATTATCTGAAGGAAAAAGTTATATTTGAAAAGTTAATGTTTGCCCATTTATAAAAGGAAGACATGAAGGCAACTCGAACAGCATTTTGGTATTTGTCATGATAGTCTCTGTTGACCTCATCTACATCTACTGAGAGGCCTTGAAAGAAATAAAATTGTATTGGAGGGAAGATGTATGACTATAATATGAACGACATTCTGATAGGTCATAACAAATTTAGAGTATGACCAAAACTTCGTCTGAAAGTAAAAATTTCGGGGCTACATATGTACTAATTGATATCTGTTTTGTCAAGCTTCATTTTTTTTTTTCTATTCTGGTCTAAATCTTTGACATGCATGAATTAGAAAATGATAAATGTATCTATAAAATCAGCCATAAAAATGAGTTCGTTAAAACACTCCCAGCAAAACGCACTTTTCACCTTGGTATTACATTCAAATTAAATTAAGTATCGATTATGTCCCCAAAGTAACATTTTTTATTGATAAAATGGCATTTAAACTAAAAAGATCGAGTGATAATTTAAAGCTCAATAATCTATACCATTACCGTATCTGGATTTTAAGGGATTTTATTATTACGTTTTTTAAATTTTTAATGCACTTTCGAATGTATCTGAGACATGCGCGGATCCAGGGAAAAATATGGGGAGGGGTGTCATATGTATGAGTTATTTGTACCTATAGATTTCGTTTGTGGTTTTCGTAGTTTTTTTTTGGGGGGGGGGGTTGATAATCTTAAAATAAATATTTGGAAATGGATCAGTTTCACCCATGACAATCCTCCTTTTTTGGACCTATTTGCTTAGAAAGTATAAAAGATACAATTTTTTTCATGAGCCCATAATTTTTTTGCTTTATTCACTCACTATATTGTACTCTCTTTCGAATAATCAGTGACCTAGTTATGGCGTCAACGCATATAACCACTTGATCATCATTTTAAGACAAAACGAAAAAATTATGAAGATTTTGATGCAGTCGGGTGTACTAGTATATTTATGGTAATAGATTATAGAAAATTAAAGGAATACGTTATTGTATTACACATGTATATTGTAAACTCGTGTTCTTTTAGCGCATGAGCAAAGTGATTTTTACGTCATAGAATCCACCTGTTCATGTAGTGATTACAGGTAATTTACATTTTTTACCGTCCATCCTTACCTCTGTCTCCTGGGTACTTCCACTTTCACTTTTCAACAAACAAAGCGTTTCCATAATACGTTAGAATTCCCTGAATGTTTGTGTTGACACTACCAACGATAGTCCTCAACGATGTTTGTAGAATAAGACCTTCGTTAATAGGGAAAGAAAATACATTGTTCATTGATCACTGTAAACCTAGTGTCAATTAAGCTGTAAAGTAAACCTCAGAAACTTTAAAGATCTTTGATAAACATAAAAGTTTTAACAATCAAGAAGTTTAAAAGTAAATTGGTTAGACACTGAAGGCCATGCGTAAAAAATATATTCGACCGAAAAAATATTTATTGCGCAAACACGAAGACAAAGGCACGATAGCGAGATTTGAAATGGAATGAAAATGTAATTCCTGTTACACATTGTGCATGCTTATTCACTTACAGATACAGACTTCTAGAAAAAAGACGCTGAATAAGGTGGAAAAATAAATAAATAGAATAGATAAAATAAAAATAAAACTGAAAAAGAAGAAAAATAAGCTAAATATAAAATGACATTAATTCTTAGCAACCGATCTAATATATATTTCTTTATCTATATGTATAAAAAATAAGAAATGATTCAACACTTTAAAGTCTTTTCATATTTTTTATATTTATTGAAGTTTTCTTTTTCTCAATACATGATTCATGTCATACATTTTCATTTACATAAGCACGTTTATAAGCAGGCTCATTTTCTATTTTCTTTTTAACTTTCTACCTTTAAATCTTGAATTTATTTATTTTTGAATTTTTTAAATGATTTAATTGTTCAGAATTTTGTATTACAATTGAAATTCATAAGAAAAGGCATTCGCATATATATAAAATAAATATTTCGATAAAAAAAAAGGCTAAAGGTCATTCATGTATAGATTGAAATATTTCTTCCAGAGGGAAGGGATGATAACAAATAAAAACACAAACACTCAAATACACAAATTTTTGGCAATTTTCGGCCCCTTGACCTTTATCAAGTGTAAAAAACGACGATCTGTCGTCGTTTTTTACACTTGATAAAAGCCAAGGGGCCGAAAATTTTTTTTCATTTGCATTCATGTATGCTTTCGTAAGTGAAAAAAATAGGAGACGAATTAATATAAGTTTTACTTGTTTCCATATCCTATTCAATATAAAGCTGAATTCATGATTGTTCAATGTATATGTGTAAAATGTCTGAACTAAATACTGTTTAAACTAAACTAATATATATGGAGAATCAAATAATAAATGAATGATGTAATGTGTGATCATATTTATAGAGTTATGAATTTGTCAGATTCCAAATTATTTGGTACCATGACCTTGGAATTTGACCTACTTTTTGGACATATACTTTCCAATATGATATGATCTTTTCAACATTTATTCAGATAGGCTCTTCATATTCTCCATATGATAATTCATTTTTTTGAAAAAGAAATTCAAATTTTCAATGACAATTCAATGACAAGACCCTGTGATCTTGACTGTTTACGGTCAAGGTTACAGATTTTGGTTAGAATGCTAATGATTTTAATTGTAGACCATAACTTCCCTTGTTTCAGAACTTAAATAAAAAAAAACCCTGGCCCATAACCATGACAACAAATCGTTGTAGGAGAGCTTTCATTTCATATCTTGACCTTTGATCCATGACTCAAACCTATGGTTTTGAAAAAAAGTCTTAGGCTTGGATGGATATTGTTTTAAAAATAGACATATAGAGATGTATAGATAAAAATTAGGAACCAGTCCCCAAATGCCTTTGTCACAGCAATATTAATAACGTATGTAAAAAAAAATTAATTCATCTTATAAATTATTCCAACGACCAAAGCAAAAGACATCATAAAACGAAGTAAATAAATAAATAAATAAGTAAATAAACACAAAAACTATAAGCCTGAACTTTTATAGTTTTTGTGTTAACTTCAAAGATAGACGAGAGTGCGCTGTTTTCCGGAATGGTGGTAACCGGACATTTTTCTCAATTAGAATTTCAATTTGTTTCCGTTCTGCAGAAATGACGGACGGGACGATCTTTGCAAAGACTTTGCGACAATTTGCTAGGTCGTCTGCTTCTTTGCGACCAACTCCAGAAGATAAGGTAGCTGTGGCGTGATTCTTAATCTGAATATCATTCGATTTTTATCTCATAAATTGTCAAAACTGTCTAAATCAGAGGCAACTCTGGCTTTGAATGTTGTATCGCTATCTGTAGGGACGGAACATGATTTTTAAATATTTCCATATTGTTGGAAAACTATATATCTCCAGAAAGTAGAGATCAAGACCATTTTAAAAAACTTGGTTTCATCTCATTATACCAAGTATCAGCCGAGAAACAAGAGGCCCAAGTTGGGCCATATATTACCACAGTAATACATTTCTGTTTCCATATCACAAATCACTGAAAATCACCTTAAAAAGACCAAACCATGTGTTTTTCATTGGTAGCAATGTAAAAGAACATACCTTTAGATAATTTACCACTTTTAATATTGCTAATGACAAAAGCACTAATATCAAACAGTCCTGACAGCCTGTTCCACGCCTACCGGGATACCTGAAAATATAGAAAATGAGTAATGTCATTAACATTGTGAATCAATGTGAAAAATCCATGCAATTATGATATGTTTATATGTTATAGCTATACAGACTGTCAGTGATGGGACTGTCAAACACTTCTGACTTCTTAAAGTTCTTCAAAATTGGAAACTCTTCTCCCCCCCCCCCCCCCCCAGCCGGATCTTGTGCATCTGCCCCTGCTGTTTGGAAATAAAAGTCTTTTCGTCAAAAATTTCTGTTTCAGTGTGTATTTTCAACATTGTAAAGAATGCTGAACACTTATTTCCTTTTTTTCTAGTAAACCGAAACATGATTGGATCAGACAGAGGAAATTCTAAATTGCCATGGCCCGGTTTCAATTGTAATGCTTTTTTTATGGTTTTAACACACATTTCGTCTTCACCAGTTAGCTAAAAGATCACTGTGCATTGTATGTTTGATATACATTTGTAATAAGTGCAAAAGACCGTTTTAATTTACACACCCTACGATATTTCGATATTTCTCCGTTAGCCTGCGAAACACGCTTAGCCTTCTGTCAGTGAGAGTTATCGTTCTTGTCGTCCCACCGTCTGCAACCCGTCATCGATAAAGAACATTTTACAGTATAATACGGGGGTTGTTGGGCAAAAACATGTTTGAAAATTATTATAGAGACATAAAAGTACTTACCAAATGTGATTTCACGTGTGTATATTCCGATTTTCGACCGACTTCCCTCCGTTCTTTATTTCACTGTCGTGGAATTTTTTGGACTTTTCCGCGGGAGACGTTCTATTTTCATATACAAACTGGGGAAACCCTCATTAATATTCATGAAAAGCAATTCGGAACCTCTCTGACGCTTTACATTATAAAATAGACGTAACACAAGGTCACCCTGTCCTATAAAAATAGATCGGATCTGGGAAACAAAAGCGAGGCTACAGTAAGAGTTATCGTTCCTAGCCTTTCCGTCGCTACTATCTGGATGACTGTAAATGTAATTCACGCCCTCATTAACAAGTACTCTGTTTATAGTAAGCAAATTAAGTTTAAGTTTTTTTTTTCGCACTCCAAAGTAAATGCTAGCCATCAATAATTTATTGCATATTCTTTATATTGGTGATCAAGATCTGCCTACTGTCCATGCGGCTCACTTCGGAAACTGGATAAACACAATTATGACTACTTTATCATGCAAAAATTTTAATGAAATTGATACCATCCAATAGATCAGTAAATGTACATTATCAATTTGTCCATAGTTTTTATACTTATAGAGAACCTATAATAATAATGTTGTGAAGTGCATTATTAAGGATTTCAGCATACAATATTAGTAGAAAGTGCAGCGGGTAACAATAATAGGTTACTCACTACTGAGTTGCATAATGCCTCCGGGGAACTGTCGACGAACGTCCGTCCTAGCCAAAGGTATGAATCCAACTGGAGTTCAATCAGCTGTTCCTGACGTCATACATAAAACCTAACCCAGAACCCGCAATAAAACCAATTATACAACATTCCTCCCCATTTTAAAAGGAACCCGACCAGTACGTGTATGACGTCAAAGTAATATTAAAATGATAAACAGGATAAATTACTATCTAATAATAAATCTATTTTTAAAAGAGAAGGGCTTCATATATATTTGTTTCCATTTTAAATCCAGCGGACACAGCTCAGAACATCCGAATTGTGCTCAACCAGAATTGTTTACATTTTTAACTTGACTATTTCGAGATCTATATACAGGGACCTATTAATCTGACATATCATTTTGATTATCTTGATTATTAATAAAGGCTCAAATAGACTGGTCTTTCTCAATTTAATTATTTATTCATGATTCCACAATATTGCATTGCAGTTCTCTCCTTTTTTAGCTCACCTCGACGAAGTTGAGTGAGCTTATGCTATAACCCCACGCGTCCGGTTAAGAAGTTTTGGGTAGCTCAGTATCTGACAAACTACTAATACTACAGTAACCAAACTTGCACAAGTGATTCATCTTTGGATGCTGAGGTGAACCCATGCATCGGATGCAGCATCTGACCTACATTTTCTGCTTGAGTGATTTGGATAAGAAGTTTGGGGTAGCTCAGTATCTGACAAAGTACTAATGCTACAGTAACCAAACTTGCACAAGTGATTCATCTTTGGATGCCGAGATGGACCCATGCATCGGATGCAGCATCTGACCTACTTTTTCCACTTGAGTGATTTCGCTTTTAAAAGCCAATATTGAGCAAAGTATAAGTGCTACATGTACCAAACTTGCATATTGGATGTATCTTTGATCAAACTTTCATAAAATGACCTTGACCTACTTTTTCTGCTTGAGTGGTTTTGCCTTTTAAAGCCAATAGACATGTACTAAGAAATATGTTTGAATTGAATTTTGCTGTCACGAGGTGAGCTTCGTAATCAGTGATTACCTATGTTTTTATATGGAACCGAAATGCATGTTATAATGATAAAATAATGTATGTGTTGAATATTTGACTTATATCAGATGATCCGACATGAAGCCAACAAACAGACAAGTATTTAAAGGATAAAATAACTAAAATCATATTCAATTAAAAATGAGGACATAAACATGATGAAATTCCATTATTTAAGTCGTATCACATTATACTCATTTATCACAGATGTGGCAACAATCACAGGACCCTTACTCCCTTCCCCTTTACTAAAAAAAAGACGTGGAAATATATAAGATAGCTAGGAAAATATGCTTACTCGATTTCCCAAACGTAATATGGTGAAAACAGCGATTGCATATTGCATATAAGTAATAAAAATGATAAAAATATGACAGAATACAAGTATTGAAACTTGCTTTAGGCCTAAATTATGGGCAAATTAAAACAACTTAAACGCAATTTCGCCCACCACGATGTCCCATTTGTGAACGATGGGTTCACAACGCACGTACGGGAGGGACAACTCTCTTGGGGGATAGGTTGGTGATCGGCCTACATCACCAACCTGCTGAAGTTTAAAGAATCTGGATGTTCATTCCAAAGATTTGAAATGGAAAGACCTTGACATTCGTTGTTGTTTGACCTTGACCTAGTTATGTGACACTGATCTCTATCGATGTTTAGTTTATGTAATTTGCCCTCTTGGTCTTTTGTTTCGTCAAAATTCTGCATTATGAGATCCAGGTGCCTCATGATGATGCAAGGTTTCGCCGGGTCAAGGTCGGCAGATGTCACGTTTGGGGTTGTTCTTTTATCATTAAATAATTCTGATTGATTTGAGTATCGTTCAGCGAGGTGTAATTTTCAAACTGGATTTGTAATCTAACGACCTTTCTGAGTACAAAATCAATCTGATCTCTAAATTCCTGAACGATCCTTTCTATTATTTTCTCCATACCCCCTTCCTTTTCTCTAAGAATGGTAAATTCTGATGACATAGAAATGAAAGAAAAAAAATAAATGGGTACTTAAATTACGAAATTTTCAATCTGATTGAAAGATAGAAGAAATAGATCTAAGTGGTTACTTATCAGAACATCCGAACAGTAACCAAGAGTGTAATACAAAACGATACCATCAGATGGTCCGACGGTATTTGTATCTATGTCAAAGGTAAAAGAAAGAAAAAACCAGACTTGTCAGAATGACAACATAGCTCGCCGGTGGCAACCATATGTAAATTGCAACAACAACAATAAAAAAGGTCTTATCACAAGGAATGCACATGTGAAATATCAAAGCCCTATCACTAACCATTCAAAAAATATGGCCAAGGTTAAAGTTTTTCAAAAGTAGGTCAATCATCTCCAAGGTCAAGGTCACAAGGTCAAAAATTTTGGTATCCATGGAAAGGTCTTGTCACAAGGAATACACATGTGAAATATCAAAGCCCTATCACTTACCATTCCAAAAATATGGCCAAGGTTAAAGTTTTTCAAAAGTAGGTCAATCATCTCCAAGGTCAAGGTCACAAGGTCAAAAATTTTGGTATCCATGGAAACGTCTTGTCACAAGGAATACACATGTGAAATATCAAAGCCCTATCACTTACCATTCCAAAAATATGGCCAAGGTTAAAGTTTTTCAAAAGTAGGTCAATCTCTAAGGTCAAGGTCACAAGGTCAAAAATTTTGGTATCCATGGAAAGGTCTTGTCACAAGGAATACACATGTGAAATATCAAAGCCCTATCACTTACCATTCCAAAAATATGGCCAAGGTTAAAGTTTTTCAAAAGAAGGTCAATCTCCAAGGTCAAGGTCACAAGGTCAAAAATTTTGGTATCCATGGAAAGGTCTTGTCACAAGGAATGCACATGTGAAATATGAAAGCCCAATCTGTATTGGTTTAAAAGTTATAAGCAAGGTTAAAGTTTTTGTGCACGCGCACGCAGACGCAGACGCAGACGCCAACGCCGACGCCGGGGGTATGACAATAGCTCTCCGGACATTCGTCCCGGCGAGCTAAAAAGTAGATTTACATGTACATGTATGTATCAAAATTTGGTTTCAAAGTTCCGAATTGTTGAAAAATAAGTTTCAGAAAGTACCCTTTATCAGATCTTTAATGTTTATCTTCAAAGGACAAAAAAAAATTTTTAAAAAAATTACGATACAAGAAAATTATGAACAAAAATGGCGCGAATTTCAAAATTACAAAGACAAAATCTCTAAATGCTGCACTCCAAAATGCACTTCACTGACGTTCGATGTATCCCACTTTGACACCAATGTTGTGAAGTGCATTATTAAGGATTTCAGCATACAATATTAGTAGTAAGTGCAGCGGGTAGCAATAATAGGTTACTCACTAATGAGTTGCATAATGCCTCCGGGGAACTGTCGACGAACGTCCGTCCTAGCCAAAGGTATGAATCCAACTGGAGTTCAATCAGCTGTTCCTGACGTCATACATAAAACCTAACCCAGAACCCGCAATAAAACCAATTATACAACAATAATAATAATAATAATAAATACTTTATTTAGTGAAGGTTGCCTTATAAACCTATCATTTCGATTGTTGTAGAATTGGAAGGTCATAAGTAACACATACAACTTTTTTGACTTTTTGCTATGAACAGATACAAAGGGGTAGGGCCACGAGACCCCTAAATCGGCCTTCAATTTTTCTCTAGAAATAAATTTAATGGGGAATACTTGATATCTCTCATGAAAATACACGATTGTTTACCGCTTTTAATGAAAAGAAAAATATCACCATACATAGTGCCATTTAACTGTAATGACGTCATGAAGTGACATCATTTTGACGTTACTGACAAAATATGGCGATAATTGCTTGAAATTTTGTCTTTTGTGTAGGAATTCAATGTGGCTGCATGCGTTAACTGAGACAAAACGTTTATGACAAAAGGATATAATGATAATCTTTCACATATAATTTTTTCATCCTAGTTAATGCATGCGGCCATTGCTAATTTTATAGAAATAAGTAGTTTTTGCATCAATTTCGCGGAATATGACCAATTTTGGTGTTTTCAAAGGGCTAAAAGCCATTGATAAACGCAATGTCAGGGTTGAAAATTCGTAGAAATTTTCAGGGGCCAAGTGGGCTCCCAAGTCAATAAATTTAGGCGCCCACATCAAAAACAATTAGCCCACATCAAAACGTACCCAAAATAATATTTTTAAATTTAAGCGCCCCCTTTCTCCTTCTCAGTATTAAGTCATGACCATTGTACAGGTCATGTACGAAATTAAGGCCAAAAATGAGAGAGAGAGACCATTGTACATGTCGATTTTATTTGACGGCGTTGATATGTTGAACGATAATTGCAGTCAGTCACTTGAGGTAAGCGCTCTTTATTTTCCAACACCGTTCTTTCATCAAATCAGTTTTAAGTAATTTTCATTTTCCGTGTAAATTTCACTTAAGATTTAAAATGTATCTATATTTTAGATATTAAAGTAGGGTTTTGATTTCGGTCATCTCATGCACAAGTACCTTTAAATAAATCAATAAAGTTATAAACATATTTCATGTACGTATATGTCAGTCTCCAGACAGTTACTTTGTGTGCTTTTGAAAACGTTAGATGAAGTTTTGGTATACTGATTTAAAATGAGGATGCGTCTTTACAAGGAAATAAGGGAGATCTATTCATTTTCCGCGAGAAAGCAAACCGAAAATTTGTTACATAACCATGAGTTTTTTGTTTCACGTCAGTTACGGCAACTACGAAACAAGAAAACAATTATGATCAGATTTTTACGGTCGCCAAGTGGGCGATCAGAAAAACATTTTTGGTAGTCCACACTTAATTTTTAGTCGCATTGGCGAGTGGGCGAGTGCTTATTTGCATCCCTGAATGTTTACATGGGCGGATCCAGGAATTTTTTTCAGGGGGGGGGGGTCCTAAAGTCCGAATTTTTTGAGGAGCAAAAAAAAAAAAAAAAAAAAAAAAAAAAAAAAAAACGCAGCAAGAAATTAAAATTATTGACTGATGATTGTAAGTTCTGTCTCTAATTATTAATAAAACAGGTGACTGGAGTGCAATGGCGTGCAACCAGCTTAAAATTTTGAATTTTCACAGCAAAGTATCGTCAGGTACAACAAAAGGCGAGCGATAGCGAGCCTGCGAATTTTTTTTTCCAAGATTTGGAATAAAATCCACTATTCGTGTCTCTTCAATTTCTTTTCGTTTCCTTAGTTCCCTTGTTTATTGACCTAGGTGTAATGTATATTTGTTGTATATAGGAGAGCGCAGCATCATTTGAAAACAATGTACATATATGTAATAAATTCTGGCGAGCGGAAGGGAGCCAGAGAAAATTTTTGAAATACTGACAGCAAAATATAATCAAAATGACATATTTCTAATACAAATTTATGATATATCTTTCAAATATTATGACAACAAAAGGGGAATTGGGACTTAATCTTATGAAATATGTATATTAATAACAAAAATTAAGCAATGTTTCGAAAATTCCAGGGGGGTCCGGACCCCCCCGACCCCCCCTCTGGATCTGCGCTTGCAAAAGATGGATTCGTGATTCAGTAGAGAACGTTTCAAAATGTCAAATCACAGTATCAGGCTTCGTGGCCCTACCCCTTTTAACAAAATCTCTTTGACGCTGTAGATTTGAAAGGTCATAAGTGCAATTTGCAAATTTTTCTGGAGAGAGAAAAAACTGTTTTACATTGCTATGATTATCTTGCAATCCAAGTACTAGGAACATTTCTGTGAAATATTGAAATCCATCCACAGGGGGAGGAGTTATGCTCTGGACAAGGTTTTACTAATGATGTCTATTGTGACCTTGACCTTTGTGACCTTGACCTATGACCTTGATTTAAGGTCATGACACACCCTCTCCCCTTGTGGATGAGTTTCAATAATATTTTACAGAAATGTTCCTTAGGACCCAAGGGGTGTAATGTAATATGGTGATGAATCTGTTGTCATTCTGTCCCAGTGTAATGCATTATGGTGATGAATCTGTTGTCATTCTGTCTTAGTGTAATGTAATATGGTGATGAATTTGTTGTCATTCTGTCCCAGTGTAATGCATTATGATGTTGAATCTGTTGTCATTCTCTCCCAGTGTAATGCATTATGATGATGAATCTGTTGTCATTCTGTCCCAGTGTAATGTAATATGGTGATGAATTTGTTGTCATTCTCTCCCAGTGTAATGTAATATGGTGATGAATCTGTTGTCATTCTCTCCCAGTGTAATGTAATATGTTGATGAATCTTTTGTCATTCTCTCCCATTGTAATATAATATGGTGGTGTTGCCTCTGTCTGATTGCTGTCTTTTGTTATGATGCTGCCATGATGTTATTCTCTTTGGTTTTAGATTGTTAGACTGCTGTCACTTTGTCCCAAGGAAACAAGATCAGGATTTCAGCTGAACCGCAGGGCCCAAGATGCAGTTATTGCCCTTGGAATATATTTCCTGGAATCAGGACTTCAGGTACAAATGTTTATGGATAAAGTACTCAGTTAAAGGAATGTAAAATGAAAACTTTTGAATGATCTACATTATTAGTTATTTCTCCCAAGAATATGTATATTACTTTATTAGCCGAGTTGCAAATTTGATGTGAGACGGGCGGGCGGGAAAGTATGATACATGCTAGCGTAATGAAACTTCATACACTTACTCACCATGAGTCAAAGATTGGCTCCTATTGATTTTGGGGTCCAAAGGTCAAGGTCACAGGACTCTGATTATTGAAAACGGTTTCCGGCCCATATTAGAGCCTGTATTGCAAATATGATCATGAAACTTGCCGTAAATGCTTAACATGAATCAAGGATGACCCCTATTGATTTTGAGGTTCGAAGGTCAAGGTCATAAGACTCAGATGATTGAAAATGGTTTCTGGACCATATTTTAGCCTGTATTGCACCTATAATCATGGAACTTGTCAGAAATGTTTTCCATGAATCAAGGATTACCCCTATTGATTTTGGGATCAAAAGATCAAAGGTCAAATTCATAGGACTCAGGTAATTGAAAATGGTTTCTGAATTATATATGAATATGAATCAACCTGAAACGTGCTGGTGATGTTTTCCATCTGTCGAGACCATATAGTTTTACAATTCATGTATATTTTAAGTCTGCATATTCATACTTACATTCAAGTTTTGCAACTCGGCACTTTGCATCTTTGATGCATTTTAAGCTTATGAATCTATTTCAATTGAGGAAAATTTTAAATGACTTTAATTTTCATTTTTCAGTATCAAGAACGAATTCTACCTTACCTGCTGTCTCTTCTACAAAACCTAGCAAATGCACAATGGGTAGGAGGTCAAAGGGCTGGAGAAAAAGACTGTAAGTTCCTAACTCTCAAACCCCTCCCATTTTCATTTTACATATACCATACCCAGAGATAATATACCTATAATATAACCTATATCTATCTACAATCCCCTACTAAAATCATCTACATGTAATTTGCCCCTGTGCAGCGTATATGACCCTATGGTTGGCAGAAGAAAGAGCAGGACCTATGGATCATATTTATTATAAGTTACATACATGTAGTGTGTAGTTTACCTGATATAGAATATGTGTAACTTGTTTGTTAAAGGTTGTAAAATAAATAAAGTTAAATTTTAAATTTTAGGATATTTGGGGTCAGTAAATTTCATATGGGACAAGAGAGAGGTAAACTACACACTATGTAACATTTATCTTACCTACTGTATGATTCTTTAACCATTTTCAAGTATAAAACAAAGTGACACTTTATACAAAATTTCTAACTTTTTTAATCATGGCTGGATTTAAAAAATGTTTTCTCCATTGAAAAGATTGTACTTAAAAAATGGTTTATTCAAAAAGAATAAACTGAAAACTGAATTCATCTCAAGGTGAGATTTAGAATAAAGGACATTAAGCACAGTGAAACATTATTGATGTTTGAATTTTTATGGGAAATATTATTCTCTATGACGTCAAGAAACAATGGGTATTTATGACGTCATAGTAGCATCTACTGATATGAATTTGAGCAGCAGGATATAAGATATACACGGCGTTCATGTAGCATGGATTATCCAATGGTCTTACAGAATTTAAGGTGTTGGTAAGATATATGTATATGTAACACCCCGCAGTCCTTTTCACCATGTTCACCACTATATCCATTATAATCCCATTTATGCAATAGTTTCAAAATAAAGGTTCAACGTCATAACAATTTGCAGACCTTTACAACCCTCTCTCCTCATAATTATTTGTTTATTCTTTTCAGTTATGAATATGATTCCCATATAATTATTGCAAATGTGTGTAATCTGATTTTGGTATTCTTACTCAAATTTAATCCTATTTTGAGATACTTCCTTTGAGGACCCTAACCCTAACCCTTTCAGGAAGTATCATACTATTATAATAACTTCAGTATCTGTATAATGAGATACTGCCCATTTGTCACATACATGTATCCATTCACCTTAAAATATAGTGCTGTGTCTAGTTTAGGAATTTGCTGTCTGACACATGCAAAATGCAAGAATAAGAATATCCTCCGTCATAAAAAAAGTTTCAATGTCATATGAAATTAATGCATCACATAAACATGATTAAATCAGCTATATTTCTTGTTTTCACTGCACATTGGTGGCATGATAATATATTACTTTTCAGTGCTGACTGAGTTGTCTTTCTTAGCTTTTATGATAAAGAGTTGTCTTTCTTATATTCAACACTGAGAAATGAAATTGTGAGAAATAAAAGATGTGTTTTAAAGTATACCTCTTGTAGTTTAGGTAAACATAGTTTATGTTATGTAGCACATTGAACACATGGAAATAGATATTATATTTTATAAGATTCACATATAAATCCTATGTTAAAAAAATCATTGCCTTACAATAAAGTTATTCACCATTTATATTCTGACATTAAATGTTGAATACATGTAGAAGTATCTCTCTGGACCTTCAGTCCTTTGATTTCTTTTTTTTAGGGGGAGGGGGTGGCTTCAAGGTATGAGAAAAAAATACTTATACATGGATTACTCTGTTTCTTAAAGATGCATAAGTTCCAACCAAGGCAAAACTTGAGTATTACATTTTTGGGTGGAAAGAATATAACTGTCATAAGTATAAAATCTGCATAATTCAGAACTGAATTATGCAGATTTTATTTGTAATAATTATATATTTCCTTCTTTAGGTCTGCCTAGAACAGAATGCTTCAGTTTCTGTATCAATACCATACTGAGTGATGTAGCATGTAAAGAAGAGAACTGCCGAGACCAGGTACGAAGTAGTTCTTGTTACAATACTTACCTGTACATTATGTGAAGAAGGTAAGGAGACCAGGTATGAAGTAGTTCTTGTTACAATACTTACCTGTACATTATATGAAGAAGGTAAGGAGACCAGGTACGAAGTAGTTCTTGTTACAATACTTACCTGTACATTATGTGAAGAAGGGTAGGGTTTAGAAACTGAATGAATGTTTCTTTATTACATGTAGGTCGTTAAGTAGGAATATAGCAAATTGATTAATTCAAAGTCTTAACCATTTAAATATGCATTATAGGTAAGGTGAAAATGCCTTGCATTTGTTTTGTGCTGATATACTAAGTGATGTCATGATACTATGGTATTTTATGTAATGTTCCATCTTTTTGCTTTCCCTTATATAGATGATAGAAGTATCATTTAATTTCCATTGTCATTTTCAAGAAACGAAGATTCTGATTGGCTGAGAAATTTTGTTGATACATCCATCAACACAATTTTTCACGGAAGTCTATTTATAGCACTATTTTTATGCCCCCGGAATCAAAGATTCGGGGGCATATAGTTTTTGGCCTGTCCGTCTGTTTGTCTGTTTATCTGTTTGTCTGTTTGTCCGAAAAACTTTAACATTGGACATAACTTTTGAATGGGAAGTGATAGGGCTTTCATATTTCACATGTGTATTCCTTGTGACAAGACCTTTCCATTGATACCAAAATTTTTGACCTCGTGACCTTGACCTTGACCTTTGACCTACTTTTCAAAAACTTTAACATTGGGCATAACTTTTGAATGGGAAGTGATAGGGCTTTCATATTTCACATGTGTATTCCTTGTGACAAGACCTTTCCATTGATACCAAAATTTTTGACCTCGTGACCTTGACCTTGACCTTTGACCTACTTTTAAAAAACTTTAACATTGGGCATAACTTTTGAATGGGAAGTGATAGGGCTTTTATATTTCACATGTGTATTCCTTGTGACAAGACCTTTCCATTGATACCAAAATTTTGGACCTCTTGACCTTGACCTTTGACCTACTTTTCAAAAACTTTAACATTGGGCATAACTTTTGAATGGGAAGTGATAGGGCTTTCATATTTCACGTGTGTATTCCTTGTGACAAGACCTTTCCATTGATACCAAAATTTTGGACCTCGTGACCTTGACCTTGACCTTTGACCTACTTTTCAAAAACTTTAACATTGGACATAACTTTTGAATGGGAAGTGATAGGGCTTTCATATTTCACATGTGTATTCCTTGTGACAAGACCTTTCCATTGATACCAAAATTTTGGACCTCGTGACCTTGACCTTGACCTTTTAACCCAGTGACCTCACATACATGTACTTAACAGAAAATAGTGTTCATACTAACAAAGATGCCACCGGGGGCATTCGTGTTTCACAAACACAGGCTTTATTAGAACTGGGGGTTCCCTCAAACACGAATGAACTCGTTGCTGAAAATACTATTTGTAGATGTTTGCTTATCATTTCAAGAGTACCATTTCTTTTCTACTTACTTAAAAATTAACAGTGCATGTAGAATTTGCTCAAACTAGTCCTTATTCCAAAGATATAGAGAGACGATCGTTTGCTGTTTGAATCATGGACAGAAAACTTTTGCATCAACGCGCTACGCGCATTGATGCAGTTTTCTGTCCAATTTTTGGGGTGATACCTGCATCAACAGAAAAAATATAAGATTCATTTCTTAAGTGACATGGATTTTAATGGTGTCATAAGATAATTTTTCCATCCAATCATAATGCAAAGATTCTGTACAAGATGAGATATAGATAGATATTGGTTCATATACGTTGAATTTTATGAATACTTTCAGATACTTACAACTCAGTTGGACGTTTTAGAAGTTTTAACGTCACTTTGTGAAGGATCTAAGGATGTACAGGCAGGTAATGTAGATGTGTTTTCAGTCAAGCTTGGTGTAAAATTCATTTTTATGCCCCCCTTCGAAGAAGAGGGGACATATAGGTTTGCCGCTGTCGGTCGGTCTGTCGGTCGGTCGGTCTGTCCGCGACATCAGTTTCCGTTCAATATCTCTGGAATGGATTCACATATTGAAATGAAATTTTGTATACAGACACATCAAACAAAAATCTAGGTCAAGTTCATATTTGGGTCCGATCAAAAAAATTTTGACAGAGTTATGCCCCTTGCATTTCGAAAAATACCAAAATTTCAGGGTTTCCGTTCAGTATCTCTTGAATGAGTTACATATTGAAATGAAATTTTGTATACAGACACATCAAATAAAAATCGAGGTCAAGTTCATATTTGGGTCCGATCAAAAAAATTCTGACAGAGTTATGCCCCTTGCATTTTGAAAAATACCAAAATTTCAGGGTTTCCGTTCAATATCTCTTGAATGGAGTTACATATTGAAATGAAATTTTGTATACAGACACATCAAACAAAAATCTAGGTCAAGTTCATATTTGGGTCCGATCAAAAAATTTTGACAGAGTTATGCCCCTTGCATTTCGAAAAATACCAAAATTTCAGGGTTTCCGTTCAATATCTCTTGAATGGAGTTACATATTGAAATGAAATTTTGTATACAGACACATCAAACAAAAATCTAGGTCAAGCTCATATTTGGGTCCGATAAAAAAAAATTTGACAGAGTTATGCCCCTTGCATTTCGAAAAATACCAAAATTTCAGGGTTTCCGTTCAATATCTCTTGAATAGAGTTACATATTCAAATGAAATTTTGTATACAGACACATCAAATGAAAATCCAGGTCAAGTTCGTATTAAGGTCCGATCGAAAAAATTTTGACAGAGTTATGCCCCTTGCACTTGGAAAAATACCAAAATTTCAGGGTTTCTGTTCAATATCTCTTGAGTGGAGTTACATATTGAAATGAAATTTTGTATACGGATACATCAAATGACAATCTAGGTCAAGTTCATATTTGGGTCCAATCAAAAAAATTTTGACAGAGTTATGCCCCTTGCATTTCGAAAAATACCAAAATTTCAGGGTTTCCGTTCAATATCTCTTGAATGGAGTTACATATTGAAATGAAATTTTGTATACAGACACATCAAATAAAAATCTAGGTCAAGTTCTTATTTGGGTCCGATCAAAAAAATTTTGACAGAGTTATGCCCCTTGCATTTCGAAAAATACCAAAATTTCAGGGTTTCCGTTCAATATCTCTTGAGTGGAGTTACATATTGAAATGAAATTTTGTATATGGATACATCAAATGACAATCTAGGTCAAGTTCATATTTGGGTCCAATCAACAAAATTTTGACAGAGTAATGCCCCTTGCACTTCAGGGTTTCCGTTCAATATCTCTTGAATGGAGTTACATATTGAAATGAAATTTTGTATACAGACACATCAAACAAAAATCTAGGTCAAGTTCATATTTGGGTCCAATCAACAAAATTTTGACAGAGTTATGCCCCTTGCATTTCGAAAAATACCAAAATTTCAGGGTTTCCGTTCAATATCTCTTGAATGGAGTTACATATTCAAATGAAATTTTGTATACAGACACATCAAACAAAAATCTAGGTCAAGTTCATATTTAGGTCCGATCAAAAAAATTTGGACAGAGTAATGCCCCTGGCACTTTGAAAAATACCAAAACTTCAGGGTTTCTGTTCAATATCTCTTGAGTGGAGTTACATATTGAAATGAAATTTTGTATACGGACACATCAAATGAAAATCTACTAGGTCAAGTTCATATTTAGGTCCGATGAACAAAATTTTGACAGAGTTATGCCCCTTGCACGTCAAAAAATACCAAAATTTCAGGGTTTCCGTTCAATATCTCTTGAGTGGAGTTACATATTGAAATTTTGTTTCAGACACATCAAATAAAAATCTAGGTCAAGTTCATATTTTGGTTCAATCAAAAATTTTTATGCCCCCCTTTGAAGAAGAGGGAACATATTGCTTTGCCGTTGTCTGACTTTCTGTCTGTCGGTCCGTCGGTCGCCCATGACATCAGTTTCCGTTCAATACCTCTGGAGTGGATTCACATATTGGAATGAAATTTTGTGTACAGACATATCAAATGAAAATCTAGGTCAAGTTCATATTAATTACCTTGTAGAAATTTATTAGAAGAAGAGCTTTAACAAAGCATAAATGCTGTACATACAGGTCCTCCTGACAGTTATACTTCTTTGACTTTTTTTATTACACTGTTACTTTATACCCCCATAGGTTGTATCAATGCAAGTATAAAGTTGTGACAGACTTTAATCACAGAAGGGGTAGGGGGGCATTAATGTTTTACAAACATGACTTTTAACTTGTTATTTATTAGTTCATTTGAGTCATCGGACAAACTATGTTACAGGATAGATGTATAACGATGATACAAATGTCTGTAATTGATATTTGATCTTACAGATAAGTTGTCATCAGTTATTGTTCCCTTAATTCTGGGTATGAGTCGAGCATTAGGAAGATCCAGTAATGATCACCAGCCCCTCATCTCTAGGCTGTTCCCCTCGGAGTCCCTTGTAAAGAAAGCATCGGCTGTTACAGTGGAGAAAGAAAACGACAGATCTGTCACAGGATTCCGAGCAATATTACCTCGTACAATGTCGTCACAGTTACTGAATCTGGATGCCACCACACCTACAAGTCCTAGCGGTGTGCCGGTATTTGACTTTCCTACACACAGAGGTAGAGAGAGGTAAGTATCAATACCTGATTGGTAGACAAAATCTCCTGCCTTTTGTTCAGTTTAAGTGATATTGCTTCTTTAATAATACCTTATAATGATTTATTTTATCTCCTTTGTTTTCACCTTTGTTTTGTTGTACTTTTACAGGGCACTCAATCATCAAACAATGGGCCAAAATTTGGCCCCATTCCCCAACTATGCCAAGATACTTTGCTACAAATAGTCCACAAAAGTTTTACATTTATGCTTAGATACATGTAATGTGCAATTAATCAAGTTCTTATGGTAACAAAAAAAAAAAAATGCTTCAATGACATAGCTATAGAATCAATCTGTTCCAGATCAGAATTACGTGTTATACATGTTATAGTTAGGTTTGTTTTCCTACAACAGTAGTAAATAATTTGCCCTTAATTAGTAAAATGTCGTTAATTTGCCCCTCTAGGGTACGGGTAACATTCCCCCAAAACAGAGATAATACCCTGTTTTATTCTGATGGCAGTATTATCTCATTTTAGCTCTACTGGTCAAAGACCAGTCAAGCTTATGCGATACCATGTTGTCCTGCGTCCGTCTGTCTGTCTGTCTGTTAACATTTTTTTGTGAGTGCAACTCCTCTGAAACCATAAATGATAGAAAGCTAATTCTTTTTGCATTTAGTTTGATCCATGGTCTAGTTGTGCACCTGATATTTTGTTTGAGCCTCTGACCCCCAGGGTCTTCGAAAATGGGTGTGGTCATTTTCTCCTATATAAGTCTATGTAATCTAGTGAATACCAATTCTCAGAAAGTATAATTGATAGAGAAATAATTCTTTTTGCAATATAATCAGTCTCTGGTCCAGTTGTGCATCTGATATTTTGTTTGAGCCTCTGACCCTCAGGGTCTTCAAAAATGGGTGTGGTCATTTTCTCCTACATACATGTATGTCTATGTAATCTAGTGAACACCAATTCTCAGAAAGTAAAGTTGATAGAGAAATAATTCTTTTTGCTATATAATCAGTCTCTGGTCCATTTGTGCACCTGATATTTTGTTTGAGCCTCTGACCCCCAGGGTCTTTGAAAATAAGTGTGGTCATTTTCTCCTTTATATGTCTATGTAATCTAGTGAACACCAATTCTCAGAAAGTATAATTGATAGAGAAATAATTCTTTTTGCAATATAATCAGTCTCTGGTCCAGTTGTGCACCTGATAATTTGATCGAGCCTCTGACCCCCAGGGTCTTTGAAAATGGGTGTGGTCATTTTCTCCTATATGAGTCTATGTAATCTAGTGAACACCAATTCTCAGAAAGTGTAATTGATAGAGAAATAATTCTTTTTGCAATATAATCAGTCTTTGGTGTAGTTGTGCCCCTGATATTTTGATTGAGCCTCTGACCCCAAGGGGCTTAAAAAATGGGTGAGGTCATTTTCTCCTATATGAGTCTATGAAATCTAGTGAACACCAATTCTCAGAAAGTATAATTGATAGAGAAATAATTCTTTTTGCAATATAATACGTCCCTGGTCTAGTTGTGCACCTGATATTTTCTTTGAGCCTCTGACCCCAGGGTCTCCAAAAATGGGTGTGGTCATTTTCTCCTATACAAGTCTATGTAATCTAGTGAACTCCAATTCTTAGAAAGCGTAATTTATAGAGAAATAATTCTTTTTGCAATGTAATCAGTCTCTGGTGTAGTTGTGCCCCTTATATTTTGTTTGAGCCCCTGAACCCCAGTGTCTTGGAAATGGGTGTGGTCATTTTCTCCTATATAAGTCTATGTTACCTTATGAACATCAATCCTCAGAAAGTATAATTGATAGAGAAATAATTTTTTTCAGCATCTGAACTCCAGAGTCTTTGAAATGGATGTGGTCATGTTCTCCTATTTAACTCTAATTATAAGTCCCTAATCTGTAATCTATTGAACACCAGTTCTCAGAAAGTATAATTGATACTGTAGAGAGATATTTCTTTTTCCATTTCAATGAGTCTGTGGTCTGATTGTGTGCCTGAGATTTTGTTTAAGACTGACCCGTCTTTGAAATGGGTGTGGTCATTATTTACTTTATAAGTCTTTGTAATCTTGTGAACACCAGATCTCAGAAAGTATACCGGTAATTCATGGAGAGTAAATTCTTTTTGCATTACATGTATAATTATGTGTCTGTGGTGTAGATGTGCATCTGATATTTTGTGTGAGCCCCTGTCCCCCAGGGTTGGAAAATGGATGTCAATTCAGTGAATTTAACAAAACAGCCAGTAGAGCTTCAGTCTTATCAGAGACTTCTGGTCTTACTTCAGTTTCATTTGAAATCTAAGCAACATGATCAATGTACAGAAGTTACAATGTTGAAAACTTTTAAAGAACTTTTTCATATGAAATGAATGTCTTCTATATTCTCTAGGAATAAATTAAAATATTTCTTTTATTATAGGTCACCATCACCGATGTCACATTCTCTGCCAGAGAAACCAGGTCAAACTAATGACCTTGACCCTGCTGTTCACTATTTTTGTAAAATTGGGTCAAATTTCACAGCCACAAAACCATGGGGTCTAGAGATAATACCAGAAACAAATCACCTAAAGTTCTCCAGTAATCTTCTACAACGCCTTCTCTCTTTAGTAAGTACAATATGTGACGTCTGATAGCTTAGCATCCACTGCATAATGTTTTATTTAAGGTCAATGTGAGTTTAGCTCTTCCTTTTTTTGTAGGGCCACTTTTTTTTTTTTAATTGGATTACGGATTTTTTTTTCAAAAAATTTGGGTCGGTAGGCCAAAAAAAAATAAAAATAAAAATTCAATCCGCCTTTACTGACCCAACTTAAATTTGAGTGATACATGTACACTGAACAGATATAAATTATGCTCAGAATGGCTTAATCCGTTCATTTTCTGTTTTGACACTTGACAGTGACCTTTCTTAGAATCCTACACTATTGTTGACATGTAATATTAACTTGAACACTATTTTTTTTATCTTTACATGTCATCAGGGTATCATGACAATCAACAAGAGGGTTGCAGAAGTTTTACAACTTCTATTTTATAAGAGACAGTTCGAAGTTTTAAAAATTTCTAAACCAATTAAGCTTGTGTTTGTGAAACATGAATGCCCCCGGTGGCATCTTTGTTGGTATAAACACCGTTTTCTGTTAAGTATGTGAAAGATCAAGGTCAGGGTCACTAGGTTAAAATTTTTTTGGTAACGATGGAAAAATCTTGTGACAAGGAATACACATGTGAAATATGAAAGCCCTATCACTTACTATTCAAAAGTTATACCCAATGTTAAAGTTTTTGAAAAGTAGGTCAAAGGTCAAGGTCATGAGGTCAAAAATTTGGCATCAATGGAAAGGTCTTGTCACAAGGAATAACATGTGAAATATGATACCTCTATCACCTTCCATTCAAAAGTTATGACCAATGTTAAAGTTTTTAGGACAAACAGACAGACGAACAGATGGACAGGCCAAAAACTATATGCCCCCCCCCCCCCAAGTCTTTGATTCCGGGGGCATAAAAAAGCAGAAAATGCAATCTTTGGAAATTTTAGGGGGGGGGGGGGGGTGGGGGGATGGGGGAGGGGCTTTAATCTGTATGCAAGTTATACTTAAAAAAAAACAAACCTGTAAATGTGTTCTATTTGATTGGAAGGGGGGGGGGGAGAGGTGAGATTCTGGTCCTCAACTCTCATGTCCAATTCAACTCTCAAAATGTTATGCCAGAATTCATACAGTGCTATACAAGGTGTACACACATCTATTCATGCTTTCTGAATACGTTGCCTCTACTGTAGCTCTACAGCCTGATTCCAGGGCAACGTCATTTGTCAGGCCTTGACCACAGGGATTTATCACGCTAATACAGGTTGCTCTATTTACTATATATGTGTTAAAGGGATCTAACTCGGCGTTTAACGAAAAGTGGACAAGTCATCGTTAAGTCTTCAGAAATAGCCTAATCAATGTCAAAACCTATTTTCTGTTGTATATTTCGATAGATTAATTCATACTGAATCTTCATACGAAATTTGAAATCAGTACCTCCCTTACAAGACGAGTTATGCCCAATACCGCTCTCTTATAAGCGCCGCATTTCTAGGTCGGACAAAAAGGTGTCCTGTGACAATCAAGCAGTATAGTCAAAATTTGGCTACTGCTTGATCGTTTATAGGTCCGAACACTTCAAAGACATACAACTGCATGATACCTCCTCTTCACATGCTTTGTACCATCTCAAACATTGCTGGTATATGAAAACCCCTCATACAGCTACCTCTTTGCATGCGCGTATATGTCATTCATAACTCTGCACATCACTTAAATCCGACGCTTTTCTTATTTCAAAGTCGTCAAAAAAGACTTTATTTGAAATTGTACTAAGCATATATGGGGCTATTTCATGCAGTGTTATGTATTTGAGATGTTCGCATCAATGAATGGTCAAGCGGTGCCTCATGTTGATCACTGATGCCTGATCATCATCGGACACCTTTTTGTCCGACCTAGAAATGTGGCGCCCATAAGAGAGCGGTATTGGGCATATCTCGGCTTGTAAGGGAGGTACTGATTTCAAATTTCGTATGAAGATTCCGTATGAATTAATCTATCGAAATATACCACAGAAAATAGGTTTTGACATTGATTAGGCTATTTCTGAAGACTTAACGATGACTTGTCGATTTTTCGTTAAACGCCGAGTTAGATCCCTTTAACACATATAGTAAATAGAGTAACCTGTATTAGCGATATAAATCCCTGTGGCCTTGACTTTATTTCACGGTACATGTACCTCCGGCCCTGACATTCATCTAACTAAAGGTACTCTATACTATGTCCCCGAAACTTTCATGACCTTATAACTGTCTTAAAAACTGTAAATTTGAGCAAGGATTGTCAGAACGTGATGATTTCATCTCCATCACGACCGAAGTTTTACTTTCGTTTTCCATATACAATACATGATTAATCTCGATCTCGTTTTATAAAACGATGCGATCGGCCCCTCGGTGTTTATCGCAGGATTTTTAGACACA
Source organism: Pinctada fucata (assembly GCA_028142955.1). Taxonomy (NCBI): domain Eukaryota; kingdom Metazoa; phylum Mollusca; class Bivalvia; order Pterioida; family Pteriidae; genus Pinctada; species Pinctada fucata. Next base: position 66,094,482 of record AP027106.1, read on the forward strand.
CAGCTATTTGAAATCGTTTCAAAAATAATTATTTTTGGTTTTTCTTTTCTTTTTTTTTTTGTGATCATAAAATCCTAGGACCGGAAAATAAAAAAAAAAATCCCCAAAAAATGATTTTATTTTTTTTCTAGATTAGCAAAAAATACGGTCGCCGGATCCGTAATCCAATTTAAAAAAAAATCTGGCCTAGCATGACTATATAAGGGTACATGCACATCCATAAATACTGATATGTCTGTCTGTTTGTCTTTCAAACAGTCCTTCAAACTTTTTTTCGTATTCTAACCATGATTGTGCAATGCAAAATTGGCAAAGAAATCCAGGTTGTCAAATTACAAGGGAAGATCAGATTTTCTAAATGATACATGTAGTTATTCAATTTCTTGAATAGCTTGAATAGACAATCAGACAGATGAGAATTTAAGTCTCTGATTCTGTGACAGTCCATCAGAATGTTTGTCTGTCCATCCATCAGAATGTTTGTCTGTGACAGTCCATCAGAATGTTTGTCTGTCCATCCATCAGAATGTTTGTCTGTCCGTCCATCAAAATGTTTGTCCGTCCGTCCAACAGAATGTTTCTCTGTCCATCCATCAGAATGTTTGTCTGTCCGTCCATCAGAATGTTTGTTTGTCCATCCATCAGAATGTTTGTCTGTCCGTCCATCAAAATGTTTTTCCGTCCGTCCAACAGGATGTTTCTCTGTCCATCCATCAGAATGTTTGTCTGTCCGTCCATCAAAATGTTTGTCTGTCCGTCCAAGAGAATGTTTCTCTGTCCGTCCAACAGAATGTTTGTCTGTCCATCAGAATGTGTGTTTGTCTGTCCATCCATCAGAATGTTTGTCTGTCCGTCCATCAAAATGTTTGTCCGTCCGTCCAACAGAATGTTTGTCTGTCCGTCCATCAGAATGTGTGTTTGTCTGTCCATCAGAATGTTTGTCTGTCCGTCCAACAGAATGTTCGTCTGTCTGTCCATCAGAATGTTTGTCTGTGACAGTCCATCAGAATGTTTGTCTGTCCGTCCATCAGAATGTTTGTCTGTCCGTCCATCAGAATGTTTGTCTGTCCATCCATCAGAATGTTTGTCTGTCTGTCCATCAGAATGTTTGTCTGTCTGTCCATCAGAATGTTTGTCTGTCCATCCATCAGAATGTTTGTCTGTGACAGTCCATCAGAATGTTTGTCTGTCTGTCCATCAGAATGTTTGTCTGTGACAGTCCATCAGAATGTTTGTCTGTCTGTCCATCAGAATGTTTGTCTGTCCATCCATCAGAATGTTTGTCTGTGACAGTCCATCAGAATGTTTGTCTGTCTGTCCATCAGAATGTTTGTCTGTCTGTCCATCAGAATGTTTGTCTGTCTGTCCATCTGTCTTGTTATCATCAATATCCTGACCTGATAATGAAGGATTCATTCTCCATTACCCAAACCTTTTCTTAATTGTATGAATGTCTTCATATATACTTTTTTATTAAAATATATATGCACAACCAATGTAATTCCCCGAGATGTTACTATTGAAAGGAACGTGCTGCAATTCGTGTATTAACACTCATGACGTCACAATGCATAAGATCTAAAGAAACATGCCGCGAAGGCTGTTCTAACCTACAAACTGAACCCGCGGTGAGATGAATTTTACATCACCCTTTTACTGAGAAAAAGCAATTTCAGAAAACAAGAATGAAACAGACAACAATGGTGCATATACATGTATATAGAATAAATGTCATAATTTGTGTTTTGTTATGGGTATGCAACACACAGCAAATGCATTTATCGCATGAAATGCGCTAACACGCATTACATTTACGATAAATGCACTTGCTGTGTGTTGCATACCCGTAACAAAACACAAATTAGACACTTATTCTCCATTTATGTTCAGTTGATTTATTCATTGAGAATTCTAAGATTTGCCTTTACATGTAGTTTATTGTTTAAACTTCCTTTTCAGACAAAGAGAATCCTGAGTAAGAAGGTGATAACTCGAGTTAATGATCAGGTCAAGGAGATGTCAACAACAGAAGTAAGACTGTGTGTTATTTGTCAACCCCATACTTTACAACTTCCTACCCACATGTACAGTGTGATTATATTTAGTTATCCTGTCAAAAGACATTTTTGAACATGTATGGTGTTGTCAGTCTATCATAGTATCCTTGATGGGATAATAGTATTAATTGATTACACATGAAATATCAATGAATGTTTTTCAGAATGGTAAAAATCATAGTTGGTTTCCATACAAATCTTACGGGGAGAGTTTGATGTTTGTTATGGTGACTACGTTAAGAGACGTCCTAGAACAAGAAACAGGTTAGTAAATATGGACAAAGTATTAAAGACCGGGTTTTCAGGCATCTTGTCATTAGTAAAGTACATGTAGGTACATACAGGTGTGGTAAGGTTAGCTCTGAAGATCAAGGCATTTATAATATCTCATAAGTAGAAACCGTAAGCTGTCAGTTAATCCATCAGATTTACCCTATTAAGATCAGAAAGTAGATCAAACTATATACTTCTCTCCTTATATAGTTCTCATCTGGCCTTTAAGGATGCTTTCTCCTGAGATCTCGAATTCAAAAGCATCAAACTTTTTTTCTAACCATGATATTTCAATAGTACATGTACTTGACCCGACAAGTAATAAAACAAACAGAAAAGGATACCAAGATATGGACTTTATGTCAGATATTTGCCATCAAAGATACCCTTCTTCAACCATCTCAGAATATTGTGGTGAAATTGAAAATTGGCAAAATAATTACTTTACTACTGTTGAATACAATTTTTATGACATAAGATGTAACCGAATGAAATTTTAGCAAATTCTTACCTCATATGGCAATTTTTTAAAATAAAGTAAGAAAGAGATTTTTGGCACTAAAATGCTGATAAAAAATGTAATTCCATCAAACTTTTTAAAAAACTTGACATAGTGTATCTAGGGACATTATAGCATGCTTTTATGAAAGAAAAAGTAGGGGGTGTTGTGCATTGGGAAAAAGTTTTGGTCCATTTTGCTACCCTACCCCCCTTCTTCAAAATTGACACAGTATATAGAAAAAACACCATATTGCCAACAGTACGTATAGGTTTTATTGATTATGTTTGGTTTTATATAGCAGTTCCATGACATTTCATGTGAATAATTATACATTTTAATAATCTGACATTAAAAAATATTTTTTTTGCAAAGCTAGGGGGAAAGGGGGGGGGGGGGTTCAGCTATGAACTTGTGTACGCTCAAAAGGATAATGTAAACAGGAAAATTTAGAATTGTCTGATAGAGTTCAAAATTTCAAATTTTTGCTGATATAACGCTGCTAAAAGAAATAAAGGAAATAGATAAGAAAAAGAATAAAGATAAGGCGGAAGAGATAAAAAAAAAAAAAAAGACGTGGCGACTTATTATTCTTATTTTTTTGTTAATAAATAGAAATCCAGAGACGAATCGCCATTAATACATGTTTCTTTGACACAATGACAGTAGAGAGTGCAATTACTGGTAAAGTTCTACTTTCCATGTTTCGGTGTATTTTATATGCTTTTGTTGTGTCTCTGATTTGTTTCACACTGAAAATACAAATCTATTTCTTAAAAGTATTTATTGCTTTTATTAAATTAATCTTCTCAATTGATGAATTTAAAGGCAAATATAAGTAATCAAACATTACATCCCTTTCCTGCAGCGTTATTTATCTGTTTTATTCATGGCGGGAAGACGAACATCATTTTTGCTGCGTGACGTCAAAGATTCTCGCAGTGACGTAATGTTATTTGAACAAGGTTGTTTTAAAGCAAAAAGTTAACATAAAATGTTTATACTTATGAAAATAACAAATATATACTGAAACAACTCCATTTAAGCATGCTTTTGAATTTGATGCAATGAACAGAAAAAAGCAATTGTCATACATCTTTCTTTTAAGACATTAGGAGTTATCTCCCGTCGTCTAGAACGTTTTCTGCTCAGCTCGCCAGGAGACAGCATCCTTAAGTTGCCATTGATGATAAATTTTGAAGTAAACAGAAATACACATACAGCATGTATTTGCATTGCTTAATCATGTTAATCAAGTAATAAGAAATGGAGAAACATTCCATGTATTTTCTTACTCATATTACTGATTCGGCAAAGGAGAGATTTATTTTAGTGTTGATAGGGAAGATTGATGTATTAACTATGTACTCTGAATGAAAGAATATGGTTGGTACCATATTTTGTCTTACTTTTATTGTAGATTTACCGACCAGTTTTATGCAGGACGTCCACGAGTTTGTTAAGAATCTATACATACAGGGTCAGTCAGAGTTAGAGAAACGTCCCCGTCACCATAGAGATAACGTAGATAAAAAGATCGACTTTAATCCATATGAACTAACGGTGTTGGGCTGTGCTGCTTGTGTGGATCTACTGTTCTGGGCAGTGAGGGATGAATCAGGTAACGGACATTTTACTATATTTACATTCCTACTGCGTTTCCCTTAGATGTAGATTTGGACTACAGTATATCGGGAATTTTTCACGTGTATCTAATTTTTGCTAAGTTTGCGAGCATCATCAAATCGCGAAAAATAAACATACCAAAGAAAAGACACATAGTTGTTGGCCGGATTGCAAAGCAATTCCGGTCTATAGATTGACGATGTCCGTCCGTCCATCCGTCCGTCTGTCCGTCCGTCTGTCCGTCTGCCGTCAACATTTTGGTTAAAGTTTCTGGTTGAGGCAAAATCTAAGGAACTATATGCAGTAGAAACTTTATATTATACATGAAGCTTGCCCATGACAAGACCTTTCAATTTATGCCGTAACATTTGACCCAGTGACCTTGACCTTGTACTTCGACCTAGTTAAAGATTTTGGTTAAAGTTCCTGGTTGAGGCAAAATCTAAGTAACTATATGCAGTAGAAACTTTATATTATACATGAAGCTTGCCCATGACAAGACCTTTCAATTTATGCCGTAACATTTGACCTAGTGACCTTGACCTTGGACTTTGACCTAGTTAAAGATTTTGGTTAAAGTTCCTGGTTGAGGCAAAATCTAAGTAACTATATGCAGTAGAAACTTTATTTTATACATGAAGCTTGCCCATGACAAGACCTTTCAATTTATGCCGTAACATTTGACCTAGTGACCTTGACCTTCGACTTTGACCTACTCAAAGATTTTGGTTAAAGTTCCTGGTTTAAGCAAAATCTATGGTACTGTATGCAGTAGAAACTTTATATTATTAATGCTGCTCACCCATGACAAGACCTTTCAATTTATGCCGTAACATTTGACCTAGTGACCTTGACCTTGGACTTTGACCTAGTTAAGGACTTTGGTTAAAGTTCCTGGTTTAAGCAAAATCTATGGAACTGTATGCAGTAGAAACTTTATTTTATATATGTAGGTTGCCTCTGACAAAACCTTTCAATTTATGCTGTATTATTTGACCTATTGACCTTGACCCAGTTAGTGACAAAAACTTACTTTGCAATCCGGCCATACCGTCTTTAGCGGTGTTTTATTTTATTAATGTCCCTACTAACGCTTAAGAGGTATGGTGATATTTTGCTGTCCCTGGGTATTAGTGAATACTCGTCTGATTAAGATAATTATGATTATTATAATTAATGTTTACAGATATCAGGTAGTATTAAATAATTTAATAAGCCAGTGCAAACATTGTAAATCAAACAATTACTGATATAATGCATGTCGGCTTTTATTTTAAACCACCTGTTGTCGTAATGCAATTATGACATTTAGCGTTTTGACTTCCCGTGTATTTTCACAAGAAACTAAATTTAAAGAATGATTTGGGGGTTAAAGGCCTTTTTGGATCACAAAACTACATGACTACTTGCACGGGAAACAAGAAATTATAACCAACGGCTTTAAAGAAGCTAACATCGTTGATACTCAGCTTTAAACTAGTGAACTGTATAATGTACATTAGTATTATTGTACATAGATATGTACATGTACTTGTATATCAAGCAGAAAGGACTAGGTGCGCTAACCTCTCGTATCGGCCCTATAATTTCAACGAAAAATATTTTTGATAAATAAATTATTAATTATCACTTTTTGCAAAGTTGAATGTTTGAGAAAATACCGCGTCATACATGTAATTTTGAGCCCTCGTAACGTCACGCGCGTAATGTATGACGTCATGTTTTGAGCGACGTATTATTCAGTATAGGACTGTGAAATAAAAAAATTCTTTCATGATTTGGACGTACCATACATTTGACATTTTATAAACTAGAATATTATGGGTATATAAACAACTTTGAAAATAGGGCCGAAATGACAGGTTGCTGCACCTACTCCTTTATATGTAATCATGCATGATCGTATTTCATTTCACATTAAATAAATCTATGTACAAATTTTAATTTTTGGCAATTACAGATCAGCGAAAATTAGACTTGGCGAAAAAAGATACCTTTTTAGGGTCATTTTTGCGAAATATACCCGACACGAAATTAACCCGATATATGGTATTATGGGAATTATTCCATACAATAATCTATACATGTATGTACATGTGTATCATGTGTATGTTAATGGCATTTTAGGGAAATAGCAATATACTAGTCATTTTGTTGACAATATATTGGATTTGTTTTCAGAGGCCGAGAGTTTATGTATCAGATTGACTGAGAAGATCAGTACAAACACGGAGAGAAAACTTCTCCTGTCTCACGCTCCACTCCTACTGGTGGCTTTAGAGGTAAAATACTACTTCCTTGTCCCCATTTTGTTTATCTGTTTGATTTTCTAAAAAAATTGCTGTAAGCTTTACTTCCAGCCTAATGTACATGTCATGGCGTTATTATTTTCAGGCTTTAGGGAAGCTGGCAGTCAAGTTCCCGTTACTGGCATCCACCATGTGCTCCTCCCTCCGTGAGTTTCTGGTCAGTCCCTCCCCCATCCTCAGTAAACTGAACAAATATGCCACGTCAGACAGTCAGAGTAGTATAAAGATCACCATTACGGATACAGGCGGCTCGGGGAGACGGAGCGGACGGAAACGACCCCTCAATAAACTACTGACAGCGCTGGAAAATATACGGGACTGTGCTATCATAAACGTCTGTAGGTGAGTGGCTTTAAAGTACATTGTAACCGCGGGTTGTGCCACTGAATTATTTTGTCTTAAAAGTATGACTGACAAGGATTATAAATCTGTAACATGCTTCTACTAATGAGTGTTTCTTGTTTTTTACTTATATTAATATATTTGGTATTTTTCTCTTTTCAGAGCGCTAAAATCATGTCTGACGGTAGATCCAGAATGTGTACAAGCCTTTATGGCGTCTATTTCTAACCGTTTATACAGAGCTGAAATGTCTGATAGGTAAGTCTGTAGGTACAATTAACTAACGAAAATAATAAAAAGAAACAATGAAGAGTCCATCTTTACTTAGCATTATGGGAAATTTTATGTATTTATCATAGCTTTGTGGTTTGTAGGCACAACCATGCTGTAGAATTTTGCACAAATAAATATATTTTTCTGGATTAATGAATTAAAATTATCTCATATTACTATGTACATGTATATGTATGTCTGCAGCCCAGAAATGTATGATTGGTAAGAAATCATAAAAATACAATTTATGGTATGAAATTAATTAAATTAAAGCACCACACATTCAATATTGAAGGTTATAAGGGGACCAATGTTGTTTTCATCCCTTCCTCATGTGGTCTGTAAAAGTGAATTATCTCAAAAAGATTTCCTGTAGTATGAATGAAGTAAGATCATATTAGGTTCTTTTTATCACATGCTATTTTTGGTATGTGTAATTAAAAATTATGTCAAAATTTGGAAATCTCAGTTTTATTCTTATGAAACATTTCTTGCTAATGAAACACCAACACTATTTTCTTATCATGACATATACAATCTTGAGTTTTGTATTGATTGACATTACCCTGATAAAATATGTAATGTGTCATACTAAAAAAAGAAAAGAAATGAAATACTTTAAACTTCTTATATTGAATATCAAGGGTATCATGTGATAAATGTATTTATGAATAAGTGTCTCTTTCTTAATGAAAAATTAAATCTAGCTGCTTTTAATAAAGTTTCATTAAGAGAAATTGAAAAATGTTAAAAATGTTTGACTATCTTGACTTTTATTAGAAAGAAAAAAAGGAAAAGATATAATCTACATATTAAAAAGATTCTTCAAAATGAGTTAGGTTTAAATGTACAGACCATTTCATACTTTCATTTTTAACCTTGCCTTCCAAACCATCACTAATGTCCAAATCATAACAAAATCCCAAACCATTCAATGATCCATTATAAATCATGACAAAATCCTTTCTTTAATCTATTCAAAACCCCAACCATTAACCTCAAGATTATTTCACCATTAGGTAATAAATTGAACTTATTTTTGTTCTTTATCCCTTCACATTTGTATGTTCATAAAGTTTATTTAAGCACTTTATAACTACAATTAGAAAGTTCATTAAAACTGTAATTTTATTCCTTAATTCTAGGGGCATGGGATAGTTTCATAACATTGTATCTCGAAATAAATGCAATTCTGTTAGAATTCATATTTATTATGCAACCATGATGATAAACATTTCTTAAAGTTATCAGAAGTTGAAATCTGTGTTATACATACATGTGTAGACATTTTGATTTATAAAGCTGGGTGTAGGATAAAGTGATAACTAGAATATTTGATATGTCTCATTCTGATTTCATTGGATTTCACCTGTGTCAATTTCCTTAGGCTTAGCATGTGGAATGAATAACTGACATAAATAAGTTTATTTTTGCAGCATGGAAAAATCCTCTTTTTGTTTACATGTACAATGTATTCATGGTAAACTCTTTTTGTTTACATGTACAATGTATTCATGGTAAACTCAGTCAAATTTACATGTACAATGTATTCATGGTAAACTCAGTCAAATTTACATGTACAATGTATTCATGGTAAACTCAGTCAAATTTACATGTACAATGTATTCATGGTAAACTCAGTCAAATTTCTTTAAATTCTGAGATGGATTGTGCTTTATTTGACCCATATTTTTATTTCATGTGTCAAATCTCTTATTATTTGATTTACTCGTGTGTAGCATGCCATTCTGTTTATGTTTTTGATCATCCCATATAATCTGCCATTTTGTACTAGGGTTGATGGGAAGTCTGCAGAAGCCAGATGGAACCAGTTAAAACTGGTTATGAAATTCATCCGTCCCTCGTCTGCTAACCTACCAATCAAGGATATAGAAAGGCAAATGAACCATAACACTAACTGTTTTGTATATCTCACCATGCAGTCTTAATCTAGCACCACGTTTAAATATGTATCCATAGCAACCATTTTCATATAACACTTTAGAGAATATTGATTTAGAAAAATGCTGTCCAATACAGTGTCTTAAGAAGCTTGACTAAGGAAATCTGTAGATAGATAGAATGACTAGAAGAATAACTAGAAGACATGCTTTATAGATAATGCATAATGTTATCATATGACTCGGCATTTGCTTTTTTTAAAGCTTTAGATTGACACATGTTGGGAAATGTGAAGAATCTTGCTCCGGTTTTTTTTATAAAGTTACAAGATCAAATTATACTGTGAATTTGATGATTAGTTTTGTGTCACCTGTTATGCATAGTAATATGTAGGATTATTATTCTTTGTGTAGTGTCTGTTTGTCTGTATGATCTGTCTGTCTCAACTGTTACATGATTGACTATAACTTTGATTATGTATAACAATATGAATGTTTCACACAATATCAATCTATATGAAGGTAGGGCAAGCAATGTAGAGTTCATGGCTAGCATGTGCGGAGATAACTCTGATATTTTTTTGTAACCTGCAAAGCACAGCGACATTTAGGGATCACTTTTTCAGTTGTCTGTCTGTCTGTCACACTTTGGGTGTCACACCCCATAACTTTTGAATGGTTAGTGATAGGGTTTTGATATTTCACATGTGTATTCCTTGTGACAAGACCTTTCTACATACCATAATTTTTGACCTCATAACCTTGACTTAGATATTTGACCTACTTTTCAAAAAATCTAAGATTGGCTATAACTTTTGATTGGTAAGTGATAGGGCTATTTTATATTTCACATGTGTATTCCTTGTGACCTTTCTACACATACCATAATTTTTGACCTCGTGACTTTGACCTAGATATTTGACCTACTTTTCAAAAAGCTAAGATTGGCTGTATCTTTTGAGTGGTAAGCGATAGGGCTTTACTATTTCATACGTGTAGTTCTTGTGACAAGACCTTTCTACAAATACCATAATTTTTGACCTCGTGACCTAGATATTTGACCTACTTTCAAAAAAAAAAAAAGAAAATAAGCTGCTTCGCAGGCAACACAAGCATCACTTGGATTGCTATTTTTATGAATCTTTTTAAGAAACCAGTACATGATTTTGGAAGCATTGACTCTGTGACTTTCATATTTCTAAGGTGTTAGAGGAAAATGGTTTCTTTTTGTTGCGTTGATGTATAACAGAGTTAGCTTCAGCTATAATGGTCTTGTTATTAATCTAACTTTACCAGCTCAAAATTATCTGTTATCAAATTTTATGGCGATCATCTTTAGAAATTTCCCAGCCCCATTTCTTCACATATCTAATTAGAGGCCCTGGCTTGATTTACTATTACTCTGTTACCTTATACTTTGTAATAGAGGGAATTTCAGTCATTCTTTATTTTAAAGGGAGTAGTGCATGAATGCCTTTTTCTGTAATTCAAGCTGAAACTTTTACAGCAGCTGACAATTACCTTGGCACATGTAAATAAGTGATATATAAAACATGAATTACCAGATAAACTTAGGCTGGTAAAAATAATACTGTTGACTGTGGATAGTAAACTCTTTATTATTCCCCTACTGGCAACGCCAAGACTCTTAGTTTTTACTTTTGTCCAGCAATTAATGTATCCATGGTGCAAATAAAAGTCATGCATAGTCACCTATTTCATACTGAACATTTTACCTCAGAAATCTGTAGTTTTATAGCTTTGGTACCAATACATTTAGACTCCTTAAATGCTTGTTAGAAATGACATATAAGGATTTAGAGTGGAAGAAAGGGAAGGAGTTTGTGGTGTTGGGATTTTTAATTTATATATTCTACAAATTATTGCATTTGAATTGCCGAAAATGATAGGCCCGAACCCCATAACCCCTTCCCTATTGCAAAAAGAAAAATAAAATTCTGCATGCACATATGATTTGCTTTGCATATTAAAAGTAGTAAATCCCTATTTGTCAATCTGCTTTTATCATTATATTGTACATATGCAGCCAGTTTATGTGTAATCAATGTACTTTGTAGAGGAATGTTTCAGTTTTTACTTTATTTAACAATTTTCTCTTTTAATCTTACAAATTTGTGGCATTGCTTTGCTATCTATTAAAGATGCTTTTGATTTCTCATTTTCTTTTAGTTCTGTCAAATTTACTTTCTGTGAAAACTTGCTTTCTCAACTTCTCTGATAAGTAAATCAGAATTGGTTTTAATGTAAAGGTTTGAATTAAAGGATTTGCATGTTATAATTTCCTAATCTTTGTTTCTTGAGCATGCAAAAGTGTTAGTTTGGTTGATAATTTATAGCTGTAAATTACGACCTACAGTGAATAGAAGAATGTGCATGAAAAAAACAATTATCTTATTTTTAGAATTTGAGAAATTACGAATAAAAATATATAATTTTGTGAATTATAGGGAGTCTCACCTTATATCCCATAATACTATACTGACGCTGGGTCACATCGCCGTGGCGCTCAAGGACACTCCTAAAACAGTGGAGTCCGTTCTACAGATATTCCAGCAGAGATTCTGTTCACCTCCCTCCTCAATAGATTCTCTGATTGTTGACCAGCTTGGCTGTATGATAATGGCAGGATGTGTGAGTAGTATTACATGTAACTGTTCTGTTCACCTCCCTCCTCTATAGATTCTCTGATTGTTGACCAGCTTGGCTGTATGATAATGGCAGGATGTGTGAGTAGTATTACATGTAACTGTTCTGTTCACCTCCCTCCTCTATAGATTCTCTGATTGTTGACCAGCTTGGCTGTATGATAATGGAAGGATGTGTGAGTAGTATTACATGTAAATGTTCTGTTCACCTCCCTCCTCTATAGATTTTCTGATTGTTGACCAGCTTGGCTGTATGATAATGGAAGGATGTGTGAGTAGTATTAGATGTAACTGTTCTGTTCACCTCCCTCCTCTATAGATTCTCTGATTGGTGACCAGCTTAGCTGTATGATAATGGCAGGATGTGTGAGAAGTATTACATGTAACTGTTCTGTTTATCTCCCTCTTCAATAGATTCTCTGATTGTTGACCAGCTTGGCTGTATGATAATGGCAGGATGTGTGAGTAGTATTACATGTAACTGGTCTGTTTACCTCCCTCCTCAACAGATTCTCTGATTGTTGACCAGCTTGGCTGAATGATAATGGCAGGGTGTAAGAGTAGTATCACATGTAAATGTTCAGTTTACCTCCCTCCTCTATAGATTCTCTGATTGTTGACCAGCTTGGCTGAATGATAATGGCAGGATGTGTGAGTAGTATTACATGTAAATGTTCAGTTTAACTCCCTCCTCTATAGATTCTCTGATTGTTGAGCAGCTTGGCTGTATGATAATGGCAGGATTTGTGGGTAGTATCGCATGTAAATGTTCAGTTTACCTCCCTCCTCTATAGATTCTCTGATTGTTGACCAGGTTGGCTGAATGATAATGGCAGGATGTGTGAGTAGTATCACATGTAAATGTTCAGTTTACCTCCCTCCTCTATAGATTCTCTGATTGTTGACCAGCTTGGCTGTATGATAATGGTAGGATGTGTGAGTAGTATTACATGTAACTGTTCTGTTTACCTCCCGCCTCTATGGACTCTCTGATTGATGTATGATAATGGCAGGATGTATGAGTAGTGTTACTTCCCATGATTTATGTCCCAAATTTAAACTTTCGTATTCAGGGTATTATTGTCAAATGTTAAAGCATAAAATTACATATTAGTATGTGAATTTTGACTTACATAAGAACTTTATCATTTAAAGTCCAGTATTTATGATGAGGTGATGGCCATGTTTATGCAGAAGTTCAGGGTCAACAAAATTATCTATATTTAACAAGGTCAACATATCTATAAAATGGAACTTAGAGATGAATTTGACTTTTGGTATACTGGTATGAATTTTGACTTACATCAGAACTTTACCATTTCAGTCAAGTATTTATAACGAGGTGATGACCATGTTTATGCAGATTAGTATAGAAAGCAGCTCACCTTACACTCATGGGGAAAAGGATGAAAAGGTCAGAGGTTATAGGTAAGCGTCAAGGTCAACACACCTAATATAAACATTTATATAAGGTAAAGGTCAAAATATCTATTAACAAGATTTTATCAATGTCATTGAATCTTGAACTTTTGATGTGATCTGTTAGTGATAGACCTTTGATATTTTACTCATTGTTTAAAGGAAGACTTCACATGACCTTGACATTGCCCTTTGCAATAAATGGACAATTTATTTCACAAAATGAAGCATATAAAACATTTCTAACAGACTTAATGAATGTTGCTATACTACTTAGCAGCAGTTGTTTACTTACTGGGCTCATTATCTTATTTTTAGGGTCTTAGAATAATTCTTTGTGATACATTTTTGTGTCTAATGTTATTTTTCAGACAAGTCAGTCAGTCTGTCATCAATGCCCTTGCTAACATAGCGTCTAACATCCAAGGCGAGGCCGAACAACATGAGCTACTCGTACGTCTCCTGGAACTGTTTGTCAACATGGGTCTGGCAGCCAAACGCGCTAGTGAGAAAAGCTCAACTTTAAAGGTACGTAAACATAGGTCACAAGGAGCAAGTGAGAAAAGCTCAACTTTAAAGGTATGTAAACATAGGTCACAAGGGGCAAGTGAGAAAAGCTCAACTTTAAAGGTATGTAAACATACATGTAGGTTACAAGGAGCAAGTGAGAAAAGCTCAACTTTAAAGGTATGTAAACATACATTTGTAGGTCACAAGGAGCAAGTGAGAAAAGCTCAACTTTAAAGGTACGTAAATATAGGTCACAAGGAGCTACCAGGTAGTGAGAAAAGCTCAACTTTAAAGGTACGTAAATATAGGTCACAAGAGCAAGTGAGAAAAGCTCAACTTTAAAGGTATGTAAACATAGGTCACAAGGAGCTAGTGAGAAAAGCTCAACTTCACTCCTGACAGACATTTATATTTGCCATGTACATGTAGGAATTGTTCTGTAATGTAAAATTTACTTATTGTGTTTGTCTATCATTATCAGGCAGTTAGGTGGCAAGACTGGGAATTCTATGTGAGTGACATTGTTAACAACTATAGTTATAATTGATATGTTTGATTTACTATTGTTATTTATGAAGATTTCAGAGTTACTCATGTTTCATTCTACATGTATATGCAAACAAAAGCATCCCAACTACATGTATTAGCGATGCTTTTATTTTATTGTTTGATTCTGAAATAACTTGAAAACAGTGAAGTTGTTATTTGAATTTGTAAAGTTTTGTTTAAAAGATTTGTTATTAGAATTTTCATCATTAAATGAAGGAGAGATTTTTATATTGATTGAACATCATTAGAAGTTGTGTACATCTTTTATGGTATCCTTAGAATGTATTTGAGAGTATTATAAAAATCATGGAAGATCTTTGACAGCCCCTAGATGACATCATAATTGAATTATGAAAATGCATGTTAATTTTTGGCCGGATTGCAAAGCAATTCCAGTCTATGGATTGACGATGTCCGTCTGTCCGTCCGTCTGTCCGTCCGTCCGTCCGTCCGTCCGTCTGTCCGTCTGCCGTCAACATTTTGGTTAAAGTTTCTGGTTGAGGCAAAATCTAAGGAACTATATGCAGTAGAAACTTTATATTATACATGAAGGTTGCCCATGACAAGACCTTTCAATTTATGCCGTAACATTGGACCTAGTGACCTTAACCTTGGACTTTGACCTAGTTAAAGATTTTGGTTAATGTTTCTGGTTTAAGTAAAATCTAAGGAACTGTATGCAGTAGAAACTTTATATTATACATTTAGGTTGCCCATGATGAGACTTTTCAATTTATGCCGTAACATTGGACCTAGTGACCTTGACCTTGGACTTTGACCTAGTTAAAGACTTTGGTTAAAGTTCCTGGTTTAAGCAAAATCTAAGGAACTGCATGCAGTAGAAACTTTATGCTATACATGTAGGTTGCCTCTGACAAGACCTCTCAATGTATGCTGTAATATTTTACCTAGTGACCTTGACCTAGTTAGTGACAAAAACTTACTTTGCAATCCGGCCATACCGTCTTTAGCTGTGTTTTATTTGACAAGACGTCATTATTATTTTATGAAAATAAATTTTTGTATTACATGTAGATTCTTTGACAGCCTTTTAAAAGACATCATAACTAAAATATAGAAATGCACCAAATTTAAGTGAATAATATAGGAAAGAAACTTGAAATTCTGAAATTTATGTTACATTATGATCTCACATATCATTGATGACAGTTCATTCTCTCTTGTTACAACAGGCATCAAGTACAGCAGGGAACCTTGGAGTATTGATTCCTGTCATCACTCTGGTAAGTTTATCGTCCACAATATTTAAAATTTGTAAGTATTGAAAATTGATAAAAGAAAAAATATGACAAAACAGCCTTCAAATAATATATGATACATGTATGTATCAATCAATTAAACTGGATGTACAGTAACATACTTTCTTTGAATAGCAGATTTTCCATGTGTGCATTTATTATGCTGCTGCCACAAATACATTTTGAAACTCTGCAAATGTAGCACAACATGCAGTGACATATAATTCATACTATGTTATCAGGGCTTTTCTTCTCTAACAGCTGATTCATAAATTACCAGTTATAAAAGATGCCAAACCAAGACTACAGAAGTTGTTCCGTGATTTCTGGCAGTACTGTGTGGTATTTGGTTCGCTATATTATCACGGCTTTTTCCTCTCTTACAGCTGATTTGTAGATTACCAGTTATAAAAGATGCCAAACCAAGACTACAGAAGTTGTTCCGTGATTTCTGGCAGTACTGTGTGGTATTTGGTTTTGCTGTAGAGGATTCTGTGATTTGGCCACATGAATGGTTTCAGGGAGTGTGTGAGATAGCCACCAAATCTCCGTTACTTATCTCCGGAGAACATCTCAGATCTGACCTACTGTACACAGTGGCTCTTAGAAACGACACTGTTGGTCCGGTAAATTTTAGTTCTTTGTTTACTAATAGAATATAGGATGTTTTGATTAATTAAAATGGAAGTAAGATGAAAATTGCTCACTTTCCTATTATTGGGAATTATTCTAATATTTTATTTGGGGGGGGGGGGGGGGGGGGGGCTATCAACACAAAAAAAATAGGAGAAACTCATGTATAAGTTTAATCATCTACTTTTACATGACATCGACATATGTACATCTAACAACCAAGACTATGTTTCTTGTTGCTTTCAACTAAACACATTCAAATTATGTTAATCTATGTGATTTATGTTGCCAATGACGATGTTCTTGATATTACTAAGAACTTAGGTGTACTACCTTTTTCTCTGAAAATCAAATCAACATTCAAACCAACAAAAGTAACTTTTACATTCTGAAGATTTTAAAGATGTATATCATTAAAATTATGTTACTTTGCAGGCTGAGTTGAATGACCTGAGAACCAACATCTCGTCTTTACTAGAGAATCCCCCTGATGTTTACAGCTTAATCATGAAGCTGTCGTTTGCTCAGTGTACTTACTTACTGTCAGTGTATAAACTAGAGACACTCAGGTATTGTATTATAAAAGATATATCCAAATCTGCTATGAAATAGAATTTATTAATTGTAATAAATCCATTGAATATTATCTAGATATAGAATATATCTCATGTCTTTGAATCTCTCTTTCCCATTCCCTTTTCCCATTACTAGTATGTAAGCAAAAATTTTCACTTCATTTGTCTCAAAAATAAGTTTTTCTGTTTAAATCAATGACTTGAATTTTATCTACATAGGAAACTTACCTTCTGGGGTGTTTTCCCCTGCAATTTTGACCCGAGTGTTGCCAGAAAAAGTATTTTCTAACTCTGGTTTTACTTTCCCAGATTACAGCATTCTATGGAGAAATCTGCTTTACATGGATTATTCCAATACCTGGAGGATACCGCCATATTTAAAGATAAAGCAGGTAGAAAGCACATACATGTATATAATCAACGGGTTGTTATTGAGATATACCGGTATATGTACCGTGCACAGTTAGAGATTCAAATCCTTATATAGGATAAAAAAGATAACCCTAACCCCAAATCCTTTATATAGGATAAACATTTTCTTACCAAACACCTTTCTTTTCTACTTCATTTTAAAAGATAAATTTGGACATTAAATAAAAGATCAATATAGCTAATTGGTCTAATTAAAGTTCTTTGGGATGCCTAATTTGAAAAACAAGCAAAAAAAGCAATAGAGACTTTCTAATGTCTTAAAATATACTCGTACAATGGAATTCTTGATATGTTATCTACATTGTATATGTATTGCCCACTTCCAGGTATGTGGCAGTGTGTAGCGGCAGTGGCAGATAAGGCTTTTATGGGATTCCTGGCGGCAAGAGAAGAACAGGTATTGTTATATTTGGTTTGCTCTAATCAGACACAGACACACTTTGCTAAATTTAGACTTAAGCTAGAAGGTGCTGGGAAAAATTGATTTTCACATTTTCTTTGAAATTTTTTGGATTACATCCTGGAAATAACACAAATCAGTCTGATTGTGATAGAAAATAATTGTGGATACTGAAGTAATAAAATGATACTGTAAGGTCCTGATTTTACTTACAGTTTACTGTATTATAATTTGTAGTCACGTACCGAGGAGAGGGACAGGGAACTAGAACACCACGCCCAGTTCTTACTGGTCAAGTTTAATCACATACACAAAAGGATAAGGAGGGTCGCTGATCGGTATTTGGCAGATCTAGTAGACAGGTAACATATTAAAACGTGTACCTAACCATTTTGCTGATGTTAAGTTCAAATTTTCACTGTTATTGGCCTTGTCTTGCTGTTTCTTACATGGAGATTGTGTCAGAGATCTGTTTTAACTTTTCTGTATTTACTAGATTCCCACATTTACTATGGAGTGGAGCTATGCTGAAGACAATGTTAGATATCCTACAACTTCTGTCCAGTGCTCTAGAGATGGACCCGAATCAGGACGCTCCGGAGTTCCAAGTCCCCGACACACCGTTTTATCTCCGTGTACAGGACAATCTGTCTGATAGAGAGGTTAGAATATAATATTATACATTAACGCTCCAGAGTTCCAAGTCCCCGACACACCGTTTTATCTCCGAGTACAGGACAATCTGTCTGATAGAGAGGTTAGAATATAACATTATACATAAACGCTCCAGAGTTCCAAGTCCCCGACACACCGTTTTATCTCCGTGTACAGGACAATCTGTCTGATAGAGAGGTTAGAATATAATATTATACATTAATGCTCCAGAGTTCCAAGTCCCCGACACACCGTTTTATCTCCGTGTACAGGACAATCTGTCTGATAGAGAGGTTAGAATATAATATTATACATTAATGCTCCAGAGTTCCAAGTCCCCGACACACCGTTTTATCTCCATGTATAGGACAATCTGTCTGATAGAGAGGTTAGAATATAACATTATACATAAACGCTCCAGAGTTCCAAGTCCCCGACACACCGTTTTATCTCCGTGTACAGGACAATCTGTCTGATAGAGAGGTTAGAATATAACATTATACATAAACGCTCCAGAGTTCCAAGTCCCCGACACACCGTTTTATCTCCGTGTACAGGACAATCTGTCTGATAGAGAGGTTAGAATATAATATTATACATTAATGCTCCAGAGTTCCAAGTCCCCGACACACCGTTTTATCTCCGTGTACAGGACAATCTGTCTGATAGAGAGGTTAGAATATAATATTATACATTAATGCTCCAGAGTTCCAAGTCCCCGACACACCGTTTTATCTCCGTGTACAGGACAATCTGTCTGATAGAGAGGTTAGAATATAATATTATACATTAATGCTCCAGAGTTCCAAGTCCCCGACACACCGTTTTATCTCCATGTATAGGACAATCTGTCTGATAGAGAGGTTAGAATATAACATTATACATAAACGCTCCAGAGTTCCAAGTCCCCGACACACCGTTTTATCTCCGTGTACAGGACAATCTGTCTGATAGAGAGGTTAGAATATAACATTATACATAAACGCTCCAGAGTTCCAAGTCCCCGACACACCGTTTTATCTCCGTGTACAGGACAATCTGTCTGATAGAGAGGTTAGAATATAACATTATACATAAACGCTCCAGAGTTCCAAGTCCCCGACACACCGTTTTATCTCCGTGTACAGGACAATCTGTTTGATAGAGAGGTTAGAATATAATATTATACATAAACGCTCCAGAGTTCCAAGTCCCCGACACACCGTTTTATCTCCGTGTACAGGACAATCTGTTTGATAGAGAGGTTAGAATATAACATTATACATAAACGCTCCTGAGTTCCAAGTCCCCGACACACCGTTTTATCTCCGTGTACAGGACAATCTGTTTGATAGAGAGGTTAGAATATAACATTATACATAAACACTCCAGAGTTCCAAGTCCCCGACACACCGTTTTATCTCCGTGTACAGGACAATCTGTCTGATAGAGAGGTTAGAATATGATATTATACATAAACGCTCCAGAGTTCCAAGTCCCCGACACACCGTTTTATCTCCGTGTACAGGACAATCTGTCTGATAGAGAGGTTAGAATATAATATTATACATTAATGATCCAGAGTTCCAAGTCCCCGACACACCGTTTTATCTCCGTGTACAGGACAATCTGTCTGATAGAGAGGTTAGAATATGATATTATACATTAACGCTCCAGAGTTCCAAGTCCCCGACACACTGTTTTATCTCCGTGTACAGGCCAATCTGTCTGACAGAGAGGTTGGTACATGTAGATGAAGATATAAAGAATCTGACAAAGTAAAAGAATTGTCTCTGAATTAGTCACATACTGTACATGTAGGTATCTAAAACTACATGTATGTAACATGTTATACAGATAAATGAAAATGTAATCGCAAGTACAAACATTATTAGCTCATCTCGATGAAGTTGAGTGAGCTTATGCTATATCCCCGCATCCTTGTCCGGTTAGGAAGTTTGGGGTAGCTCAGTATCTGACAAAGTACTGATGCTACAATAACCAAACTTGCACAAGTAATTCATATTGGGATGCTGAGGTGAACCCCTGCATCGGATGCTGCATCTGACCTACATTTTCTGCTTGAATGACTTGGTTAAGATGTTTGGGGTAGCTCAATATCTGACAAAGTGCTGATGCTACAATAACCAAACTTGAACAAGTGATTCATCTTGGGATGCTGAGATGAACCCCTGCATCAGATGCTGCATCTGACCTACATTTTCCGCTTGAATGCCTTGGTTAAGAAGTTTGGGGTAGCTCAATATCTGACAAAGTACTGATGCTACAGTAACCAAACTTGCACAAGTGATTCATATTTGGATGCTAAGATGGACCTATGCATGGGATATAGGTATGAATACACCAAAGATTTAAAAAGAGTTACTGGCCGTTTTTGGCTACCCAAAACTGGAGCTCAGATTGAATAAATGCACGTTTGTGATTGGCTAATATTCACATGAGAGAAAGTACAAAAGACAGATTTTCACCTCTTATATCATGCATCATATAGGGCTTTGATATTTCACATGTAGATACCTTGTGACGAGACCTTTCATTTGAGACCATGACCTTTGACCTAGTGACCTTGACCTTGGACTTTGATCTACTTTTCAAAATCTTTAAGCTGGGCTTTACCTCTTCTACTATAAGGGGTAGGGCTTTGATATTTCACATGTTGATACCTTGTGATGAGACCTTTCATTTGAGACCATGTCCATTGACCTAATGACCTTGATCTTTTACTCTGACCTTCTTTTAAAAATATTATATGTATTTTTCATGCATATATTTACTAATACCAAGGCCTTTCATTTGAGACAATGACCATTAACATAGTGATCTTGACCTTAACCATTAATCTCCTCTTTTTAATTAAAATTACTTAAAATTTAGCTCTATCTTTAGCTCTCTAAGGGATATGACTAATGTTAGATGCATAGACTCTTCATGACTTTTTGTATTTTAGAAGTTTTTTGATTTTTGACAATCTTTGATTACCCTATGTTTGTTGTTGTTGTTTATAGACGACAGTGAAGGATTTTGCTTCCCGATGCCAGCAGATCTTACAGGAATCCATTAAATGGGCCCCGAGCACGACAAAGTCACACTTGATCGAGTATCTACTGGAGAAAGACAACACATCCACGGGGCTAGTACAGCATAGCGGGTTGTCATTGGCAACAGAGAGCGTGCTTAGTTACGCAGGGTTTAACAAATCATCAAAACCTCTAGGAGTATGTTTTTACTAGTTTTACTAGGAGTATGTTTTTACTAGTTTTACTATAATTAACTGTATTGACAAATCATATTCTTGTTTTGCCAGATATTTTATGCATTAGTATCCAATGTAGCAGTGTTTCAATAAAAGATCGTGTCGTTTCAGACATCCACACTAGATAGACGTCCCACGTGTGTGAAGACAGACAGCTCAAACTTTATGGCTAATTTTAGTATCAGAAGCAGGTTTTCTGGGGAGGTGAGAATAAATTGATGAATCCAATAATACATGTATGCAAAAGAGTAGAACTTTTCGTCCGAGTTTATTGAACTGAATGAAGAAATGTACAAAATAATGTACATAAGACATTAATTTCATTCAGAAAAGAAGATATGAAAATCTACATATATACATATGTTTACACTAAAATTCTCATGGAATAAAACTTGTGAAAACTGTAAATGTGGTTATTTTCGCTGGGGGAAATTTTCTCGAAATGACAATTGAAGGGTTGTGGTGGGGAGTAAATTTGACAAAATCGTGAGTATTCCTCATATCTTTTAGTATTCCCTTATATCTTTTAGTATTCCCTTATATCTTTTAGTATTCCCTTATATCTTTTAGTATTCCCTTATATCTTTTAGTATTCCCTTATATCTTTTATACTGGTTGTAATTTTCAGGCAATTATAATACAATGGCAAAAATGCAAAAATTTCCACGTTTACAGTATTGCAGACTTTTCTTGTAGGTCTGTGTATTCTACAATATGTCCTGATTGTCTTACTTACCTAGTACCTATCTGTGTATTCTACAATATGTCCTGATTGTCTTACTTACCTAGTACCTATCTGTGTATTCTACAATATGCCCTGATTGTCTTACTTACCTAGTACCTATCTGTGTATTCTACAATATATCCTGATTGTCTTACTTACCTAGTACCTATCTGTGTATTCTACAATATGCCCTGATTGTCTTACTTACCTAGTACCTATCTGTGTATTCTACAATATGCCCCGATTGTCTTACTTACCTAGTACCTATCTGTGTATTCTACATGGGCGGATCCAGGAATTTTTTTCAGGGGGGGGTCCTAAAGTCCGAATTTTTTGAGGAGCAAAAAAAAAAAAAAAAAAAAAAAAACGCAGCAAGAAATTAAAATTATTGACTGATGATTGTAAGTTCTGTCTCTAATTATTAATAAAACAGGTGACTGGAGAGCAATGGCGTGCAACCAGCTTAAAATTTTGAATTTTCACAGCAAAGTATCGTCAGGTACAACAAAAGGCGAGCGATAGCGAGCCTGCGAATTTTTTTTTCCAAGATTTGGAATAAAATCCACTATTCGTGTCTCTTCAATTTCTTTTCGTTTCCTTAGTTCCCTTGTTTATTGACCTAGGTGTAATGTATATTTGTTGTATATAGGAGAGCGCAGCATCATTTGAAAACAATGTACATATATGTAATAAATTCTGGCGAGCGGAAGGGAGCCAGAGAAAATTTTTGAAATACTGACAGCAAAATATAATCAAAATGACATATTTCTAATACAAATTTATGATATATCTTTCAAATATTATGACAACAAAAGGGGAATTGGGACTTAATCTTATGAAATATGTATATTAATAACAAAAATTAAGCAATGTTTCGAAAATTCCAGGGGGGTCCGGACCCCCCCGACCCCCCCTCTGGATCCGCGCTTGTTCTACAAGGAAATATGTCCTGATTGTCTTACTTATCTTGTTTATAGACCTATCTATTAGTCCCTGGTCTCTCTCTTGATAATGCATCATTCAATTCTTTAACTCTGACATATATTTACATAAGATTGTTATATGCTGTTTTTATTCTACAGGTATCAGGGATGAAGTTAGTGTGTTCTGAGTCGCAGCTCTCACAGATTTTAGGCGACAACCTGGAAGCTGTGTTATCCAAGGGGGATAACTTAGACATAGAGGATTTGGTCCAGGCAATGTTCAGAGTCTGTGCTTTCCTCGTGTCTATCAATGGTAAATGTTATACACAACTGTTCTATGTAACTTGTCTGTAAAGTAAGGAGATTATCTGTATGTCTAGAAGTTTTTTTGGAAGATATTAAGGAGATTATCTGTATGTCTAGAAGTTTTTTTGGAAGATATGAATGAAAAAGTCACTTTTTCTACAAAGGAAAATTTTATCCATTGTTACTTGATGTGTCATGGTTTCTATCAATCACAAATTAAAAAAGAATGAATGAAACAAATTTCTTACCTATAAACTGCAAGGATTTACTTTTATTTCAGCCATCAACAAACCCCTGCTACATGCGTTATGCTGGGCCCCAGTACGTCATTTTGCCGTTAGATCTATGGAAGCTGGTGTTGCATGCTGGGAGTGGTTGCTTGCGGCACGACCAGACCTAAGCTTAGAGGTAGGACCATAATACTGTGTCTCTCTCTGCCTATCTACATGTATATGTTATTATGTATATACTGTTGGATTTGAGGGAAAACCTCTGGTGAGGTAGATGTATTTTTCCTCAACAAATTGATATTTTTGCCTTAAATATTTAGTGATTTATATTATTTGAACAACATGAGTGTAATATGCTCTGCACAAGATCTTTCAGAGCTGAATAAATTCAGAATTGTTCAATGAATCGTATAGAATTAGGTGTTTTCGTGAAGATAATAAAAAGTCACTTGAAAGGCATATACTGCGATTTTGTACATGTGTAAATATTTGTTTCTTCTCTCATAGTTCCTGTGTGAGATGTCAGCAGCCTGGCAGAACACGGTCGATCGTAGACTTGGGATATTTGCTGAGGATGTCAGGAAACCGGACCCTCTGGCCAAAGCTGAAGGGGAGATACTCAGTACAGATCCTCCATTCTCAAAACCTCATCATATCTGGACTCAGGTAAACACTACTTTTTGTTTTTCAATGCTTCGCCTTAATGCACGTGTGTGTTTGATGTTTCCTGTACGATTTTACATGTATGTGTACTATTTGATGTAATGATGTGTTTTGTTGTATTTCTAGTTTCTGGCAGAGAGAGTTGAGATAGCAAGATACAGTAGTGAAGACCAAGTCAGCATTCTTTGTAGCTTATTACACCGTTCTCTGTCTATAAGTGTGGGTAAAATCCCACCACCAATGTCCCGTCACCCCCAGGCACTCGGTCCTAGACTGAGGTAAGTGGTCTGTAATGAAGACCAAGTCAGCATTCTATGTAGCTTATTACACCGTTCTTAGTCTATTAGTGTGGGTAAAATCCCACCACCAATGTCTTGTCGCCCCCAGGCACTCGGTCCTAGACTGAGGTAAGTTGTCTGTAGTAAGGACCAAGTCAGCATTCTATGTTACATCGTTCTCTGTCTATAAGTGTGGGTAAAATTCTACCACCAATGTCCCGTCAACCCCAGGCACTCGGTCCTAGACTGAGGTAAGTTGTCTGTAGTAAGGACCAAGTCAGCATTCTATGTAGCTTATTACACCGTTCTCTGTCTATAAGTGTGGGTAAAATCCTACCATCGATGTTCTGTCACCCCCAGGCACTCGGTCCTAGACTGAGGTAAGTTGTCTGTAGTAAGGACCAAGTCAGCATTCTATGTTACACCGTTCTCTGTCTATAAGTGTGGGTAAAATTCTACCACCAATGTCCCGTCACCCCCAGGCACTCGGTCCTAGACTGAGGTAAGTTGTCTGTAGTAAGGACCAAGTCAGCATTCTATGTAGCTTATTACACCGTTCTCTGTCTATAAGTGTGGGTAAAATCCTACCATCGATGTTCTGTCACCCCCAGGCACTCGGTCCTAGACTGAGGTAAGTTGT
This sequence comes from Pinctada fucata, assembly GCA_028142955.1. Lineage (NCBI taxonomy): Eukaryota > Metazoa > Mollusca > Bivalvia > Pterioida > Pteriidae > Pinctada > Pinctada fucata. The sequence continues at coordinate 66,119,876 of AP027106.1, forward strand.
CTGTAGTAAGGACCAAGTCAGCATTCTATGTAGCTTATTACACCGTTCTCTGTCTATAAGTGTGGGTAAAATCCTACCACCGATGTCCCGTCACCCCCAGGCACTCGGTCCTAGGCTGAGGTAAGTTGTCTGTAGTAAGGACCAAGTCAGCATTCTATGTAGCTTATAACACCGTTCTTTGTATATAAGTGTGGGTAAAATCCCACCACCAATGTCTCGTCGCCCCCAGGCACTCGGTCCTAGACTGAGGTAAGTTGCTTGTAGTTAGGACCAAGTCAGCATTTTATGTAGCTTAGTACACTGTTCTCTGTCTATAAGTGTGGGTAAAATCCCATTATCAATGTCCCGTCACCCCCAGGCACTCGGTCCTAGACTGAGGTAAGTTGTCTGTAGTAAGGACCAAGTCAGCATTCTTTGTAGCTTATTACACCGTTCTCTGTATATACATTGTAAGTGTGGGTAAAATCCCACCACCGATGTCCCGTCACCCCCAGGCACTCGGTCCTAGACTGAAGTAATGGTCTTTAGATTCAAGTTTACATAAGCCAAATGATGTAAATTACTGCATACTTCTCCATTCTTGCTGTTACATCATGATGAAACTTGGTGTGTGTATTTGTTTTCTGCTGTAGCCACTTCCACTTACTGTCCTAAATCCAGAGCACCCTGTTTTGGCGATTTATTCTGACCTCTGAGGAATTTTGCAATAAATTATTGTTTCCGAGAATTGACCTCCTTTAGTTGTAACTGGAAATTAACTTCAACTTACCCTATCAGCTCCCTTCAAACCGCAATATGAAAAATAAGAAGTCTACGGGAAATTCCCATGTTAATTTCAAGCCGCCGCCATATTGTTCTCCATACATGTGAACCTCCCGGCGGGAGGACGAAATCTCCCGACGAAACGAGGACCCTCCCGATGAAAAATAGTCCTCCCGATTCCTCCCGACGAAACAGTGAGGAAATGCAGTAAAAGTTCGCTGATAAATAAATAAATGCGTAGGAAAAACGACGTCATGTAATTCACGTACTCTGTATAAGCGTGTATAACCTGAGGCAGATAATGGCCGTCTCGTTCATTATTCTCCTAACAATGTAATTTAAATCTGATGAGTGGTCAGTTTAAACCCCATGAAGAGCAGTTATTGATTTTCTGTACAGGTGTACTCAAGTAGCAGAAGCAAGGTAAAAAGAAATCAACGGATGTCATTGAGACAACTCTCAGAACTCCGAATTGTTTTTGTTGTTGTATGAGAGCGGAATCTGTCCTTAGAAAATTCGTCTGTAGATTAAAAAAAAAGGGGGGGGGTTCCGAATACCGATAAATCCTCCCGATGAAAAATTAAAAACCTCCCGACGAGAGGCCAAATCTCCAGATGAAAATTGAATATCCTCCAGATTTGTAGAGGCAAAAGGTTCACATGTATGGTTCTCCATGTCAACAATAGTAAACACTAAACAGTGACGTCAAAGCCTTCGATGTCACACATTTTCAGCGATTTTACTATAGAAAAACCCAGTAGACTTTTTATTTTCCGTCCTATTTCTTACTTAATTGATGCACGGCCAAAAAGATGGTATTTTTAGTTACGACTAAATGAGTACTATAAAATTGATATCTTTTTGGAAGATGACATTATCGTATTTTAGAGAAAACAGGATGCTCTGGAATTAGTGAACAGGACAGTAGGCTTGTATATTAGGTCTTTTTCTGATTGGTATACAATGAATACAAATTGAATGCTATATGAACTGAAGACAAACTCAAAACCTAGCTTCTTGTCTAAGAAATGTATATCGTAAGATATGACAAAATACATTTAATTTATAGAAAATTTCAGAAAAAGTTGATATGTTGTATATACATGTATATGAATGCATGTTTTATTGACACCTATATTTACAGGTTACTGTGTATGGGTTTATCACTACTACAAGGGGACTTTCTCATTAACACGATCAGTAAGAGCGTACTGAGGGAGAGAGTGTATGCCGCAGCATTGGACTTTTTCTCGTGAGTAGACTTTGTCATTAAGTCTCAACTACTATTTTTATCGCCCCTTAGGTAAGGAAATATGAATTTGCTGTCAGTGTGAAATATTTAGGGTAACAATGACCATAATCTTCATGTACGAGGGCTTATTGATATGTTGTGAGCCTCAGTTTTCTGAGTTGCAGAAGGTATTCTGCTGATAGATTATCTCCAAAAAGGACAAATGTTAAGCGTGGTGGAAAGCTCACTAAAGGTGTGTTGTTCCATCAGGACAATGCTCCTGTTCACAAGTTTGTCACTGCCATGGCTGCCATTCATGATTGTGGCTTGAATTTGATTGAGCATCCGCCTTATTCACTTGATCTAGCTCCATCAAACTTCCATCTATTCTCAAAACTGAAAGCAGCTATTTCTGGCACCCACTTTCAGTCTGATGATGACGTCATACTTGCAATGGGTGGCCATCTGACCAGTCAAGATATGGAGTTCTTTGAAAGTGGTATTGAGGCTCTTAAACACCATTGGCAAAAGTATATAGATACTGAAGGGATTATGTTGAAAAGTAATGCAAAATGTCTGATTAAATTAAGATCCTTAAATACGAGGCTCACAACATATCAATCAGCCCTCATACATGTAGCTTTAATTATGTAGAAAATACTTACAAAAACTAAGGTAATTGCATTACGGGATGAGTTGATTAGAAATTTTCATCTCTATCTCTATTAAAATATCATCTTGCTTTCTGATAATCCTCTAATTATTTTGACTGATCCACATAATACTGTAACGGTTATTCTTTGTAGTGGCCCTGTTATATACCCATCCCAGAGGGGACCTGACTTACGGGAGGATATCAACACCATGATCAAATTCTGGAAAATGATGCACGCCGATAAAAAATACATTACAGCCAATACTGTGCCGTTTGGAGGTAAGTTAAGGGAGTAAGTCAGGGGAAAAAGTAAAAGGGTAAGTCAGTCAGTCTATAAATCGAAGGACAATTACAAATTATCATATTATTATATGATTATATGTATTAATTTCTTTTTCATAGGACCAGAATCAAGAAACGCAATGCCAGACAACTTTAGTATGTCACAGAGTGGTGGACTTCCTTCCTCTCTGATGCAAGACAAGTGGATGAACCTCTCCTTAAACGACAATATGTCCTCGTACTCTAAAAGATCGGCAAGTAAGTCAGATGGAGAATATATTACCAGGACTTAATGATGAAATACTATGATGATCCTGATTTGGGTTCAATTTATTTATTTCTCATGATGAAGAAGACCCTACAATAACATATATAAATATTTACATTACTAGTAAATTTCCCATGTTGAACTCCCATTAGGCAACTTAGATTGTAAAAATCCAATAACTTGGGTTGCCCATTGTGACGTCACACGCACATTTTGATGTCGGGAGATTTTACCAACGCCAGAATACTTTTGACGCTGTTACACAAAGAGTATACGCAATGTTCATGCAAATAAGAGTTTCTAATATTTAGTGCAAATGTAAATATAAGTAATGACAATGTTACTTTTGGTATTCATGGGTGTATAATTCTGGTTTGCCACGTGCAAATTTTCCTAGAATCACTTTACGATTCACAGAATCTGCACGTGACCAACCAGAATTATACACCATGAACACCAAAAGTAAGACAGTCATTTCTTAAATACAAATACAAAAACGTTATGAAAAAAGGTCAAGGTCATCTTTTAGGTCAAGGTATTATTGGTAAAATAAAAATAATGTTTTTGTTCTTGAAAACCTGGTGAAGCATTATTGTGGATGCTTTGTGTCTCTGAAGATGACTCCTATCTGTCTGATGTTTAAAAGTAATATAATCCTCAAGAATTCAGTCATTTATTAGGAATTTAATTCTGAAAATAGACTTAGAATATTTATTAAATGTTTTTATTAGATTGTTATAAAATCTGAATTAATATAAATTGCTGATTTGAGGCTGTATTCATGTATTTGGATCCATTAGATAGTTATAAAATCTGAATTAAGATATCCGTTGAACAAATGAATTTCAAGTGTATTATATAGTTTGAATTGTTAAATATTTTTACCAAAATATACCTTACACAACATAAAAAATGGTGTCTATCATCAAAGGTCGACATGCCAACCTTTGCTCAATCCACGGAAACTATCGAGACACTGCCGAAGATTACCGAGATAATTTTAACACTGTTTAAATGGACGAGACGTCCGTGAGATCTCCATTTGTACAATGGATACGTTAATATAAATTGCTGATTTTAAGCTGTATTCATGTATTTGGATCCATTAGATAGTTATAAAATCTGAATTGATATAAATTGCTGATTTAAAGCTGTATATTTGGATCCATTAGGTGGTAATTATATTTTTATTCTTTACCTTTTTCCTAGCATTTTATGATATATAATGGCATAGATCACATCAATTTTCCTTTATACAACATATATAGTATTATTTTAGCTTATTATTTGTAAGATAACAATGATATTTTCCCTAGTTGAATTATTTTGCATGAAGTAGAATGGTACAGGATAAAGATATAATAATAAATGACTGGTGTTGACGATTTCTGTATGCTGGTGTTGACGATTTCTGTATGCTGGTGTTGACGATTTCTGTATGCTGGTGTTGACGATTTCTGTATGCTGGTGTTGACGATTTCTGTATGCTGGTGTTGACGATTTCTGTATGGCAAAGGTTTACTCTGAAACTGCCAAGAAAACGTATGCTGATATATGAACAACAGTATTTGATTGCAAATGTTTAGTTTTTTTTTTATTTATTCTATATACTATGTAATATGTAAAGTAATGCAAATTTTTATCAAATTTATAATCTTTTACTTGTATGTTATAAGCTTTGTACATGATAACTTCAGTCGGAGGTCAGAGGTTCAGTGTTGTTTTTGGACTCTATGGTCATGTGGAAAAAAATCGCCCCTCACCTCACCTTCTCCCAGATCCTTTTACTGGCAAGTACTGGCATGCATGCCAATGGCAAATACTCATATGCCACTGGCAAAATGTGGGAAGCTTTTATGTGGCATGTCACCAGCATATTTAAAAAATGGCATTTTCACTGGCATATTTTGGCATGATCTGGCACATGACTGGCATACTCTTGAAAATATTTGCATGCAACCAGCTTTTTACTGAAAAAGAATTTGGACAAACTGGCAGATGAGACCAGACAGAAGCTATCATGCCACTGGCATATGGGACTAGACTGAAGCTATTGTACTACTGGCATATGGGACCAGACTGAAGCTATCGTGCCACTGGCATATGGGACCAGACTGAAGCTATCTTCCACTGGCATATGGGACCTGACTGAAGCTATCGTACGACTGGCATATGGGACTAGACTGAAGCTATTGTGCCACTGGCATATGGGACTAGACTGAAGCTATTGTGCCACTGGCATATCAGTAAAATCCTGAATTGTCACTGTCCATTGTGACTTGCATGACTTTGGAATATTGTGTTAAATACTGACTGATTACTGGCATTTTCATGGCAATGTGTGGAAAAATAATGGCATTTCATTGGCACATTGTGGAAATTATGATATGTCACTCTTGTATGATTGAGTTACTGGCATTTCTGTCTTATATTCATGTTGTAAAGGCTTTTAATGAAAGCATAATCAAAGTATTTACTGTGTATGCATGTATTGGGCTGAGAAGGAGAGAGATTTTTGCATATTGCCAAGAAGTTGTTGAATGTTCCTTATGGCAAATTTGGTACACATCTTTGAAAGTTTTCGAGATTTTCTCAGCAAACCACACAAGTACAGCTTTAGCATATGTAAGCATGCTTTTGACTAGAGCTAGGGTGTCTCAGACTTTATCTTGTGTTAAAAATGACATTGTCCAGTGTTGGTTATAGCAGTGTCCTCCAGTGTTTGTCGATCAGGCATTATGTGTCAAGTTAAGTGTCCCTTGTCTTTGTGTGTTTTATATAACATCTGGGATATGTCGCTGTCTGGCATATCTTTGTGTGTTTGATTATTACGACCCTGTCTGGAGTATTATGTCAGTGTCAGAGTGTTTTAGAAGCTTGCTAAGACTAATAAATGAGATGTATACCATATTAGCCTAAGATGGCATTGATGAGAAAATGAGGAGCCAACTACATTTATATTTACATCTGGATATAGGATATACATTTACATTGTATTAATCTTTCATCAGACCAGATTTTATGAGTGTTATATTATATTGTACACTCCTCAACTAGATCTGTAATTATAGTTCAAAAGTAATCTTTTGTTTAGTGTACTATGAAAGTCTATTGTCAATGAGTCACATTAGGAGAATTCATCTCCTTGAAACTAACGCTTGTCATACATGTAGTAAATGTTACCTGGATTATGTCTACACTACCATTCTATAAGATTAAAAAAGTTTTATCCATATATATGGTGTCTCATGTCAGATGAAGCTACAAGAATTTGCTTAAGTATATTTACATGTGAAAATTGTATGAGTTATCATCATGAAAGAAGCTTTAAAAAGTTACCATACTTACAGTTGATTTTAATTGTTTGGTCATATAAAACTGTATAACTTCTCCAGCACATAAACATGATAAAAGAATTACAATTTGAGCTATATCAATGTAATATGCAGAAGTAAGATTCTCACTTAAATTGAAACTACCCTTAGGCTTTTGGATCTGTGATCAAGATCAATTGACTTACAGGTTGTTTTTTATTTAACCTTAAAAAAATCATTACATAATGTTTTTTTTATATCTTATTTGTTTGAAGTGGAATGTTCATAAAAAAAACCATGGGAAGTTATATTAATATTGTATTTTCAGATGCAAGGAAGGGCCAAGCTCAGTCTACAAGTTATATCAAAGAATACATGAAGAAACGGTCCTTGATTCTGATACTCATGGTAAGTACTCACTTTATTGTAATACATATTAAGCTCCAAATCCTACATTAGCAATCCGGTCTGGCTCAAAATAACATAAATACAAATAAAAAATTTGTCTGGCCAGTCTTGACTGTCCCATGAGTTTGGCATGCACTGGCGTTACGTTGTATTTCCCAGTCACTTGCAGTCAAGTGACAGTCAATCCTAGACACTTCATACTTGTATTTGCTGTAAAGGATCACAATGAAAAGAGAGAGGTCAAGTATGCAGTTCAGAGGACAAGTATGCAGTAATACGTTAGAGGTCAAGTCTGTAGTAATAGGTCAGAGGTCAAGTATGCAGTTAATAGGTCAGAGGTCAAGTATGCAGTAATACGTCAGAGGTCAAGTCTGTAGTAATAGGTCAGAGGTCAAGTATGCAGTTAATAGGTCAGAGGACAAGTATGCAGTAATACGTTAGAGGTCAAGTCTGTAGTAATAGGTCAGAGGTCAAGTATGCAGTTAATAGGTCAGAGGTCAAGTATGCAGTAATACGTCAGAGGTCAAGTCTGTAGTAATAGGTCAGAGGTCAAGTATGCAGTTCTGAAATTTGAATACATTATTCCATTTGAAGTATACTTGTTATCCAAGGTACAAACATTGGAATAAATTATTCTCGCACATTGGGTAGGCTGATTCCCCTTTTCAAGAGTGCTGGGGAATTTGATACCCCTGATCCGCCACTGTTGATTGTTCCTTTATGACGTCACAGACAAACTGACGTACGTTATTTCATGTGCACATACATTAAGCATGATGTTCAGTCAATCTGATGCATAGATAAGAGAACTTTGAAGGTTTCAATGTGCGAGAAAAATAATCAAGCACCACATTTGAGTTCCAGATAGATGTTAGTTCTACATTGTCCTTTTATCTGATTTGTGAATGGTAGGGTACTTAACTCAGCAAAATGACCCTATTATTGAGACTCTTGTTATTGTGTTCCAGGCCAGCACCATTGATACATTTATTACTTGGCACAATCCTCTGGAGATGGAAGAGAAAAGGATCAAAGACGAAGATAAAATAGCTATTTATAGAAACCAGGTATTCACGGAGAGACAGATGAAGGAGCATGCTCGAACAGCTTGGGATATATCACCAGTCCTCGCTGTTTACTTGCCCAGCAGGTAAATGTAAATAAATAGCCCACTGGGCTTTGGGGATATATCAGCAGTCCTCGCTGTTTACTTGCCTAGCAGGTAAATGTAAATAGCCCATTGGGCTTTGGGGATATATCAGCAGTCCTCCCTGTTTACTTGTCCAGCAGGTAAATGTATATAGCCCTCTGGGCATAGGGGATATATCACCAGTCCTCACTGTTTACTTGTCCAGCAGGTAAATGTAAATAGCCCACTGGGCATTAATGTCTTTAACTTGATTGTTATGCATTACACTTTCACCAAACTGTCATGGTTAGTCAAACATAATGAGACTCAACACCTTATAAGGGTCAAGGTCACCTTCAAGGTCAAGGTAACATACACAGTGATTCATCTACCTCTGCGTCCTGCGTCTCTGACGCATAAAAATTGCCCAGGACCCATAGATTTCCGATCGCTGCATCCCATGGCACGCATTTTCCTTTTCTGTATAATGGGTCCGTCTAAATTGACTACCCGGCAAGAATGTAAACGCGTACAAGTTGTATGCACAGTGATCATGGTGATTAAATTAATTAGCATGTATCGAATACATAGTAATTAATTAAATTACATGGAATGAATTGTATTGATACCTACTATTACATTTTGTTGAACGACAAATCAAATAAAATTTCAACTTCAGACGTATGAAAAACAAAATGGGCGAAGCGACGTACCAAAGATACGTATTAGATTAAGAAAAATGAAGCAAACCATAACATTGTACAAAGAATTAATTTATTCAAATCTTAAAGTATAAGAATAGAAAATTGAAATGATTAACGATTCTTACGGATGGTGTATTTGCGAAAATTAAGTCACAGGAATCAATACGTGATTGAATTGCCACAAAATTAAGGTCATGCGAACATAAAGTCGTTTACATGATAATAGTATGTTAAATCTGGATTGAATAAAGAATTAATTTGAGTCAGTAAATACATCTTAATCATATTCAGTAGGTACAGCGTCGGCCTTGGTCCTGGGTTTGATCCCAGTGGAAGGTTGATTTTCTCGGAGGTGAATTATCATCTTACACCCCCTGTTATATCACCTAGGGCGACTGAAATGGGAATGGGTAGATCTTTCGGCAAGCTTCTTTTGTGGTGGCATGTTAAAGACCCTTGTAAATACGGTCCATCCATTAGTAAATGATGCAGTACAATTTGCATACAGCGTGGAGGACATGTCGCAAGGTCCCCTACGGGACAAGTAACATCACACCTAATAGCAATGTTTGGGACTCATTAATTTCTGCTGGGACCCATTGTTTTTGCTGGGGACCCATAGTCTGATTGTCGACGGGTCTAGAGGACCCATTTAGATCAAATTGTAGATTAATCTCTGATACATAAGGTCAAACATGTGAAAGTCACAAACACTTGTTCTTAAATAGTTATATTTTCCAATTCTTGACATGTTATCATGCATCCTTACCAGTACTTGCTGTATCCCTATAGCTCCTGTCCTCTGTCATAGATTTAATCTGAATAACATTGATATTTGATTCTAATTACTACAGTTTTATACTTTATTATAGGTTAAGCGGGTATGAGTCAATATCTAAGGAGATATCATTGCTAGTGTCCCTGAGTCCCGGAGTCGTTAGTCATATACCAGAGGCCATACATTACCTGGTGTCTCCACAAAGTGTGGAAGAGGATGCTCATGAAGTTAGTAATGTCTATTGTTGTATCATTGAAACAATCACTAAATGTTATTTAAGAAATGACTGTCTTACTTTGGGTGTTCATGGTAGTATAATTCTGGTTGGTCACGTGCAAATTCCCTGAATCGCGTAGCGATTCTTGGAAAATTTGCACGTGTCCAACCAGAATTATACTACCATGAACACCCAAAGTAAGATAGTCATTACTTATATTTCCATTTGTACTAAATATAAGACACTCCATTTAGCATTAATAATGAGCCTTTTGCATGTTATAATGTCTAAAGTATCTGAACATTGGTAAATTCTCTGTACTTTCAAAACTAAAGCATGACATCATAGTAGGCAACCAGAATTATAGTTTATAAATCTGTTTGCCAAACGGGCGCTTAACATAGGAATTCCTCTGCAATGGAAATATAAGTCAATGAAACAATCACTAAATGATATAAGTAAAGACATTTATTTTTCCATTTCATTACATGTTCTTATAATGTATATTTTCATTCAAAGCTCTCCCACATATTGACATGGTGCCTGGTGTCTCCGGTCGTAGCTTTATCGTATTTCTCCCGACAATTTCCGCCCCATCCACTGACGGCACAGTATGCAGTTAAGGCCCTTAGTCGACATCCACCGGTATGTGTAGTAGACATACAATGTACTTGTTAAGTGAAATGTTGTCTTCTGCAGGGATGTCATTTCATAAAGTATTTCCAAAAAAGACGCTGTAGCTGTTCTGAAATCTTGAATCGTAGTGAATTAAACTGTTAAATGGTAAAATAATGGTAAAACTTACTCTAATATTTTGGTAAGAAAATATTGTACTTTATTCCATTTGGAGAACTTCAATCCCTTACATGGTTTGAGTCGGTAATTGCTTAGACCTTTCAATGTCCATGTACTGATATACATGTACAATGTATTGTATTTGTTTCCTTGCAGGAAGCTCTGTTATTCTATATTCCATGTACTGATATACAATGTATTGTATTTGTTTCCTTGCAGGAAGCTCTGTTATTCTATATTCCATGTACTGATATACAATGTATTGTATTTGTTTCAGGAAGCTCTGTTATTCTATATTCCTCAGCTTGTCCAAGCTGTTAGATATGATACGGTGAGTCAAGTATAGTAAACTTAACATCATCTCTCTTAATTCTACTACAACTGTAACCATGTGTAACATCATACGGTGAGTCAAGTACAGTAAACTTAACATCATCTCTTTTAATTCTACTACAACTGTTACCATGTGTAACATCATATGGTGAGTCAAGTACAGTAAACTTAACATCATCTCTTTTAATTCTACTACAACTGTTACCATGTGTAACATCATACGGTGAGTCAAGTACAGTAAACTTAACATCATCTCTTTTAATTCTACTACAACTGTTACCATGTGTAACATCATACGGTGAGTCAAGTACAGTAAACTTAACATCATCTCTTTTAATTCTACTACAACTGTTACCATGTGTAACATCATTGTGCCGTTAACATTATATTTTCTTATCCGTGCTTTTTAATGCTACTTTTAAAGATTTTTTCCTTTGAACATGTTTGTTTGAGAACCTGCCCTCTTTAGTTTTACAATGTTTTACAGGGGGGATACGGAAATATATTGAGTTAATGAAAAAAGTGGTATTGAAAGAGGTAATGCCGAGCCAAGTACAATTTTTTTCATTGGCCCAATATATTTTTGTATCCCCCTTGTAAAGCACTATATAATGAATTTATCCCGACAATAGCTTTTGGTTTGTGTATGTTACTTCAATAGATTTTAAGCATCTCGGTGACGTTCACAGGGTAAAGCATCTTTGAAGAAACGATTATTAAAATAACAACCTGTCGGTGACCTAATACAACTCAATATTTAGCTCTTCCCAACCAATCAGAATGCAAGAAATTTGCCACAAATTTAGCTAATTAGTACTATTATCTTATGACATGTTTGTTTGTTTGTTTAGATGGGTTACGTGACAGACTTCATCATTTGGGCAGCCAAGAAGTCACAGCTTTTAGCTCATCAGTTTCTGTGGAACATGCACACAAATACGTACACTGATGAAGATGGCACAATAAAGGACGGCAAGTTATATTTAGCACAGATTTATATTAAAATTAATGATGAGTTAAAAATGTAAGAATTTCTAAGTTAAAATATGTATACATGGACATACCTGTGTACTGATGGATTTCTATAGAACACAAGGACTAAGGGCTGTGCATTTTGGTAGGCATTGCAAAACATTGGAAAGAAATGCATTGCATGTCACCATGCCTTAAATGTACATTTTTGTATGAAGTACATACATGTATTAAAGTTGTGTTAAGTCCAAAATTTGTCTAAAGCATGTTGCACTTTTTCTCGTGTATAAGAAAATAGCTTCTGACATTTTTGCTATGTATTATTGTGATTTGTTTATTATTCTTTAGATGAGATTGGTGACAAGTTAGAAGAACTGATGAGTAAGATCAAGGACAATCTATCTGGGCCGGCTCAAGCTTTCTATGAACGAGAATTTGGATTCTTTGGAAAAATCACAGCTATATCTGGTGCTATCAAGTATGTAGACTCTTAACTTATCACACATTATGTTTTAATGATACAGAATACACATTATGTGTTAATGATACAGAATACACATAATGTGTTAATGATATAGAATACACATTATGTGTTAATGATACAGAATACACATTATGTGTTAATGATACAGAATACACATTATGTGTTAATGATACAGAATACATATAATGTGTTAATGATACAGAATACACATTATGTGTTAATGATACAGAATACACATTATGTTGTAATGATACAGAATACACATTATGTGTTAATGATACAGGATACACATTATGTTGTAATGATACAGAATACACATTATGTGTTAATGATACAGAATACACATTATGTTGTAATGATACAGAATACACATAATGTGTTAATGATACAGAATACACATTATGTGTTAATGATACAGAATACACATTATGTGTTAATGATACAGAATACATATAATGTGTTAATGATACAGGATACACATTATGTGTTAATGATACAGGATACACATTATGTTGTAATGATACAGAATACACATTATGTGTTAATGATACAGAATACACATTATGTTGTAATGATACAGAATACACATAATGTGTTAATGATACAGAATACACATTATGTGTTAATGATACAGAATACACATTATGTGTTAATGATACAGAATACATATAATGTGTTAATGATACAGGATACACATTATGTGTTAATGATACAGGATACACATTATGTTGTAATGATACAGAATACACATTATGTGTTAATGATACAGGATACACATTATGTTGTAATGATACAGAATACACATTATGTGTTAATGATACAGGATACACATTATGTGTTAATGATACAGGATACACATTATGTGTTAATGATACATGATACAGAATACACATTATGCTTAATGATACAGAATACACATTATGTGTCAATGATACAGAGTACATGTTATGTGTTAATGATACAGAATACATATAATGTGTTAATGATACAGAATACACATTATGTGTTAATGATACAGGATACACATTATGTGTTAATGATACAGGATACACATTATGTGTTAATGATACAGGATACACATTATGTTGTAATGATACAGAATACACATTATGTGTTAATGATACAGAATACATATAATATTTTAATGATACAGAATACACATTATGTGTTAATGATACAGGATACACATTATGTGTTAATGATACAGGATACACATTATGTGTTAATGATACAGAATACACATTATGTTGTAATGATACAGAATACACATTATGTGTTAATGATACAGAATACACATTATGTTGTAATGATACAGAATACACATTATGTGTTAATGATACAGAATACACATTATGTTGTAATGATACAGAATACACATAATGTGTTAATGATACAGAATACACATTATGTGTTAATGATACAGAATACACATTATGTGTTAATGATACAGAATACATATAATGTGTTAATGATACAGGATACACATTATGTGTTAATGATACAGGATACACATTATGTTGTAATGATACAGAATACACATTATGTGTTAATGATACAGGATACACATTATGTGTTAATGATACAGGATACACATTATGTGTTAATGATACATGATACAGAATACACATTATGCTTAATGATACAGAATACACATTATGTTGTAATGATACAGAATACACATTATGTGTCAATGATACAGAGTACATGTTATATGTTATTGATACAAAGTACACATGTGTTATTGATACAGAATACACATTATGTGTTAATGATACAGAGTACACATTATGTGTTAATGATACAGAATACACATTATGTTGTAATGATACAGAATACACATTATGTTGTAATGATACAGAATACACATTATGTTGTAATGATACAGAATATACATTATGTGTTAATGATACAGGATATACATTATGTGTTAATGATACAGGATACACATTATGTGTTAATGATACAGAATACACATTATGCAGGCTTTCTACTGTTCCTACTTTTTCCTACTATTTCCTACTTTTTTATTTTGATCCTATTTTTTCCTACTTTTTCTTCAAAACCTCCTACTATTCCTACTTTTTCATCTCAAAAGTAAAAAATTACTTACTTCACTTGTCGTGGACATCTGATTCAAAGTTTTTAGAAAATTTCGGGCTCGCTTCGCTCGCCCATTCTGTATATTTTACAAGAAAAATCAATCTGTCCTTATTTCTCTCTGTGACTACCTTAAAGATGAACATTCCAGTCTACAATCATTGCTTACTGTGATTTGTGTGTCATACTTACTTAAAATTGTCGCTAAAAGTGATGGAAAATTTCCTACTTTTCCCCTATTAATTCCTACTTTTTCCTATTTTTCTCCTACTTTTTTTCATTGACTACTCCTACTTTTTTTCATTGACTACTCCTACTTTTTTCCTACTTTTTCATCAAGGTAGAGTAGAAAGCCTGCATTATGTGTTAATGATACAGAATACACATTGTGTGTTAATGATACAGAATACACATTATGTGTTAATGATACAGGAAACACATTATGTGTTAATGATACATGATACAGAATACACATTATGTGTTAATGATACAGGAAACACATTATGTGTTAATGATATAGAAACACGAATCTCAATATTGATGAAAGTCCAAAGTACAAAATAAAGAAAAAATCTAGAATGTACTGGAATATCAACCAAATCTTTAAATTATGGAAGAATTGAGGATTTTCTGATTGGAGCTATACTATAAACAATAAGCTTGTTGAGATGTGAAATCATTGTGTTCATCCATTTGTCTGTCCCTATCTGTCAGTCCACTTCTGTTGAAAAACATACATGTATATATAGTGGCCATATCTTCAACATAAGAGGTAGGACTTTGTGCAAGTGTGCTCCTTACAGGAAGACCTTTCTGATGGTACCCAAACTTTTGTTTATATGATCGTTAACTTACATTTAAAAACTTTTTAAACTGCATACACATGTAGCTAGTAATTGAGACAAGATAAGGCTATCATACATGTATTTGTACCTCAATATGGTGAAAAAAAATCATTGTCACAAAAAATGTTCTGACCATGGCCCAGGTCAAACAAAACATCATGATGGTATACATGTACATTGGACCCTTAATGACTTAATCAGTTGTTCTAATGTAATTACATCTATATAAATCATTAATTTTTTGCTTTCTATATTAGAGTATTGAGAAGTTTCTTTCTCTTTGATCAGACCATTCCCTAAGGGTCCAGAGAGGAAAAGAGCATGTTTACAGGAACTGAGGAAGATAGAGTTACAAACAGGTCAGAAAACTAGAACACTGACTCAATGATATATTACTATTACATATATTCTTCAGCAAAATTCCTCTCAGACTTTGCCTCAGATATGTGTCTTGTGTACAACCAGAACTTTTAAGAATTCTATTTTTGTGTCGCCTGCAAAGCATAGCGACACTTGGGAATCACGTTGTCCGTCTGTCTGTCTGTCTGTCACACTTGGATGTCACACCTTATAAAAGTGATTCCTGAGTGTCGCTATGTTTCGCAGGCGACACATCCATTCCTTGGAATGTTTTTACTGATTTTCACTTCACACCTTGTGCACTACATCATAATGAAATTGATTAATTGAAGGTAAAACGATATAATACAGTTTTATGGTATACTCAGTAAAGAGAGAAAATCAACTACATTTATAATTATATCAATGGATTATAGAGAAGTTTTATGTTCTAACATAGCATGATTTAGCTGCTATTATTTCTGTTTGTGAGTGATAATATACATTCAAATTTGCCCAGTTGGGAGGGAGACATGATGATTTGTTCAACCCAGAAAAATCATGTTGCTGGAAGGCTTCAGGTGACATGATTTTTCTGGGTTGATCTCTTTACCAACTGGGCAATTAATTGAAAGCTAAAGATAAACTACGGCCATTTCTGCCAGCATAACCTGCACAAATCTAGGTGCAGCCATCTTCGTTTGTTTACCGTCTACAGCCGCCTAGTCAATCTCGGCAGTCACCGTAACTCTTACTCAACTTTGAATATTGGATTCCGTTTAGGGGAAGACATGATTGTGAGTCACGACATCTGGAGGGAGACATGAAGATTTGTCTCACATCCACGTAACTTCTTTAGACCAATTATATTTCTCTATTCATAGTATCAATTATACAAGGTATAATAATGTTGTATGTATAATTGTAGGGTGTTATCTCCCCTCAAATCCAGAAGCGATTGTCACGGACATTGACAAAACATCAGGAATTCCTCTGCAGAGGTAGGTCAAACTTGTGAAATGTAAGATGATTGCTTTATTTACTTATCTTTTTTTATCGGATTTACATGTATTTTGTTCTATGTGAAAAGCTATAACACGCTTATTTTAGCAGGTTTTGCAAAACATTAGAGGGTATAAGCAAGTCCCACTTAGTAACAGTTACTGCATTTTCCCAGTAGGTATTAGCTTTTCATAAAATGCATGTTCTATTCATGAATTCTTTCCCTTTATAACAGTGCAGCAAAAGCTCCATATTTGGCCAAGTTCCGAGTCCAGCCCTGCAGTATTCATGACCTAGAGAATCTTGGGATGGGAGAAGCAGGAAACATTAAATCCGGTATGGGTCCGGAAACTTGGCAGGCAGCCATCTTTAAAGTGGGAGATGACGTCAGACAAGTATGTATCTTTGTTTTCTTAATGCATATTTTCATATCTGATTCAAAATATAGTTCGCCATATGATAAAGAAATTGTTGCATTTTTCGCTCACCATGACGAAGTGAACGGGGCTTATGCTATCATGTCGGTGTCTGCGTCAGTGAATGTATCGGTGTTGGCAGACACCTCCATTTCCAGCTGCTTATAAGTTCTACATCAACCAAAACAGGTGTGGATGATGCATCTGAGGATGATTACTGCAATGTATGGTACAGATGCTGCATCTGACCCATATTTCATGCTTGAGTGATCAGATTAAGTAAAATGGGACAGATCCATTTCCAGTCTATTATAAGTCCAAGATCCACCAAACTTGTGTTGATGATGGGTCCTGAGGATGTTTACTGCAATGCATGGTGCAGATCTGCATCTTACCTATATTTTACACTTGAGTGACCATGTTAAGTAAAATGGGACAGGTGTATTTCCAGTCTATTTGAAGTCCTAGATCAACCAAACGTGTGTGGATGATGCATCTGAGGATGCTTACTGTAATGCATTATGCAGATCTGCATCCAACCTACATTTCATGCTAATGCAAGTAGGTTAAGTAAAATGGGACAGGTCCATTTCCAGTCTATTATACATGTAAGTCCTAGATCAACCAAACTTGTGTGGGTGATGCATCTGAGGATGCTTACTGCAATGCATGGTGCAGATCTGCATTTGACCTTTATTTTACACTTGAGTGATCAGTTAATGTAAAATTGAACATCTTCATTTCCAGTTTTAAGTCCTTTATCAACCAAACTTGTGTGAGTGATGCATCTGGAGATACTTTGTGTAATGTAGGTACAGAAGCTGGTCAGGAGATAATGTTGCCATCGAGGTGAGCTTTGTCATCTCTGATGACACTACGTTTATGACATGATTATGGTTTGACATTTACTTTACTGTGAAATATTGACAGAATGTAACATTTTATTTTCCAGGACATGCTGGCCTTACAGGTGATATCCCTGTTTAAGAACATCTTTGAGCAGGCAGGACTAGAGTTATATTTAGTACCATACAGGGTGGTGGCTACTGCCCCAGGGGTAAGTACCATACAGGGTGGTGGCTACTGCCCCAGGGGTAAGTACCATACAGGGTGGTGGCTACTGCCCCAGGGGTAAGTACCATACAGGGTGGTGGCTACTGCCCCAGGGGTAAGTACCATACAGGGTGGTGGCTACTGCCCCAGGGGTAAGTACCATACAGGGTGGTGGCTACTGCTCCAGGGGTAAGTACCATACAGGGTGGTGGCTACTGCCCCAGGGGTAAGTACCATACAGGGTGGTGGCTACTGCCCCAGGGGTAAGTACCATACAGGGTGGTGGCTACTGCCCCAGGGGTAAGGATTTCATACTGTACATGTGTATCAATGAAAATTTTGTGTTATTTGCAGAAATAAAACTTACCTTTCTATTCAACCAATATCGGATATCTTGGGTGAATTACGGCTTTTACTGTTTGTTTGATCTTAATTTATACAGATTTTAAGGACACTGATCAGAGTGTACATTTTGTCAAACTGTTATGAATACACTAACAGCCCTGTCACACTTGATATTTATGGCCAATAAATGAGGAACAACCAAGCTACTGTCCTGTTCACTAAATCCAGAGCACCCTGTTCTGGCGATTTTCTCCGAAATATACAGTTGTCATCTTATAAATTGATATCCAGTCTATAGAACTCTTTTAGTCGTAACAGAAAATGCTCCCCTTTTGTTTGTGCAAAGCTTAGTTCAAAAATACAACGCAAAATGAAATGTCTACGGGGATTTTCTATAGTAAAAATGACTAAAATGCGTGACGTCAGACACCATGACGTCACTGTTTACCATTGTTGATACGGAGAACAAGATGGCGGCGGGCTGAAATTAACATGGGAAATTCCCGTATACATTTTATTTATCGTATGGCAGGTAAAATACAGTTGAGAAGGTGAGTTCGAGCACATTTCCTGTTACGACTAAAGGAAGTCAATCTAATGAGACAATGAATATTTGGCAATTTCCTAAGGCGGCGGAGAAAATTGCCAAAACAGGGTGCTCTGGGTTTGGTGAACAGGACAGTAATTCATTAATACGTTGATCATTGCATGACGTCAAATAAGTTTTGTAGTCATTTGATGGTCGCTCTGCAATCATTTGATGAACCTTGGAGGATGTTGGCATGTGTTGTGATCAACGAAAAATTATGTACATTGACAAAATCCACAACAACTGCCCAGTGTCCAATGATAAGTTTTAGAGTGGTTAGGAGCTGGCTAAAAGGTCAATAGGAGGTCATTTGGCACACGTTAGGAATGCATTCTTACTCGATTACCCATAAAAAATGCAATTATTTGAAATCATCATGTAAAGACATAATCATTTGTTGTTTCCCTGGTTATTTACAGTGTGGTGTGATAGAATGTGTTCCTGACTGTAAGTCACGTGACGAGATCGGTAAACAGACAGATATTGACCTGTATGATTACTTTATAAGGACTTTTGGAGATGAAGATACCCATCAGTTTCAAACGGTAAATAAAGACTCTCTCATATTGTCTACTATCTAATTATTTTAAGCTGTATTCCTAGGGAAACACATTTGTCATCTCATTTGAATGTTTTTTTATCCCATTTTGAAATGAAAGGTTCAGCTTTGACCTAATCACATATTTCTTAGAAATACATGTAAAACAAACTGTCACATTTTCAAATACGTATATTTGAGCTTTAAAGTATGATAATCTATATACATGTATAACAGTATCTGTACTAAATTTAGTGGGATTCTTAGTATCTAGGAGTTAACACTGTCTTTTAAGAGCACTTTTATATTTGTAATGAATTAAAATGGAATTAACTTAAATTGATGCTTAAATTTGTGTTACGTGATTCTGATTCCGTCCAGAGGATCTCAACCTTTCTATAATGTCATAAATTTACTTTGTAATCCTCATATTTATTTCCTAATTGATATACATGTATATCAACCTTTCTACAATATCATAAATTTACTTTGTAAATCCTTATATTTATTTTCTAATTGATATACATGTATATCAACCTTTCTATAATGTTATGGGTCAGAATACCCCAAAACGCCAGCAAAAATCAGACAAAGACAGAATATAAATTTACAAGTTTAATTATGTACAAAATATATATATTTACAATGATTACAACTTACAATACAATGTCCGGATCAAAGTGTCCGTTACGGTCCACAAAGTCTATCGAATGTGTGGTTTCCGGTAATCACAAACGTTCTCGAAAGCTCGGTGTCCAAACGTTGTTAAATGGATTAAAGTCTCAACAAATAAAGTGTCCCAGTATCTCAGAATAGATGAATGAATCGTGTCTACGAATGTGTACGAATGCCCCCTCAACACAGTTCCTCAGAGGTATTTATACTTAATACCAATGAATTAACCAGAAGCTTCTAGAACAATGACTCATTACACACGATTAACAATAGAGTAAATTCTAGAAATCACAGTCATGTGATGAAAATGATGTAACAAAGAACATACTGGAACATTCTCTAATGAAATAAACATGACATAGTAAAATCTAGAAAGAATTATTATGAAATCATAATACAACATGACTAAGTACATGTGTACCTACACATAAAGTAAAACTAAAATAAAACATGACCCACAACACCTCCCCCCTTAAAAAAAGTTTGAATGTCAATGAAAACTTAGGTGGTAAATTCTGCAAAAATCACTCATGAAACTCTCGATAGTGCATCTGCAATCACATTGTCTTTGCCCTTGATATGGTTAATAATGATATTGTACTCTTGCAACAATAAACTCCACCTTGTAAGTCTTTGATTCTTGTTTGACATTTTGTGCAAAAATGTGAGAGGGTTGTGGTCAGTAAACACAAGAATGGGATGTAAAGTAACATTCAAATAAACATCAAAATGTTGTAAAGCTAACAATAATGCAAGACACTCTTTTTCAATAGTAGAGTAATTCTTTTGACATTTTGTCAATTTCTTTGAAAAATAACAAACAACTCTATCTACACCATCATCATTTTCTTGAAACAAAGCAGCCCCGATTCCTACGTCACTGGCATCAACAGTAAGCTTAAATTGCTTATCAAAATTTGGAGCTGACAGGACAGGACTATTCATAAGAACACATTTGATTTTCTTAAAAGATTCGTCACAGTCATTGGTCCATGCAAAATTCACTTTCTTTTGTAACAGATTGGTAAGTGGACCAACAACTGACGAGAAATTTGGACAAAATTTTCTGTAAAATCCTGCCATTCCTAAAAATCTCATGATCTCTTTCTTATTGGTAGGAATTGGGAACTTTGAAATGGCTTCCACCTTGGCCATGATAGGAGTAACAAAACCTTGACCTACTTTGTGACCCAAATATTCTACAGTCGCATGACAAAATTCACTTTTCGCAAGGTTCACTGTGAGGTTTGCTTTCGCAAGTATGTCGAAGAAGGTACGCATGATTCGGAGATGATCATCCCAGGTGTCGCTGTAGATGATAACGTCATCGATGTACGCCTCGCATCCTTCGAGATGATTTAGGAGCGAATGAATCATCCTCTGGAATGTAGCTGGTGCGTTTTTCATACCAAAGGGCATTACTTTATATTGGTATAGCCCATCTGGAGTCGCAAATGCCGATATTTCTCTGGCTCTCTCGGTAAGCGGGACTTGCCAATAGCCTTTAAGCAAGTCAAATTTACTGACAAATTTTGCACTGCCAATTTTATCGATACAGTCATTGATTCGTGGGATCGGATAAGAGTCAGTTTTGGTGACTGAATTGACTTTTCTAAAGTCCGTACACAATCGGTAAGTTCCGTCTGGCTTCGGAACAAGAATACATGGGGAACTCCAATCACTATTGCTGGGTTCAATAATGTCATTTTCAAGCATGTATTGAATTCCTTTCCGCATGTATTGAAGTTTTATCGGGTTTAACCGATAGGGATGCTGTTTGATAGGTGACGCATCACCTACAATGACGTCATGATGAGAGGCATTCGTCTTTTTTGGAACGTCCGGAAAGATTGTCGTATATTCCCGCATTAATTGGTGCACTTCCTCTTTTTGATGCACGGTCAGATGTCCGAGTTTCACTTCCGGATTTGTCAGAATTTCAGAATTCTTTAAACGGACACTTTGAGCGAAGTCTTTTTCAACAGTCTCTTCATTACATTCCGGTTCAACACAATTTTCAAGTGTATTTACATTGGCCAAAGTGGAAACTGGTTTTACAAAATTTCGGTCACTTCTATCAAAATACTCTTTCAACATGTTAACATGACACACTCTTTTTTCTTTTCGCCGACCTGGTGTCTTAACCACATAGTTAACATCACTAATTTTACTCTCAATCTCATAAGGACCGAAATATCTAGCTTGCAAAGGATGACCAGGGATAGGCAAAAATACAAGAACTTTATCGCCTGGTTTAAAAACTCTGTTTCTAGCATCTTTGTCATACCATGTTTTCATTTTCATTTGAGATGTTTTGAGATTTTCTTGAGCTAATTTGCAAGCATTATATAATTTCTCTTTGAAATTAGACACATAGTCTAGGAGATTCAAATCGCTAGTCTCAGTCAACCATTTTTCCTTCAACAACTTCAATGGCCCCCTGACCGTATGCCCAAAAACTAGCTCAAAGGGACTGAACCCCAGGGACTCCTGAACCGCTTCTCGTGCCGCAAACAACACGAGGTGAACCCCTTCATCCCAGTCGTTTCCATACTGGTGACAATATGTTTTCATCATAGTTTTAAGGGTTTGATGAAAGCGTTCAAGAGCCCCCTGAGACTCAGGATGGTACGCAGAAGACTTATACTGCCTGATACCTAGCTCATGCATAACCTGCTGAAACAATCCTGACATAAAATTCGAACCCTGATCTGACTGAATAGCCTTGGGAGCACCTACGAAATTGAAAAACTTTGTAAGGGCCTTAACTATGGTCTTTGCCTTAATATTCCTAAGAGGTATGGCTTCAGGAAACCTAGTCGAAGTACACATAATTGTCAGTAAGTACTGATTCCCTGACCTAGTCCTAGGCAAAGGACCTACACAATCAACTAACACCCTACTAAAAGGTTCCTCAAAGGCTGGAATGGGTTGGAGGGGAGCAGGTGGTATAACTTGATTGGGTTTACCTACCATCTGACAATTATGACAAGACTTACAAAACTCAGACACATCTTTTCTCAACTTAGGCCAGTAAAAGTGACTTAAAATCCTATTATAAGTCTTATTGACACCAAAATGACCTGCCATGGGTGTGTCGTGAGCTAAACTCATGATGTCCCCGCGATACGCTACTGGAACCACTATCTGGTGAACGACCCGCCACACGTCATTAGGGGGTGCATCAGGTGGTCTCCATTTCCGCATAAGGATGCCATCTTGTATGTAGAAGCACTCTCCGACTTTGTCCGCTTCTTCTTGGGGAAGGGCCCTCTTGCTTAGTCGGATGATCTCCGGATCTTTAGTTTGCTCGGAGAGGAGCTGCTCACGGCTTAAGGCATCTGTATCTCTATCTAATGGCGGATGGTAATCATCACCAGGTACCGTTGGAGACTTGTCAACATGAAGTGGTACTGACGTCTCAGGTACGTTGTCATCAATGGTAGACATGAATGTGTCAGAAAGGTCTATACTTTTGGAGGGATGGTCCTCGTTAAGTGCAGAAGTACTCTCAGCCTCTTTTAGTCTGTTCCTGGCCATCGCCCTGGTAACTGCGCAGGCTGGGTACAAGTCGTCGTCTTCATCATCGGACACGACATCGGACGTGATTTTCTCACAAACAATCGGATCGGCTACAACTTTGCCGCCAGCTAAATCGTTGCCAAGCAACAAGGAAACGCCTTGAACGGGAAGAGTAGGTCGAACACCTACGATAACAGGTCCAGTAATTAAGTCTGACTTCAAATGAATTTTATGAAGGGGAACATCAATGACGCCTAGCTCCACACCCTGTAATAAAACTGACCTACCAGTAAAAGTGTGCTCAGACAAAGGCAATGAACCGTCTAATAATAAAGTCTGGGCAGCACCAGTATCTCTCAAAATCTGAACAGGCAACGCTTCGCTAGAATCACTGAGTAAAACAAATCCCTGTGACAAAAAGGGCTTATAATGATCCTCCACAAAATCATCAGAACTGGACTTAGAACCCTGAATCTCAGGAGTGTCAGAACAAATCAAATCTAAGGCTTTCCTATCATTTCTAACAGACGCACAGGCCTGTGACTTAAGTTCTTTTTTCTTCTTAAGCTTCAAACACTCACCAATAACATGACCTTTTTTCTTACAATAATTGCATGTAGGAAGCGACCCCACCCCTGGGGATGCCTCAGAACGCTCGGACCTAGGACCGGACGTAGAACCACCTTGAGATGGTGACTGGGAACTAATGGACGACTGAGACTCTTGTAAATTTTTCTTTGGAAAATCTGACGTTTTTGCGCTATCGCTAGATTGAGTTTTTGACACAAAATTTTTCTTATGAGTGAGAGCATACGTATCAGACAAAACAGCAGCTTCTTCAAGAGTTTTAACATTTTTGTCTTCCAAATGAGTTCTTAAATCTTGATGTACACACTCTTTGAACTCTTCTATTAGAATTATTTGACGCAAATTGTCAAATGAATTGGGAATTTTCTTAGATCGAAACCACTGGTCAAATAAATCTTCTTTTTCTCGAGCAAATTCAACATATGTTTGATTTTCAAACTTTTTGTACTTTCTAAACTTTTGTCTGTACGCCTCAGGTACTAACTGATATGCTCTCAAAATCGTGTCCTTGACCTTGTCATAGTCTGAACTCTCAGCGATACTGAGCGCCGAGTACACCTCAGCCGCTTTGCCAATAAGTACGCTTTGTAATAAAGTTGGCCAAAAATCGCGTGGCCACTTCAGATTGGCCGCGATTTTCTCAAAATGTGGAAAATATTTGTCCACGGACTTTTCTTGAAATTTTGGTACTAATCTGATGTTTTTGGCGGCGTCGAATTCAGACTTGACAAGCGAAGGAACAGGATTTTCCTTAGCGCTTCTTTCTAACTTTAACTTTTCTAACTCAAACTGAAGTTCTTTCTCGTGCATACGTTCCTGTTTCTCTCTTTCTTCCTTTTCTCTTTCAAATTGTCTTTCTTTTTCTTCTTTTTCAAATTGTCTTTCTTTTTCTTCTCTTTCAAATTGTAATTGCATTTTCATTTTCTCTAATTCAAACTCATATTTTGACATTTTGGTTTCGCTTGAAACAGGTTCAACAGGAAAATCGTATGACGAAAAGATTTCCTTAGCTAAAAGCTCTTTAGCCACAATATTTCTAATTTCTTGTTTTCTCATAGAAGATTTTACATCTAACTTCAAGTGAAGACCTAAACCAATCAAATCATCTTTCTTCAATGATTCGAACTCTTGTACAGTCGGCGATTTCAAAAATTCAGTGACCGAAAATACCATGATTGATTTCTGCTGGCAAACGTTTTACTAAAAATTTCCTTTTTTCAAAAAACGAACTTTACGTAAAGTGCAAATATGCAGAGATTACTATCCCGGACGAGCCCCCAATTCTGTTATGGGTCAGAATACCCCAAAACGCCAGCAAAAATCAGACAAAGACAGAATATAAATTTACAAGTTAAATTATGTACAAAATATATATATTTACAATGATTACAACTTACAATACAATGTCCGGATCAAAGTGTCCGTTACGGTCCACAAAGTCTATCGAATGTGTGGTTTCCGGTAATCACAAACGTTCTCGAAAGCTCGGTGTCCAAACGTTGTTAAATGGATTAAAGTCTCAACAAATAAAGTGTCCCAGTATCTCAGAATAGATGAATGAATCGTGTCTACGAATGTGTACGAATGCCCCCTCAACACAGTTCCTCAGAGGTATTTATACTTAATACCAATGAATTAACCAGAAGCTTCTAGAACAATGACTCATTACACACGATTAACAATAGAGTAAATTCTAGAAATCACAGTCATGTGATGAAAATGATGTAACAAAGAACATACTGGAACATTGAAATAAACATGACATAGTAAAATCTAGAAAGAATTATTATGAAATCATAATACAACATGACTAAGTACATGTGTACCTACACATAAAGTAAAACTAAAATAAAACATGACCCACAACAATAATATCATAAATTTACTTTGTAAATCCTCATATTTATTTTCTAATTGATATACATGTATATCAACCTTTCTACAATATCATAAATTTACTTTGTAAATCCTTATATTTATTTCCTAATTGATTTCAGGCTCGACGTAACTTTATAATTAGCATGGCAGCGTATAGTATCGTTACGTTTCTACTCCAACTTAAGGACAGACACAACGGCAACTTAATGATAGACAAAGATGGACATATTATACATATAGGTAACTATAATATAGCAGACAGGGTGTAATGAGAAATCATCCTCCCTATTAAAATATATTTGAATATCAATAGTCTACATTCGTATGGAACTTTGGCAAGATGTTTGTGAAATATGGTAAATACTGTGTATTTAAGCAAATTATGATACATACACTATACATGTATATACCTTCTATCGAAAATTTTAGTTGCTATATATACATGCACTATATCTACCATATGTAAAATATTGTTGACTTGCCTTAGTGACTTCATTGACTCGGCTCTACCTGGCAGCACCAAAATTAATCTGATCAAACTCAGGTGATATAAACTAAAGGTCAAAGCAAAAACTTCTCTAGTCTGTTGTTGGATCATTTATGACTTTGTCAGTCTACTACTTACTTTAATTTCAGTTTATTTACTAGTACATTTTAAATCTTAAAGATACATTACATATCTTGATGGAGCAATCTCTCATAGTTTATTTGATTATTTTCATATTACAGATTTTGGATTTATGTTTGAGAGTTCACCAGGGGGAAACCTTGGTTGGGAGCCTGACTTCAAGCTGACAGATGAAATGGTGAAAATAATGGGTGGGGCAATGGAAGACCCCCATTTTTCTTGGTTCATGGAGCTCTGTATTCAAGGATATTTGGCTGTCAGGTATAAGGGGTTTATGTATCAATTTTTACAAGATTTACAAGGTGTAAACAAATATCTTATACAAGTCTTCATCAATGTTTTGTTAAATAATCATTTACAAATATGAAGATAGGCGTTACTAAATGTATCAAATGAGAAGTAAATATAAACCTATATGTATATACACTGTAAGTCAATCGATTAGCTTGCCTATATTTTACAATGAGAACTACAATTTTTTCAGACCGTACCGTGAAGCCATAGTGTCCCTCGTCTCCCTGATGTTAGACACGAAGCTGCCATGTTTCCGCGGACAAACAATCAAACAGCTGAGAACTCGATTCCAACCTGAGACAACCGAGAGAAAAGCAGCAACGTTTATGTTAAAAACTGTGAAAGAATGTTACCTGAACTGGAGAGCGCGGTCTTATGACGTCATACAAAACGTTCAACAAAATATTCCTTACAGCGGCAACTTAATTTAGTGAAGGTTTGATCTACTGATATACAGGAGAAAATGTGTTGAGGAAAACTTTGGCAGTTTTAGTTACATTATCTGTTAAAAAGGAGCTCTTTCTGCTTTACCATGATTATTTATAACTCTTATGCATTCCATTGTATAACATTCTTTTTTCATAGATTTTGAATGGAGCTTTGAATACTATGAAAAAAATTAAATTATTGCAGAAATTTTCATCTTTTGCTATGAAATGAAGTTAAATGTACTTTTTGATTTCACCTTTACATGAAAATTCAAAGAAATGAATTAGGGGTTACCTTGTGTGTGTTTTACAAAAAGTGACAGGGAACGGCGAATCCCCTGTCAGAAATTGAGTTTTACCGTGAGGCATCAGCCGAGTAGTGAAAGGGATATTTCTGACAGGGGATTCGCCGATACCCTAGCTGTCAGTGTTTGTTAAACACGCATGGTAACCCTATTCTAATGCTTTGGTCAGTAATGAGCTAGAAAACGTCTGCTATTAACGACATTTCCATGTGAACGTAAGACGTCATAGCAAAAATTGCAGTGAAATGTGAATCCCCTTGCAGTTTTTCATCGCTCAACCAATCAAAATGCGCGTTGCAAACAGAGTGCATTAGAATATGAGACAATATGATTTTTCATTAAAGGAAAGGGCAAAAATAATTGTATGAATGAATAAATCTTTATGGATATTTTTCAGCTTTAGAAATTGCATGTGTATACATGTAAGTTCTTTAGGAACATTTACATGCATTATGAATGGTTCATTAGAAAACTACAAGTTATCTATCTGTACATGTACTACTGTAGTTATGGTATGCTGACTGTTTGAGGTCAAGAAAATGGGGCAGTACATTTTGTGTATATCTTTTTATTTAAAGTTTTGAATGCTGATTTCAACTTGTATTGATAATTATTAAGCTACTCTGTTCATTAAAATAATGTAAATCTATACTGAATATTATATTTATATGATTTACTTCAGTGTAGTACATTTGTACATTCTACTTTTGGAATTTTTCCTATATTAACCTCTTCCATGTGTCTCCATAATGGTGCAATACAGTAGTCTTTTATCTGTTTTATAGAATTTGGTGAACAAATATGTGTAGCTTAGGAGAGAACAAATCTTAAATACTTTTAGTTTGGTCATGTCTTTGTTTTTACCTATTTTGCCGACTCATTTGGGTATATGTTTTAAACCTTAATATAATAAAAACAAACAAAAGCCATCAATTAAATTTTTTTTTCTTTGTTAATATTTTTTATTTTCACATTTTTATTTGGAAAAATAGAAGTACTGCAATGATTATAAGGAGTATATTTTCTATGACCATATGTTGAGTATTTATTTCAATAAAATACCTGTTGGATCAAGATTTTAGCATATACAACACTTTGCTAAGTCCCAATGTTTCTGCGAAAAGGACTCCACCCTGACGAGGGCTTTGGCCCAAATGTTGGGACTGAGCAATTTATTGAGTGTTATTGAGATTTGATTCCTAGTTTTGGAACAAAAAGACAGAATATACAATATCGTCGAATAATTTAAAAGACAACCATGCTTGTTTATTTTTAGCTCACCGGGACGAAAAGGTCCGGAGAGCTCATGCCATACCCCAGGGGTTTTTTTTTCCTTGTTTTGGGGCCGAATTTCGGCCCCTTCCCAATGCCAAATTTCCTCTATTTTTCCCAAAAAATCACCCTGAAATTCCCAAAGAGGAAATGAAAAAATCACCTGAGAAAATAAGACCCAAAACCTGAAGTCAGCACAAAATGTCATATTTCTAAGTGCATTTTTTAAAGTTTTTTATTCAGCTCAAGCAAATCAATGGATTATCAGTGTTAATAAATGATACTTTAAGTTTATACTTTGGTGAGAATTTGTACAAAAATTTTCCCAATTTTAGCAAAATGGCGCAAATTTTCCCAAATGGGACAGGCACAGGCACCTTCCCCAAAATAAAAAAAAAACCTGTACCCTCGGCGTCGTCGTCGTCCGTAGACAAAACTTTAACCTGGGCTGTATCTCTTGAACTATATGGGGTAGGGCTTTGATATTTCACATGTAGATACCTTGTGACGAGACCTTTCATTTGAGACCATGACCTTTGACCTAGTGACCTTGACCTTGGACTTTGACCTACTTTTCAAAAACTTTAACCTGGTTTCTGACAAAAACCTGTATAAGCGAGCTACTGTATGTAATCTTTGATTACCCTATGTTTTATCTTGGCTGGCTCCTATCTGGTTGGTAAGATGTAATACAGAATACAAACAAGAATTGGGCTTATTATTTATGATGAGAGGAAGCTTTGTAATGCTTTCAATATAAGCCTCCTTAATTAAGCTCGTATTATAAGTATGAATGCTTTAATTGATTGTTTGTTTCTTCTATTATGTAGTACAGCATTGTTCTATTTATTTATTTTTTCAATATGATTATTTTGTTTCTGTGATACGTTATTAAAATTAAGAATACAACTATTCTTGTTTTTCATTAATTCATACTTGTATTACATGTAAATAGAATATCTCAAATGATTTTCTATTAGAATATCTATGAAGTTGTTCATGAAATCTTACAATAGTTCACTTTCAAAAACATTCTAAATGGAAAAGATGAAAATGTTTTGTGATACTTTAGACCCAGAATATATACATACAGAGACAATGTTTTCAGACCAAACGGCGATTGAAGTTCACGTGATGACTACTTTTGGTGTAAAAAGCACCTACAATAAATTTCAGTTTTAAGGGGTCAAGGTCAAACTTTGCATTTATGGTAAACAGAATCAGGTCAAAAGTCATCTGGATAATACAGCTAAGATTTAAAGTCAAAGCTTCATTATTTTTCAGCTGTTGTATACAGATTAGAAAATCTTGGTGTTTGTTGTCTCTTGGTGTTTGTAGTGTCTTGATGTTTGTGGTGTCTTAGTTTTGTGATGTTTTTGATGTTTGTGGTGTCTTGGTGTTTGTAGTGTCTTGGTGTTTGTGGTGTCTTGATGTTAATAGTGTCTTGTTGTTTGTGGTGTCTTGGTGTTTGTAGTGTCTTGGTGTTTGTAGTGTCTTGGTGTTTGTGGTGTCTTGATGTTAATAGTGTCTTGTTGTTTGTGGTGTCTTGGTGTTTGTAGTGTCTTGGTGTTTGTAGTGTCTTGATGTTGTGGTGTCTTTGTGTTTGTAGTGTCTTGGTGTTTGTGGTGTCTTGATGTTTGTAGTGTCTTGATGTTTGTGGTGTCTTGTTGTTTGTGGTGTCTTGATGTTTGTAGTGTCTTGGTGTTGTGGTGTCTTGATGTTGTGGTGTCTTGATGTTTGTAGTGTCTTGATGTTTGTAGTGTCTTGATGTTTGTAGTGTCTTGGTGTTGTGGTGTCTTGATGTTTGTAGTGTCTTGATGTTTGTAGTGTCTTGGTGTTTGTGGTGTCTTGATGTTGTGGTGTCTTGATGTTTGTAGTGTCTTGTTGTTTGTAGTGTCTTGATGTTTGTAGTGTCTTGGTGTTTGTGGTGTCTTATGTTTGTGGTGTCTTGATGTTTGTAGTGTCTTTATGTTTGTAGTGTCTTAGTGTTTGTTGTGTCTTGATGTTTGTGGTGTCTTGATGTTTGTAGTGTCTTGGTGTTTGTAGTGTCTTGATGTTTGTAGTGTCTTGATGTTGTGGTTTCTTAGTTTTTGTGATGTTTTTGGTGTTTGTTGTCTTGGTGTTTGTTGTGTCTTGGTGTTTGTTGTGTCTTGGTGTTTGTTGTGTCTTGTTGTTTGTAGAGTCTTGGTGTTTGTTGTGTCTTGTTGTTTGTAGTGTCTCAGTGTTTGTAGTGTCTCAGTGTTTGTAGTGTCTTGATGTTGTGGTGTCTTGATGTTTGTAGTGTCCTGTGTTTGTAGTGTCTCAGTGTTTGTAGTGTCTTGATGTTGTGGTGTCTTAGTTTTTGTGATTTTTTGGTGTTTGTGGTGTCTTGTTGTTTGTGGTGTCTTGTTGTTTGTGGTGTCTTGTTGTTTGTGGTGTCTTGATGTTTTTGGTGTCTTAATGTTTGTAGTGTCTTGGTGTTTGTAGTGTCTTGGTGTTTGTAGTGTCTTGGTGTTTGTAGTGTCTTGATGTTTGTAGTGTCTTGATGTTGTGGTGTCTTGGTGTTTGTAGTGTCTTTATGTTTGTGGTGTCTTAGTTTTTGTGATGTTTTTGGTGTTTGTTGTGTCTTGGTGTTTGTTGTGTCTTGATGTTTGTAGTGTCTTGATGTTGTGGTGTCTTGATGTTTGTAGTGTCTTGATGTTGTGGTGTCTTGGTGTTTGTAGTGTCTTTATGTTTGTGGTGTCTTAGTTTTTGTGATGTTTTTGGTGTTTGTTGTGTCTTGGTGTTTGTAGTGTCTTGATGTTGTGGTGTCTTGGTGTTTGTAGTGTCTTTATGTTTGTGGTGTCTTAGTTTTTGTGATGTTTTTGGTGTTTGTTGTGTCTTGATGTTTGTAGTGTCTTGGTGTTTGTAGTGTCTTGGTGTTTGTAGTGTCTTGATGTTTGTAGTGTCTTGATGTTTGTAGTGTCTTGATGTTTGTAGTGTCTTGGTGTTTGTAGTGTCTTGATGTTTGTAGTGTCTTGATGTTTGTAGTGTCTTGGTGTTTGTAGTGTCTTGGTGATTGTAGTGTCTTGATGTTTGTAGTGTCTTGGTGTTTGTAGTGTCTTGATGTTTGTAGTGTCTTGATGTTTGTAGTGTCTTGGTGTTTGTAGTGTCTTGATGTTTGTAGTGTCTTGATGTTGTGGTGTCTTGGTGTTTTTTGTGTCTTGATGTTTGTAGTGTCTTGATGTTTGTAGTGTCTTGGTGTTTGTAGTGTCTTGATGTTTGTAGTGTCTTGATGTTGTGGTGTCTTGGTGTTTTTTGTGTCTTGATGTTTGTGGTGTCTTAGTTTTTGTGATGTTTTTGGTGTTTGTTGTATCTTGATGTTTGAAGTATCTTGATGTTTGTGGTGTTTGTTGTGTCTTGATGTTTGTAGTATCTTGGTGTTTTCTGTGTCTTGGTGTTTGAAGTGTCTTGATGTTTATGGTGTCTTGATGTTGTGGTGTCTTAGTTTTTATGATGTTTATGGTGTTTGTAGTGTCTTGATGTTTGTGGTGTTTGTTGTGTCTTGATGTTTGTAGTGTCTTGTTGTTTGTGGTGTCTTGATGTTTGTAGTGTCTTGTTGTTTGTAGTGTCTTGATGTTTGTTGGATCTTGATGTTTGTAGTGTCTTGATGTTTGTAGTGTCTTGGTGTTTGTAGTGTCATGATGTTTGTGGTGTCTTGATGTTTGTAGTGTCTTAGTTTTTGTGATGTTTTTGGTGTTGGTGGTGTCTTGATGTTTGTGGTGTTTTCTGTGTCTTGATGTTTGTGGTGTCTTGATGTTTATGATGTCTTGATGTTTGTAGTGTCTTGTTGTTTGTAGTGTCTTAGTTTTTGTGATGTTTTGGTGTTTGTTGTGTCTTGTTGTTTTCTGTGTCTTGGCAGAGTTAAAAAACTGTAGAAATCTTATCCCTCAGAACAGAGGGTAAATTGCATCACTGCCGTGTGTATGAAGGTGTGTTAGTGTGTGTCCAGGTTTTTGTGAACAGCATAGAAGACAAAGTAATCATCATAGGATTACCAAACCTTCCAAAAAAGTCCCTCATGGGGAGAGGATGAACCATTCTGATTTTGAAGGTCAACGGAGAGGGTGAACCAAATTGATATTAAAAGGTCAAGGTCACTGTGGACTAAGGCTTAAGGTACTTGTGAACAGCATAGAAGACAAAGCAATCATCATAGGATAACCAAACCTTCGAAGAGGATGAACCATTTTAATTTTATAGGTAAAAGGTCAAGGTCACTGTGGAATTAATTTTGAAATCCTTTTGCTGATAGTGTTGAGAATGCAGTTGTGCGGGGATGCTATGCTAATTTGCCTTTTTAAGATTATGAATTGCATCTTTTGAGTTTGCTTGTTGGTTTATTATCCCCTCCAAACTCTGTTGAAAAGGGGATATAACATCACTGCTGTGTGTGTGTGAGGGTGAGTATGTGTGTACAGACTCTTCTGAACAGCATAGAAGACAAAGAAATCATCATAGATACATCAAAACTTCCACAAATATTCCCCAAGGGGAGAGGATGAACCCTCTTGATTTTCAAGGTCAAGGTCAATGTGGACTTAGACTTAAAATTCTTGTGAACAGCTAGCATAGAAGAGAAAGCAATCATCATAGAAACATCAAACCTTCCACAAATGTTCCCCATAGGGAGAGGATGCCTGAATCATATTGATTTTCAATGTCAAAGGTCAAGGTCACAGCAAACTTAGACTTAAAATCATTTTGCTCCGTGATATATAGAATATGTACTTGCGAAAGGATGCTATGCTTGCGTTTCCTTTTTTTTTACTGGCTTTAATCTTATACAATACCAACTGTCCATTACAGAGTATTATCACCAGCTCATTCCTCTATAGGGAGCATCATACACTTTCTAGCCCCTTCTATTGTTTAAAAAGAGGGATGCTTTTATTGTCCATCTTCCTAGTGTATGCAATTTATACATTTTTATAGGAGGGTTGTATATATAGTTATGTAGTGCATGCATGGTCAATGTTTCCAGCAGGTTTTATAAGGTACTATCCCTTCCATATACCCTTGCCCTATCATTAAAATGGGTACTCAATCAGGCCAGCATCAAAATGGGACTCAATCAGGCCAGCATTAACATGGGTACTCAATCAGGCCAGCATCAACATGGGTACTCAATCAGGCCCCATATTGATGCTGGCCTGATTGAACACCCATGTTAATGCTCAATCAGGCCAGCATCAACATGCACGGTACTCAAATCGGGCCAGCATCAACATGCCCAGTACTCAATCAGGCCAGCATCAACATGGGTACTCAATCAGGCAAACATCAACATGGGTATTCAATCAGGCTAACAAACATCAAAATGGGTACTCAATCAGTCCAGCATCAACATGGGTACTCAGTCAGGCCATCATCAATATGCCCGGTACTCAATTGGGCCAGCATCAACATGTGTACTCAATCCGGCCAACATCAACATTGGTACTCAATCAGGCCAGCATCAACTTGGGTACTCAATCAGGCCAGCATCAACATGTGTACTCAATCAGGCCAGCATCAACATGAGTGCTCATCAGGCTAACAAACATCAACATGGGTACTCAATCAGGCCAGCATCAACATGAGTACTCATTCAGGCCAGCATCAACATGCCCGACACTCAATCAGGCAAGCATCAACATGTGTACTCAATCAGGCCACCATCAACATGGGTACTCAATCAGGCCACCATCAACATGTGTACTCAATCAGGCGAGCATCAACATGTGTACTCAATCAGGCAAGCATCAACATGGCTACTCTATCAGGCCACCATCAACATGGGTACTCAATCAGGCCACCATCAACATGTGTACTCAATCCAGCCAGCATCAACATGGGTACTCAATCAGGCAAGCATCAACATGGGTACTCAATCAGGCCACCATCAACATTGGTACTCAATCAGGCTAGAATCAGCATGGGTACTTAATCAGGCCAACAACAACATGGGGACTCAATAAGGCCAGCATCAACAAGGGTACTCAATCAGACCTAGTGTATGCAATTTATACATTTTTACATGAGGGTTGTGTATATAGTTATGTAGTGCCTGCATGGTCAATGTTTCCATCCCTTCCAAATACCCTTGCCCAAGCATCAACATGGGGACTCAATCAGGCCAGCATCAAAATGGGTACTGAATCATTCCTGCATCAACATGGGAACTAAATCAGGCCAACATCAACATGCATAGATACCCAAACAGGCCAGCATCAACATGGGTACTCAATCAGGCCAGCATCAGCATGGATACTCGATCAGGCACTTTAAAGTTACTCAGGTCTTGAGACAGCTTCTTAAAGATGCGGGATGAAACAGTACTGAGAACATGAGGGAGGGGGAATTCAAAGAAGATACTCATACAAAGGGCAAATTTGGAAGTAAGGAGGAACAGCTTCTGCTTAAGATCAGCAGCAATTTGGAACAGTTTACCAGAGGATGTGATTAGTGCGAAAACCCTTAACACATTTAAGAACAGATTAGATAAATATTGGGAGGGACAAGAAGTAAAGTTTGACAACTATAGGGCCAGTATCACCACTGGAAGTCACAAGTTTAAGTTACAAGATGAGTCCAGTAAAGAAGATCTCACAGAACCTGCGCTGGAAAACAACGCTAAAGCCCCGTTTACACTATCAAAGTTTTCTTGTACAAGAAAACTTGGTCAAAGTTTTTGATGCTAACTTTGATAGTGTAAACGATCCAAGAAAACTTTGATCAAAGTCCGTCAAAGAGGAAAAAAATAAATATTGGGTTTTCATGTTCTGTATGCACAAATTTTAACATTTCTGGTGCAATTCTAAATTTTAAGTACATGAATAAATGGCTGGCGAGCGGTAGCGAGCCAGGAATTTTTTTAAGCAAAATATTGACTAATCAGAAAATACTGTCTGTGTCCTCTATCATTAACATATACATGTAATGATATTCTATATGTTTGAGTTAAAGGTATTTTGCAGTTTTTTTTATATCTGTATGACCAAAAATTACGTCAAAAAGTGGGGGGGGGGCACAAACATACTTATGCCCCCCACTTTCAAAAGTGGGGCGGGGGGGCACGTGCCCCCCTGACCCCCCCCCCCCCCCCCCCCCCCCCCCCCCCCTTGTCCTACGCCAGTGATTCACTTTATGACAATGCTAAGAACTCTAAGAATTTCGCATGGGACGAACGGGATAAGAGGCGAAACCTCCAGCTTTCAAGGTCAAGGCCGCAATCACGCACCTTGAGAATGATTTCGTAATATGGCGGACCTCTTGTAAACATTTGTTTATAAAATGTGTATCTTCTTTTGCGAGAAATGACAATTAAATGATTCCAAATGATGGCAATAGAGAGAGAGCAATCTGACAATCCCCACTCGTCCGGTGACATCGAGGGAAAGGATGACAAGTACATCCACAGTGGACATTTCATGATTAGTCGAGTCCATGATAAAAACTTGGTAGACGATGACGACGGTTCAGACGATGACGATGTGAATCCGTCTGATTTCGATGTCCAGGGATACAATTTTGAAGATGCAAACAAACAAACTACAGATTCATACCAGTTTGGCAGTCGAAGCTCGCACACTCTGGCAATAGATGCTTCCCTTACAAAACTATTTCAGTGCATGACTTTAGCTTATAGGTTAGTCTTTACCACTTCAGACACTTGCCTCGTATGTTAAATTGACAAGTACAGTCTCAATAAAGTGCACATGTAGTAGTTCTGGTAGTGCAGGTATACCGATAATTCAGTACAACTTCTAAGACTGAGCTATCGGGATGTCCCTTTAGCTCACTGGGAACGAGTCTTAAGGGAGCAACCATTTGATTATTATGGGGGGGGGCAGGAAGACTTTGCAAAAAAAATTTTCCGGATTGAAATTTTAGGGAAAAAAATTTTCCGGCCCAAAGGGCCGGTGAAAATTTTTTTCCGGATCATGAAATTGCCCCTCACCCCTCTCTTCTTCCTTTCCACTGCCCAGTAAACACTTTTTTGTGTATCATTAACAAAGTATAAAAAATGGAACAAACTTTACGCAATTTGGAGTGAATAAATAAAATTCAAAAATCATTAGCACCATATAGCCTGTCTCCGTTGAGTATCATTTAAGTAAACAGATTATAGGCACCATATGCCATTCAAGAAATTAAAATGAAGTGATCTGCTGGCAAGA
The DNA here is from genome assembly GCA_028142955.1 of Pinctada fucata. NCBI lineage: Eukaryota > Metazoa > Mollusca > Bivalvia > Pterioida > Pteriidae > Pinctada > Pinctada fucata. The sequence continues at coordinate 66,157,202 of AP027106.1, forward strand.
GATAAACTCATTGTGTGTTTGATGTTTAATATCGCCGAAAAAACTTTAGGGTAATTTTCAACATTGGAAAATTACAAAAAAAATAATCCGGCCCAAAGGGCCGGCGAAAAAATTTTTCCGGCTCTTAAAATGGCCGAAAAAAATTTTCCGGCTGGCAAAAGCCTTCCTGCCCCCCCCATAAAAATAAAATGGTTGCTCCCTAACTATGGCCCGGACGGCCGGGGTTTGAGTCCCAGACCAGGTACATGCAAACTACTTTAATGGCGATGAGGTGAAGACCTGAATACTTCTACTGCATACTACTTTACACATACAGGGATTTTTCAGGGTATTTTACTTTGGGTCCAGGGTCCGTTAAAATTGGGAAAAATTGCGGCGTTTTAATGAAATTGGGAATTTCCAACAGTTTAATTGATTCTCAATGGAATAAATCATTACACAGAGATATAACTCCTTCTTATTCAAAGTGTCTTCAATAAAAGAAACAAAGTACTAGTAAAGACATCTATTCTTTAGATTGTGCTTCAAAGGACATCAACTTCTAGGATCTGGAACAGGCATCTGTTCAGAGTCACAGGGGCTACTTTAATGATCATGATCAATCAGGATTCAGATTCAAAGTCAGTGTTTGAAGGGGACATTCCCACTGTCCGAGTCACCTCATTCTGTTTTAAAACTGAACATTAACTATTTTCTGTTGTTTCTTTTATAGTCACTATCCAAAATTTTATTTTGAAGAACGTATCTATCCTCTACAAAGTAGATGTCCTCCCTTTTGTAATTTTTTGGTATCAGATTTGCTTTTTGTCCTGGGTTCCCAATACTGGAGATACGATTTGATGACTAAAATGTAAACCTATACCGGATAAAAGATTTTTGACCAATTTACATATCGATCATAAATGTCGTATTTCTTCTAGGTATTTCAGTTGACATTATTTTGCTCTTTATTGAGGAACACTTTAACAAAAAATAAAGAGGTTCAAATTGGGAAATTTCAATCGAAAATTGGGAAAATACAGGCCATTTTGGCTTTGGGAATAGGTCCTATAATCGGACCCAAAAACGGACTTGAAAAATCCCTGACATAACACAGGCAGAATCGACCAACTAACCTCTGCAGTAGTGATGGGCCGATTATCGATAATAATCGATTAGCGGCTCGTTGAAGTCATCCGATTTCGATAATCGATTTTAAAATAAAGAATCGATAGCGTGAAAGTACAGAAAGGGAGGGGGGGCGCTCAGGGAGCAGAGGAAATTCTGTCCAATTGTCTAAAGTATTTCAAATAATTTCTCTACTAAATCATTGTTGTTATAATGTTGTAGAGTAACAGAAGCTAGCAGCATGAAATTAGAGAGAATAAATGTAAAAGCTAGTAAACCATTAATTAATTTAATGACAATTTTCACGTCACCGGACTTTTAGGGACTGCCGACGGACCGACGATGACGGTAAATTCTTCAATTCTAGTCTTTTTTTAGGTAAACTGATTTTATTACTTGATTGATAATAGTTGAAGATAATCCTGTTTGATGTTACTGTTTATGTTGACAGATACTTTGCAAATACTATTATGACCCCTCCCCCTTTCCACTACCTCCTAAACGAACACATTTACTGAAAAATGATTGTTTTTTAATACTTTTCATGCATTTTTTCATGAAATAATGGAAAGGGTAAAGGGGGGTATTTTTACATAGATTAAGTTTATTCAAGATTAAATACATCATATGATCACATATGCATTGCGTATATTACAAATGTAGGTTTTGTTTGGATAAAAAATAGTAAATTTGAGTAGAATGTTATAAACCGATTATAATCGGTAAAATCGCATGGGATACACCAACCGATTCTAACCGATTAGGCCATACCAAATTAATTAAATGTTCTTTCGATTTTCTTGTGGAAAAAGGGGTGCGAGCGGGCGAAAATATAATTTTTATTTTTTTTTAAGTATTGCAGCTTTAAACATGTTAAAGGTGCGAGCGAGTGAAATAATATATTTCTGATGTTTTCCGTACTCACAAAGGAATCCCTATAGGAATCTGGTGACCAGGAAGCCTGGCACATAGCAGTACAGAAAAGATTTTCGAACATTCCCCCTCCTTGTCTTTCAGTGCCATGTATATGGGACAAATTTGCTCCTATCGAAATTTTTCAAACACAAAAAGTATCATTTTCTTCGAAATTTGCTCAATCTGAGACTTCTAGAAGCTTTAAAATTTGCAGAAATCAGAACCGACCCTAAAAAATTCTTGAGCCAGAAATTTGTTGGTGCCGGTTAGCATTTTATTTTTATAATATTATTTTTTGAATTTTGAAAAATATGGTGCGGGAAATCCAAAGAACATTTAATTAATTTGGTTTGGCCTTATCAATGATGTTTCTAAACCGATTTCCCATCACTACTCTGCAGGTAGGGCTGGGCCGATATTTCTTCTGCCAATCCATGGATCGATACACACGTTGACAGATCGATACACATGTTGACAGATCGATATTCACATCCAAATAATTTTGGATTTCATTTGCTTTTATTTTTACTGGTGTACTCAACAGTGCTTCAAGTTGCGACTAAATTGGTCGCATTTGCGACTGAAAATTTGGTTTTGCGACCTTAATTTAAATGAACTCGCAAAATTGCGACGATAAAAAAATTGGGCGCCGAGTTAACCAAATTTTTTACTGATGTATAAGAATTAAAATTTATTCCCAATACACTGTGTGGGATCACGCTTAAGGCGGATACCAATAAGTATTACGCAAAAAAAAAAAAACGAAAAAAAATTAAATAAATGAAAAGATAAACAATCCTGAGGAGAGACTACAAGTGGGAACGTGATACCTTTTAAAAGATGTTGAAACTGGTATTTGGTCGGTAAAAACTACTTAGTCATATTTAATTGCCTGCTAACCTTGAAGTTCGATCTTCTAAAGGACTGTCTAATACTATAGGCGTATACTACGTGGACATTATTTTTATAATGTTGGAATAAGGGTGTTTGTCAGTTTTGAATTAGAATCTTTTTTCTCAGTAATGCACGTTCATTCTTTTTCGACCATTACATGTATTTCTAATACAATTTAGGATAATAAAAAAAAATCTTTCAGATGCACACGAATTACAGATTTGCTTCGATGAAGTAAAATTTAAAGTACCTTTATAAAATCGATAAAGTATAGCTAACAGAGGCAGAATACTGACACGTGTACATATACTAATAAACAATGTCTACCTTGGCAATGTCTGCCCCGGCAACGTCTACCCTTGCGCAACGCTTTAATGTTATTATTTTCAACGTACAATGAATGGCTTTATACACGTATACACTAAATTAGAATGTCTGTGATTTGAAAGTACATGTAAGACTTTCGTCTGGTATAATTTTCTTTCTTCGTTTTAAAACTTCTTTTGCTGCTGGAGAAGGATAGCTTGCGTGAGTCCTGCCGATGCAGGGATAAAACTGATTATGTCAAAGTGCGAGGCTTTCAATTTTTGTTTCTGGAAAGTCAAACATTCACAAATAGCGACCAAAAATTTGCTTATTGCGACGAAATTTTGGAAATGGCGACCAAAATTTAAGCAAGGTCGCTTTTTGGCAACCAAATCTTGAATGCTTCTTGGAGCACTGCTCAAAGTAATTACCAAACGATTTTGAAAGAGTAGTCAGGATAACTAAGTTGTTTTGTTAAATTGTGACATGAGAATTTGAGCAAATAATGGTTGATATATTTCTCAAATATTTATCGAATAATTATGCCCCCCTTTGAAGAAGAGGGGACATATAGGTTTGCCGCTGTCGGTCGGTCGGTCTGTCGGTCTGTCCGCGACATCAGTTTCCGTTCAATATCTCTGGAATGGATTCACATATTGAAATGAAATTTTGTATACAGACACATCAAACAAAAATCTAGGTCAAGTTCATATTTGGGTCCGATCAAAAAATTTTTGACAGAGTTATGCCCCTTGCATTTCGAAAAATACCAAAATATCAGGGTTTCCGTTCAATATCTCTTGAATGGAGTTACATATTGAAATGAAATTTTGTATACAGACACATCAAACAAAAATCTAGGTCAAGTTCGTATTGAGGTCCGATCGAAAAATTTTTGACAGAGTTATGCCCCTTGCACTTCGAAAAATACCAAAATTTCAGGGTTTCTGTTCAATATCTCTTGAGTGGATTCACCTATTGAAATGAAATTTTGTATACAGACACATCAAACAAAAATCTAGGTCAAGTTCATATTTGGGTCCGATCAAAAAAATTTTGACAGAGTTATGCCCCTTGCATTTCGAAAAATACCAAAATTTCAGGGTTTCCGTTCAATATCTGTTGAATGGAGTTACATATTGAAATGAAATTTTGTATACAGACACATCAAACAAAAATCTAGGTCAAGTTCGTATTGAGGTCCGATCGAAAAAATTTTGACAGAGTTATGCCCCTTGCACTTCGAAAAATACCAAAATTTCAGGGTTTCTGTTCAATATCTCTTGAGTGGAGTTACATATTGAAATGAAATTTTGTATACAGACACATCAAATGAAAATCTAGGCCAAGTGTATATTTGGGTCCGATCAACAAAATTTTGACAGAGTTATGCCCCTTGCACTTCGAAAAAAAACAAAATTTCATGGTCTCCGTTCAATATCTCTTGAGTGGAGTTACATATTGAAATGAAATTTTGTATACGGATACATCAAATGACAATCTAGGTCAAGTTCTTATTTGGGTCCAATCAACAAAATTTTGACAGAGTAATGCCCCTTGCACTTCGAAAAATACCAAAATTTCAGGGTTTCCGTTCAATATCTCTGGAGTGAAGTTACATATAAAAATGAAATTTTGTATACAGACACATCAAATGAAAATCTAGGTCAAGTTCATATTTAGGTCCAATCAAAAAAATTTGGACAGAGTTATGCCCCTTGCACTTTGAAAAATACCAAAACTTCAGGGGGTTTTTTTTCTGTTCAATATCTCTTGAGTGGAGTTACATATTGAAATGAAACTGTTACTTTATACCCCCATAGGTTGTATCAATGCAAGTATAAAGTTGTGACAGACTTTAATCACAGAGGGGGTAGGGGGGCAATAATGTTTTACAAACATGACTTTTAACTTGTTATCTAAAAATTTTGGACTTTCATTGGAAGATTTCAGAATTCTGTACATACTTTTTTTGTTTCCACTTGTAATAGGTTGTATTTGACGATTTGCGTGTTTTTTTTTTCAGTGGGAAGATCACATCACCACGATGGAAAGCTTTCAGGGGACTTCACCTAGCAATGAAGGACAAAGTCCGACTCAACAACATTATATGGAGGGAATGGTGCATGCAATGTAAGTTAATGTTAGCAGGACATAAAAATTATGGTGGTCAATTAATGTGTTTAAAATCAAATCTGTAGGAATTGAAGGATGTCTTTGATTTTTTTTTGTCAAAAGTTGATTGTTACCTTTACATCATGGATAGACAATTTGTCAGTTGAACTTTCCTGAGTTTTGTTAAAACATGATTTGAAATTAAGGTTGTCAAAGTGGAATTTATAAATTATCCCCTAAGTATTATATTTCATACATGTATACAAGGAAAATAAAAAGTATTATTATTATAATTGTTACTTATGTATAATCCTGTTTAATCAGCATTTACACCATGGGATATATGATAATCTGTTTCAGATATTCACAGTCGTAAACCAATTATCTGCCAGTTTGCCTCGCCTCTCTCAGATGATATTCACACGAAACCAGAGGTAAGAAATCAAGAGTTATTTCCCCCTTAGTGTGGCTTAAGACATGAAGTATTAGATGCTAAGTGTAAGTTATATAAACCAGAGGTTACGAAAGAGTTATTTGCCCCTCATGTAGTTATACACATATATTAAGTTAAAAACAAATTATCTGCCAGATTGCCTCTTAAGTAAATGCAAGAGTTATCAGCCCCTGTAAATTTTTATGATATTTAAAAAAAAAATAAACTGCATGTACATGTGTATCACTACATGTTATTTATTTTTCAGGCAATAGTTTTAGAAGGAAAGTATTGGAAGAGGAGGTTGGATACTGTCACTGCAGAGTATAAAAAATGGCGCAAATTTTTCAAATCCCGTTTATCAAGGCGATTTTCTATGGACGAGGTATCTGATATATTATAAGCTAAGTTAGAAATTATTCCTAACTGAAGGTTGGGTCCAGGGCTGCAACAATACCCCACTCATGATGCAATTCGTATCAGCAAGTGATACTTGCTTACAATACAACTAATGATGTAAAAAAATGAAATGAGATTGAACGTTGGGTACTAGTTAAACAGTGAAGATAATACAGTATCATGTATGGTGATAGATCTTGAATCACTTGGTTTGCATGATGTAAAGTTCATTATATGTATATCATGTCAAGGCTTTTTTGGCAAATGTTTTAAAGTTATTTTCCAAATAAATTGATATAAGTGAGACAAGGCCGTATTATGAATGAAATAATCAATGTTAGCTGATGTTATTGGAACATCACGTTTAATTGTTATGGCCCAAGTGGATCATGACTCTGAACCAGTATCCTGTAAGGTTATATGTGTAGATCTTATACCTACTGTACTATCATCAAAATATTTAATGACTTTGATAAAGATCCATTCCTAGTAAAATTATTTTCTTGTAAACTCTTTATATAACATTTTTTGTATACATGTAGCTTCTTGGATTGTTTTTTTATGCATGATTTAGGTTCATTTGTATTCAAGATTCCGCTCTGAAAGAAGTTAAGCTTCTATTTGAAAAAAAAATCTGAATTTAATTCTGTTTGATACATGTATATGAAATTTACAGTGGCTTGTTTCTTCATGTTATATAGAATCACTCAAATGCCGAGTTGTTGAGCCGTGTAGGAGACATCACAGACATTCCCAGCATGCATCAGCAAATGTCCGCCACAGACCTTTTGATAAACTCTAACACTGACTTAATGGACATCGACTTCAGTAGCGATATGTTGTTTAGTTCCCTCAATAATCAGGCATTCACCTTCCCTAATCCTAGAGAACTCAGTAAGTAAACTTCAGAGCAATAAATATCTCTAAAGTCATTGTGCTTCACATGAAATTCATGTGAAATTTACATGAACTTTACATAAAAGTTTACATGAACTTAACATAAAAGTTTACATGAACTTAACATAAAAGTTTACATGAACTTTACATCAAAGTTTACATGAACTTAACATAAAAGTTTACATGAACTTTACATCAAAGTTTACATGAACTTTACATCAAAGTTTACATGAACTTAACATAAAAGTTTACATGAACTTTATATCAAAGTTTACATGAACTTAACATAAAAGTTTACATGAACTTTACATAAAAGTTTACATGAACTTTACATCAAAGTTTACATGAACTTAACATAAAAGTTTACATGAACTTTACATAAAAGTTTACATGAACTTAACATAAAAGTTTACATGAACTTTACATGAACTTAACATAAAAGTTTACATGAACTTTACATCAAAGTTTACATGAACTTAACGTAAAAGTTTACATGAACTTAACATAAAAGTTTACATGAACTTTACATCAAAGTTTACATAAAATTTATGTGAAACGAGCACAAACATGAAATTTACTGTAAACTTGGAAATTTTCGCATGGGGGGCAATTTTCGCATTTTTTGCAAATCGTTAGAGATCGTGAAAAATTCCCCCTAGGGAAAATATCCCCTCTGCCTTCTTGGAATGGGAAAGACATTTTTATCGTGAATATTTCCCCCACACGTAATAATGTCTTGATGTTATAATAAAAAAATTTCCCCCCTGCAAAAATAACCATGTTTACAGTACATGAAATTTTTCTGACATGGTGTGGGGAGTTTCTGACATGAATTTCATATAAATTCAATTTTGCATGAAGGTCACATAAAAAAAGAATTCATATGAAATTCATACGAAGATATGTGAAATTCATATGAAATTCTTTTCAAGTACATGTATACTTTCATATGAAATGAACATGATGCTCATTTCATATGAATTTCATGTGAGGCACAATTGGCTGTGCTAGTTCATGCTATACAGTTATGTCATTTCTTGAATCCCATGTTAAAGTTAACCATAATCTAAACGTACATCATAATCTTGACCATAACTTATTTTAGTCCATTCTTAGCTGAAAAGGCAAATTATATGAAACAATACATAAAAAAAAATATGTTAAACCCTCAAATTGGATCAGTAATTACAAGTTACTTTGGCCATTTGTTGACATCTCTTGCTTTAAAAGTAATTTCTGTTTTCTCACAGCTGGTGTGGGCGTGGCAGATTTAATGCAGCCAGGGTTACTTCCCTTGCAGCCAAATTTAGATGATTTTATGGACACTTACGATCCAATACAAGGTTTGATTCTCCTAACTTCAGAGCTGTAAAAAGTCTGAATGAATGAATGAATGAATAAATCAATACTTACATGTATGTAGAGAACATTCTCTTATCAAGATTCAATTTCTATCATGGATATTATTAGGCCTTTTGAAATATGCTTATTGAAATATCTTCATGGTACAACGAATTGCCTATTTTAATAATGTGTCTGATATCATCTGCCATTTGAAAAACATATTATAGACCATACATGTACATGTATATACAAAATGCTTTCTTTTAACAGAAATGTTTGGTCTACGTTCACAAAATGGGAATTCAATCCTACAGTTTTCTGGCTCCCAGGAGAACGAGTCACCTATCTCTGGACAGGTCAGTTATGCCATATGCTAGCTTTGATAAATCAAAATCTCCTCAATAATATTTGATGATAGACCTTTTCACTACTAAATGTAAACTTTTAGCGACTCTTTGTTTTCCTATAAATTCCTGTAAATTTGGTAAACCTCAGAGCAGTTTAATGGGTTTTGACTTCATTTGATAATGTTTAGCAATGGCACTTTAGTTGTTTCTGTAAAGCCTGAGGAATAATATGGTATGTTTACATTATATTACAGTCCTCCTTGACTTTAGAAAGTAATATGCAAGTTGCAAACGATGCTAATATCCAATCCTCACAGTCTGTGCCAATAAACTTGGACGTTATGTCGACGCCTGGCAATAATAATGCCAATATTCTCGGCACTTTGTTATCAGGACTTCTCAATAACGCCATTGTACAGCAACCTGCCGATCAAAACTTGCAGCAACAATTATTAATGCAACTGCAACCAGCAACACAACAACAAAGTCTTCCTGTTATGTTTGAACTTCCTAATAATCAGTCGGTAGATCTCAGTAATAAAAACTCACCTAGTGTTCTTGGTGCTCAGTCAACTGGAACTAGTGCTCAATCAACTGAAACTAAACCAGGGGGTATGAGCCCTCTGCAGCAGGCATTACTTGGTAAAAATCCAGTGCTTAGTAAACAATCAGTGCCCGCCCCTGGCAGTAACTCGAGTTCTGCCATAGGGAAATCTAAATCAGCCCCTGTGATAGCTGCTCAGCTTAATTCAAGAGAAAGTCCGGCCAAGAAAGACGTGTTTGCCATCCCTAAGGTGTGTAAATATTGTATTTGACATAAAGTTACTTAAATCAGATTGAATCTTTTAGTTCCATAGTTATGAATTTCATAACTTATAAGTAACAACTTAGAAATTCTTCTTTCCTGAGTTTTATACATGTAATTTGATGTAAAGTTTGAAAATAAGATTGAATAGCCATTGTTGTGAATTTGAAAATTTGCATGCAAAAAAGTAACAGAATACTTGGACATCATGATTAATATTTTCCAATTATTTCCATAGAATATTATCATTAGTAAGCTTGTCATTTCTAAATTATAAAAGCCTCTTTGCTATAAGTATAAAGATACCTTATCTTTGAGCACTAAATTTTTTTTCAACTTGAGTCATTTCTGAAGACGTCAGTACATATTTTAACAATAGGAATACATGTACATTACAGCTTTCAAGTTATACACTGTATTTGATTTATCTTTATATAGAGACCTGTGAATACCAGAAAGCCTCGAACCATCGCCCCAGCTACAACATTGTCAAATACAGGCACATCTACCCCCACCCCCTCTCAACAATCTACGTACTTAGCTCAACTACTTACTAAAGGTTGGTATGAACTAATAGCGAGCGAAGCTCGCCCTTATGGTAACGCTTATACACTTACCTTAGTGAGAAAATATGCTGAATCAAAGAATGAGAATGTACTACTATGCTTTCAAAAACTTTCGTCCCCTCGCAGACAGAGTTACTGCGGAGATGCTGAATATTGCCATTTAATTTTTTTTCTCGACTCCGAGTATACGTATATGTTAAACTCAATTTTTGTTTACAAGTTAAATTTATTGACATAATTTTTCGTAATGCAGATTACGAAATAGCATCGGCAACTCGGCGTAACCGCGGAATCTTTTTAGGAAAGCCGACATCTTCGTTTGAGTATTTTGTTTACTGTGCTTCTATGACGTCATTGACGTCATCGCGCCAAATTCTTAATGTCACTTTGACGTTGTAAGATTTTCCTTTAATGGACGTATTTTGCTTGACGTAAACGCTTCTAAAAAGGTCAATAAACCGGCCAAAGTATTCCCATGGGCGATTTTGTGTTCAATCCGAATGGCTTCACGTTATTAAGTTTCTCAATCCGGAACACTTCTCGGATTTTACGATAATATTTGGAGGCATCCGAACATTTCTCCAAAATTATAATTTTGATGTCCGATATTAAAGTGGTTTTCTTTATTGAAATGTTATGAAACAGGCTTTGGACGATTGTATCTGACATCGGCAAGATGAATTTTTTTCTTTTGGGCGATATGCAATGAGTTATTTATTTTCATGTAACCGTTTTATTACAAAATTAAAATGGCTTGAAATAAAAAAAATCACATGTAGGAAATATAACCAGGTCTGTTTATAAATCCTTGGTCTGACCAGTTCTAGCTGAGCTCTTTAAACTAGATCGTTCATATAAAGTTTTAAAATCATACACCTTTTGTGTTTGCTTGTATTTTTCTGTAAATTTGACTGGATCCCCCCCCCCTCAACCTAATCTAATATTTGCCGGTCAAGGCCAAAACAGGAACGTACAAAGAACCATATTTGAAGCCCCTCCCCCCTCCCCCCTTAAAATGTTCATCTGCTGGTCTAGACCAATTTTACAAATGCCTCTGTGTTTCCACTCGCCTTATATACTGCCTTAATTTTTTTTTTGGCAATCACCAAACAGATAGTTTTGTAAGATAGGATAAACCGTCATAGTCTAAAATCATATTTATTTTCTCTCCGCTCGCACAAAAAGGCTTTGCCTTGATTCATATTACTTGATATCACCCTACCTCCAATGTACGTACTTAACTACTTACTAAATGTTGATATCACCCAACCCCTCTCAACAATCGATGTACTTACTAACTTAGCTCAATTACTTACTTAAGGTTGGTATGAACTAATACTTGATAATTGATATCACCCTACCCCCTCTCAACGATCTATGTACCTAGCTCAATATTTACTTAACGTTGGTATGAACTAATACTTGAAATCACCCCACCCCCTCTCAACAATCTACGTACTTAGCATAGCTCAACTTCTTACTAAAAGTTGGTATGAACTAATACTTGATAGCACTCCACCCCTCTCAACAATCTATGTACTTAGCTCAACTACTTACTAAAGGTTGGTATGAACTAATACTTGATAGCACCCCACCCCCTCTCAACAATCTATGTACTTAGCACAACTACTTACTTAAGGTTGATACGCATTAACTAATGTTCGAATTACAAAGACAAACATAAAACGTGAAGGAAAGTGCATAGAATGAAGGGTTTGGTGAAGACAGCTGATTTTATTTGGTAGATCTAGATTATGATTTTGTAAGGTAGATCTAGATTGTGATTTTATATGGTAGATCTAGATTATGATTTTGTAAGGTAGATCTAGATTGTGATTTTATATGGTAGATCTAGATTGTGATTTTGTATGGTAGATCTAGATTGTGATTTTGTATGGTAGATCTAGATTGTGATTTTGTATGGTAGATCTAAATTGTGATTTTATATGGTAGATCTAGATTGTGATTTTATATGAAAGATCTAGATTGTGATTTTGTATGGTAGATCTAGATTGTGATTTTATATGGTAGATCTAGATTGTGATTTTATATGGTAGATCTAGATTGTGATTTTATATGGAAGATCTAGATTGTGATTTTATATGGTAGATCTAAATTGTGATTTTATATGGTAGATCTAGATTGTGATTTTATATGGAAGATCTAGATTGTGATTTTGTATGGTAGATCTAGATTGTGATTTTGTATGGTAGATCTAGATTGTGATTTTATATGGTAGATCTAGATTGTGATTTTATATGGTAGATCTAAATTATGATTTTATATGGAAGATCTAAATTGTGATTTTATATGGAAGATCTAAATTGTGATTTTATATGGAAGATCTAGATTGTGATTTTAAATGGAAGATCTAAATTGTGATTTTATATGGAAGATCTAGATTGTGATTTTATATGGTAGATCTAGATTATGATTTTGTAAGGTAGATCTAGATTATGATTTTATATGGTAGATCTAGATTATGATTTTGTATGGTAGATCTAGATTGTGATTTTGTATGGTAGATCTAGATTGTGATTTTATATGGAAGATCTAGATTGTGATTTTATATGGAAGATCTAGATTGTGATTTTATATGACAGATCTAGATTGTGATTTTATATGATAGATCTAGATTGTGATTTTATATGGAAGATCTAAATTGTGATTTTATATGATAGATCTAGATTGTGATTTTATATGGTAGACATGGTAGATCTAGATTGTGATTTTATATGGTAGATCTAGATTGTGATTTTATATGGTAGATCTAGATTGTGATTAGCTCTACTGGTCTCAGACCAGTCGAGCTTATGCGATCACCCTTCGTCCGGCGTCTGTCCGTCTGTCTGTCTGTCCGTCTGTCCGTAAACAATTCTTGTCCGGACAACTCCTCTGAAATTGTCAGGGATAGAAACTTAATTCTTTTTGTATTTTACTTGGTCCATGGTCTAGTTGTGCACCTGACATTTAGTTTCAGTCCCTGACTCCCAGGGTCTTAGAAAATGGGCGTGGTCATTAAATTCTATGTAATTTTGTCCAGACAGCTCTTCTATCACTATAAATGACAGAGACATAATTCTTTTTGCAATATGATGGGTCTGTAGTCTAGTTGTGCACCTGATATTTTGTTTGAGCCAATGACCCCCAGGGTCTTAGAAAAGGGTGTGGCCATTTTCTTTTATATTATTCTATATAATCTTATGCTTACAGCGCTGACACTATAAATAATGGAGACTAAATTCTTTATGCAATATGATGGGTCTGTAATCTCGTTGTTCACCTGATATTTTGTTTGAGTCTCTGACCCAAGGGTCTTAGAAAATGGGTGTGGTTGTTTTCTCTCTTTTAAACTACATGTGATCTCATGATAGCTAATTTCCCAGAATTTATGGATAATAATTAATTGATTTATTCCAAAACATTATCGGTTTGCAGTTTAGATGTCATTACAGTATTTTACTTGAGTCCATGTTCCCTAGGATTCTGGAAAATTTTCTCTTACCCTATCTACATGCATTTAGAGTATATAAGTGACAGAAACTATAAATAAACAAAGATATTGCCATTTTACAATATTATCATAGATGAGTCTGTAATTTAGTTTTTCTCATATTTTATTTGGGACCTGACCCAGGATTTCATCTTCAATTCTATAGAAACGCTAGGGGATAGTTTCGGAATTTCCTCTGATCAATCAATCAACATGAAAATCTTTTCTTATAGTGTTTATACAGTGCAAGAAAGATATCAAATAGTCAAAATGCATGTATTTCTCACTTATTTTTTATTTGTTTAACATGTTTAAGATGTAAGATTTTTGGGGAGAGTAGTGAGAATTTTTGTTGCAAGAGTAGAATGTCCTAAGTGATCACAGACTTGAGCTGTGCTTTCTGTTAAATGGGAACACCAGAATCACAAAGATTGGTCATTTTATCAAATAAAATAGCAATAATGCATCCTTCACATTGCCAAATGAAAGGAATATTGTGCTTGTGTAAGTTTTTTTTTTTTTGGGGGGGGGGGGAGGGGGAGAGGGGGAGGTAACTAGAATGTCCTAAGTGATCACAGACTGTTAAATGGGAACACCAGAATCACAAAGATTGATCATTTTATCAAATAAAATAGCAATAATGCATCCATCACATTGCCAAATGAAAGGAATATTGGGCTTGTTTAAGTTTTTTTTTTTTTTGGGGGGGGGGGGGGGGGTGGAGAGGGGGGAGGTAACTCTTACATCTTTCTTTCTTCTTATAAATTCCTCCACTGCTTGGAGTACCACCCCCAATGGGATGTAAAACGGTGTGGTTTGATAAATTTTCATAATGTTTACATTAAAGCAAGTGACACATGTTTTAATAGAAGATAATATAACAAGAGATGCCTTATAGGCATATCTACTATGTGTTAATCAAATTTAAAAAAAAATAAAATAAAATACTAAAAAAATTCATTTGTAAAAGCCAACTCATACAAAAATATTTCAACCCAGGAAAACTTCTACCAAAATCTTCCTTTATTGCCATTTTACAATATTATTATAGATGAGTCTGAAATTTAGTTTTTCTCATATTTTATTTGGGACCTGACACAGGATTTTATCTTCAATTCTATAGAAACACTAGGGTATAGTTTCGGAATTTCCTCTGATCAATCAATCAACTTGAAAATATTTTCTATTATGTTTATACAGTGCAAGAAAGATAACAAACAATCAAAATGCATGTATTTCTTACTTATTTTTTAATTGTTTAAGGTGTTAGATTTTTGGAGAGAGTAGTGAGACTTTTTGTTGCAAGAGTAGAATGTCCTAAGTGATCACGGACTTGAGCTGTGCTTTCTGATACATGGAAACACCAGAATCATAAAGATTGATCATTTTATCAAATAAAATAGCAATAATGCATCCTTCACATTGCCAAATGAAAGGTGCTTGTGTAAGTTTTATTTTGCAAAATTCCAAATTTAGTATTAATTATGGAAGTTAAATTTGTAACAGGAGAGGGAGAGATGTGACTGGACCGGGAATCAAACCCAAGATCTTCTGCTATCAGGGCAGACGCTCTTACCAACTGAGCTATCTGGGCACGATGCCCGTTCCTGCCACACTCCTCTCAACCAATTTTTCAGGTTTCCATGCACTGGAAACCTCACACAAAACTCCACTTCACCTTGAGTCATTTAGTTTGGCGCCAATTCTGTAACAGGAGAGGAAAAGATGTGACCGGACCGTGAATCGAACCCGAGACCTTCTGCTATCTGGGCAGACGCTCTTACCAACTGAGCTATCTGGGTACGATAACTGTTCCTGCCATAAATTACTGGTAATAAACTTATGTTTCAGGCCTTTTTGTCAATTGGACCTCGAGTCATTTTGTCCTTTTAAAATTTGACCAATCAAAAACATCATTTCAACCGCATGCAGATTTTAAAATATTTATGGGACACCCTTATTCTGAACTGGGATATATGGTAAAAAAAATTTTCTATAGAGGATCAAATATTTCATACCGGTATGTAAAAATATTTTGTATTATACATTGTATTTTAATAATTAGCTTCTGTCTACATTAATACCACATTCACCCTAAAAGTTCATGTTCTTTGTTCAATATTCTATTTACATTGTTTTACATTTACTAAAAAAGATAGCCTAAAACCTTTTTAGGTTTTAGAACAAAATGGCCGACACTTTTTTCACTCGGTAGGCCACATGTCCTATTATATTTAATTTCAATCTGAAACTGTCTGATTACTTGATCTAAGTATTTTCACTGGTCAGTATAAGAAAGAAGGAAATATCTCTATAGAGTATCCTATGCAATACTATTTCAGCTCAAATGAGAGGTTATTTATGCCTTTAGTCTTAATTTTATCAAAGGGCATATAGTGGTAGGTCTGTCTGTTCATCTGTTTGTCTATCCATCCGACTGTCAGTATATCATTCCATTCAACTAATTTCTGATGAAAGGGTATAAGATAATAGAGCTGTCATATATTGCATGTCTATGTACCTTGAGAAGGCTCATCTTTTGAAGCCAAATTTTAACCTTTGACCCCATCACTGACCTTTGACCCACATTTTTTGAAAAATAAAAACATCTGTTATTTTAGTTTTGATACATATGGTATGTTATATATACACGTTTTTAGTAATTCTCTCACATTCTAGAGAAATCTAAGGCACGGTCCATTTGATATTCTTGGGGAGGGGGGAGACTCCGGTTTTTTTCGAAAAAAAAAAATTTTGCTCTGAATTTTGATGAAAAAAATTAATTGGAAATTGGTGGATATGCATTGGCATGTGGTTGTTGGTTCTCATAAAAAATAACTTGATATACATTTATCCCGCCTCTGGCAAATTTCTTGCAATCTGATTGGTCGAGAAGAACCAAATATTATGTTGTATTATTTTACTAACAGGATATTATTTTGATATCCTGCTTCTACTAAGACGCTTTATGCTCTTGACGTCACCAAAATGCTTTAGAATATGTTGACGTAACATACACAAACCAAAAGCAATTCAGCGGGATAAATTCGTTATACAGTGTTTTACAGGGGGGGATACAGAAATATATTGGGTCGTTGAAAAAAGTACTTGTATTAGGCAAGGTGAAGCCGAGCATTCATTCTCTTGAGTGTATATGTGCAAATCAACCAGGAGAGCTTCAGTCTCATCAGAGACTTCTGGTTTTATATGGAAGATCTAGATTGTGATTTTATATGTTGCTAATTGAGCTTCGTTCAAATCATGGTAAATAACATAGTTTGCACAATTAATAAAATATGGGAATTTGGTATGAGAGTCAATCATAGAGTCTTACCTTTATAGTTGGTTTGAGTACAATCTTTAAATTTCTTTGTTTGAATTTGAATACTCTCAATATACATGATATACTGATATCGTTAATATACTGATATCGTTAAATGTAATTGTCAGAGGTCTTATTAATGCTGACATGAATTTGGATAGAGTACCATTTCTTTGGTTGAGACACTATTATATTGAGCTTTTCAATATTTTCCATAGGAAATGGGGTCTGATTGACGGCCATGGATGTAGACTTTACATATTTCATTTGCACATTTAGGATTCACGCATGACATTGTAAAAGCCAAAATCTGATATTAAGCCCCACAACGCCCTTTATTACTTTTTCTGTATTCTAGTATTCTCAGAAAGTACCAGATGTGGCGATGAACTTCTTGTGAGAAGAAAATTAAATTCGTCACATGCTTTAGAAAAAATTATACTCGGTTTGACCAATGCCTTATAAATCTTGTATACAAGTCCTTGTGTCTTTTTATTCCAAAATAGGGAAACAATTCATAACACAGTCAATAAATATTGCTCAGTCCCAACTTTTCGGCCAAAGCCTTCTTCAGGGTGGAGTCCTTTTCACTGGATTACATTTTTTTTAGCTCTACTGGTCTCAGACCAGTCGAGCCTATGCAATCACCCTTGTCCGGCGTCCGGCCATCTGTCCGTAAACGATTCTTGTCCTGACAACTCCTCTGAAACTGTTAGAGATAGAAAGTTAATTCTTTTTGCATTTTACTTGGTCCATGGTCTAGGTGTGCACCTGACATTTTAGTTTCAGTCCCTGACCCCCAGTGTCTTAGAAAATGGGTGTGGTCATTAGATTCTATGTAATCTTGTCCGGACAACTCTTCTGACGCTATAAATGATAGAGACATAATTCTTTTTGCAATATGATGGGTCTGTGGTCTTGTTGTGCACCTGATATTTTGTTTGAGCCCCTAACCCCCAGGGTCTTAGAAATGGGCGTGGTCATTTTCTCCTATATAACACTATATAATCTTTTGCTCGCAACTCCTCTGACACTATAAATGATGGAGACTTAATTATTTTTGCAATGTGATGGGTCTGTGGTCTTGTTGTGCACCTGATATTTTGTTTTAGCCCCTGACTCCCAGGGTCTTAGAAATGGGTGTGGTCATTTTCTCCTATATAACTCTATGTAATCTTGTGCTCGCAACTCCTCTGACACTATACATGATGGAGACTTATTTCTTTTTGCAATATGATGGGTCTGTGGTTTAGTTGTGCACCAGATATTATGTTTTAGCTCCTGACCCTTAGGGTTTTAAAAAATGGGTGTGGTCATTTTCTCCTATTTAAGTCAATGTAATCTTGTGCTTGCAACTCCTCTGACACTATAAATGATGTAGAATTAATATTTTTTGCAATGATTGGTCTGTGGTCTAGTTGTGCACCTGATATTTTGTTTTAGCCCTATACCCCCAGGGTCTTTGAAAATGGGTGTGGTAATTTTTTCCTATATAGTTGTGCTCTCTACTCGTTTAAAGCTATTAATGATCAGGGGAGTTAATTCTTTATCCAATATTATGGATCTGTAGTCTTGATGTGTCATTGATAGTTCATTTGAGCTAGCAGCCCTTGGCCCCTAGGATCTTGGAGAATGGGTGTGGCATTCTTTTTTGAAATACTTTATCTTGTATATTATGAATTATATGAGTGCTATTATAGCTGTAGTCTAATGGATATGTTGTTTTGTCATGCTACTTATAATTTGTTAGAGCGCCTGCTCCCTATGGTCTTGGTTTAAAAAAAAAGGAAATTGATGTTTTAGAAAAAAAACAACAACCAGGAGAGTTACAGTCTCGTCAGAGACTTCTGGTCTCTGTTAAAATTCATCAAAGGATGAATAAATGATGAATTTTAACAGAGAAAAAATGTAATCCAGCGAAAAGGACTCCACCCTGAAGAAGGCTTCGGCCGATACGTTGGGACTGAGCAATATTTATTGACTGTGTTACAAGTCCTTGGTCTGATTTTCCTTGTAAATGTCCCTGGTATAAGATGATCAAGTTAGCGTTTACACTGTAATGTACTTATCAAGGACACGTTCTGTTGATACTTGTTGGTTTTATCTACTGACATAATATCATGAGGTCTAGACGAGTGGACAGTCATCGGCCGATAAGTCAAAGGAAGGCATTAAGTATTAAAAACCGTCATTGTGTCAACAACCCCTTCACTGTGTTTACACAGGCTAGTAAAGCTACCCTCCCATCCTGGTACCCTGACCCCCCCCCCTTGATTCTCCGCAGCAGGCTAGTAAAGCTACCCCCTCCCATCCTGGTACCATGACCCCCCCCCCCCTTGATTCTCCGCAGCATGCTAGTAAAGCTACCCTCCCATCCTGGTACCCTGACCCCCCCCCCCCCCCACTTGGTTCTCCGCAGCAGGCTAGTAAAGCTACCCTCCCAACCTCGTACCCTGAACCCCACCCCCATGATTCTCCGCAGCAGGCTAGTAAAGCTACCGCTACCCTCCCATCCTGGTACCCTGAACCCCCCCCCCCTTGATTCTCCGCAGCAGGCTAGTAAAGCTACCCTCCCATCCTGGTACCCTGAACCCCCCCCTTGATTCTCCGCAGCAGGCTAGTAAAGCTACCCTCCCATCCTGGTATCCTGAACCCCCCCCCCTTGATTCTCCGCAGCAGGCTAGTAAAGCTGCCCTCCCATCCTGGTACCCTGACCCCCCCCACTTGATTCTCCGCAGCAGGCTAGTAAAGCTACCCTTCCATCCTGGTACCCTGACCCCCCCCCCCCCCTTTGATTCTCCACAGCAGGCTAGTAAAGCTACCCTCCCATCTTGGTACCCTGACCCCCCTTGATTCTCCACACCAGGCTAGTAAAGCTACCCTCCAATCCTGGTACCCTGAACCACCACCCTACCCCCCCCCCCCCTCCCCTTTGATTCTCCTCCGCAGCAGGCTAGTAAAGCCACCCTCCCATCTGGTACACTGAACCTCCCCGCTACCTTCCCTTTGATTCTCCGCAGTAAACTATTATGCTGAAGGAGGAGTGCATAAAATAAATCCGAATACCAGTACCCTGAAAATCCTATGTGATATTCTGGCACGGGATCGCTTTATTACGCTACCATTCACTGTTTATTCTAAAGATTAAACTCACCATCACTTGCTACTTTAGCGGGTATAACGAGGATGGTTGGGTGCACACAAGGACGGTTTGGTGTTCTTAAAAAAACACAATCATTCGCTTGAGAAAAATATAGTCACCTGGAGTACGAACTCCGGACACTTTTCCTTTCTCTCTACTAATAATTTGAAAACTTTGACGGAATAAGGAGCGTAACTTTTACTCGATGGATTCGTACCCCCACATCCCCCTTTTCTAAGCAGCAAACCCGAAATGCGGTTCGAATTCAGGGCTTGGTGCATGCGTACAAAGTTTAAGTGAGTTTATTATAGAATTATGCTTTTGGAAGTAGAAATTCCATTGCATTTAGTGATACATTATATATTCACGCGATGATCAGACCTTGAAAAGTACTACATACTACAAATATGTCATAAATGTCCCTTGAACCGCCCACGAGTTATACATACCTACCAAGTACAAGTCACCTCAGTTAACGTGATCGTGATAAGGTCCTCATACACTAGGCGTTTAAGGAAATGGAATTTGATAAAATTCAATTAGGGATATATTTAATGCCCCTCCCCCCCCCCCCCCCCCCGTCCCGTAGTCGTAGATTTGGGATTTGGGGAAATTCAGGCTTCGGTCTTGTGTTTGTCCGCAAAGTCTAACCTTTGAACGGCAAGTTAGAAGGCTTACATATTTCACATATGTGTGTTCCTTATTACAAGTATTGATGTCAAAATGTTTGACCTTGTGACCTTAAATGGCTTTACAGTTTGACATACTTTTGAAAACTTTAACTAACATGGGTCATAACTCTAGAATTGTGAGGAATAGCGATTTTTGTGGTGGCAAGACCTTTCGAATGGTGCCAATATTTTTACCTTGTGATCTTAGCCTTCGACTTTGACCTACTTTGAAAAAAAAAACTGCCGTTATTCTTGAATGATAA
The DNA here is from genome assembly GCA_028142955.1 of Pinctada fucata. Lineage (NCBI taxonomy): Eukaryota > Metazoa > Mollusca > Bivalvia > Pterioida > Pteriidae > Pinctada > Pinctada fucata. The sequence goes on from AP027106.1 coordinate 66,178,221, forward strand.
GTGAGAGGGTTTTTACATTTCATATAATGTTTTCCTTTTGGCAAATTTTTATACAGTATTTGTACCAAAAATTGACATCATGTTTGAGTTTGACCCGTCTTTATACTTACAAAAGATGCCGATAGGGAGAGTTAGTGTTTCACATTATCAGGATGAAACTGGACAGTTCGGCTTTATATTGGTCCCCTCAATCATCACCCCCCCCCCCCCCCCCCCTTTCCTCCTCCTCCTTCCAATCCTCCCCATCAACTATTTTCTTACACTCAGAGTACATGTACTATGTAATATGTATTGAGCTAATGTTGTCCGTAGAGAAGGAATTCCTCCCTTTATTCTGGAATGTAAAAGCTTAGAAAAAATCACATCAGTAGACAATGAATATAAAAGAAGCTCTGTTTTGCAAGATTTTAAAAATACATGATATGAATTGCAATTTACGAACTTACTTTGGAAACTTGAGGCTCTATTCTATTTAGAAGGATCTGAATTAAGAAAGTAATTAACGAACGGTAAATTTTGTTTTGATAACAATAAAAGATAGAGAGGGATAGATGAAAAATTCTACGATGACTTGAAACCATAACGATTATTGTGTAACCTTTCAGTTCTCATTTGGATCCGGATTTAGAAACGGTGCTTACCATGATGCAATGATTCTTATAAGTATACAAAACATTTGTGACCTATTGACCCACTGTGGCATGCGTACTACACGATGATGCAATAAAATCATTCATAAAATAGTAAATACAAATGACCTCGCGTAAATAGCACGTGATCGACATGTGATTACCATGATACTCGCATGCTACTTTTCCCGGGGTTCACGAAAGGAGATTATGTAAATTGATTTCACTTTTTCCCTTTAAAAGCCGGTGCAATGCTTAAATTTAGAGGAACTAGAGATTGCAAAATGGAATTTTTCTAAGATAACCAGTGAAAATGTTAACCAAAGATTCTAACGATAATGTACAAGAAAAATCATGGAAATTATTAACAAGGAAAGAAGACGGGGACGTAGAGTACTATACTGTCAACTCAGGTAACGCAAAGTTTGTTATACCAATTTTTCATTTTAGATAGATTTTGATACTTCTTAGATCCATTATTTTTTATGCATTAATAGATAGATTTTTATACTTAAAGATCCATTATTTTTGTGCATTATTATTTGGCCTCAGTGTTTACTTACTGTTATCATTTTTTTAAGTAAAGTTATTTCAAATGAAATCTGATAAATCAGCAGAAAAGAGAATCTTCAAATTCCGAAAAAAAAAAAAAAAAAAAAAAAAAACATGTTAACATATGAAATAAAATTAAAGAAAAAACATGTAATATATGAAATAAAATCCAAAATTGCGGTTTGATCCAACAAGAATTCCGTGGTACATGGAGATGTAATTTATGAATCTTTGGTTTTTATTGCCAAAATACGCTATCTCTGGGACAACTGAATTATTTGTTGCATAGAATTCTATATAGCTAAGTTTACCGAGAAACTATGCATGCATTTTATAAATATACTCTTGTCCTTATTTGAAATAAAAGTGAATACAACGTTTTGAGGGATATATTCCTTTCCGTACCATGATAGATCTACACATTATATTAAGCGCTCGCTGCGTTTTAGAACCTGTTATTTGTAGTTTCCTGCAGAAGGCATGCTATTAGAAATATTCTGCAATTAAAGCACCTGCACTGTAATTTTCTGTATTATTAGACTAGGATTTCTTAATCATTTTTGAAAGTTATGAGAAACTAAGTATTGATTGATTTATTTATTCGGTTACACATTGCCGATATACAGCAAAAGCAAAGAATACCCAACTAAAAGGTGTAAGAATATGAAAAGAGTTCAGTTGGAATGGGAGTACCTGAACTGATCATCTCGGATAAGATCCTTAGTTAAAATATTACAATATTAGAGTGAGAGATTTCCCAAAACTCACTAGCCCGACGCCCGATGCTGCCCACATTTTTACTGGGCTAGTTGATATTTTTCTAAGAAACTTTACAAAAAATAGTAAAATATATGTTCGGGCTAGTGGCTGAAAAAGTATTGATGGAAAATATAACTGTTTCTTGTATATTGTTCAGGTATCATATCATTTCCGTTTTTGGTATGGTGTAAAGATGAAAAATTACATGTTCATATCAGATGTTACCAGGGGCATAGCTACGTATATAAACATTTGTTACGTATACCATGTATACTATGTGAGGCACATATGGGGCAGTGATAACAGCCAAATAAATCACACTCAGATGTAAACAGGGGCGTAGCTTCTTTTAAATGAAATATTTCAGGCACATACAAAGGAACAGTAATGTCGGTGAAAAGGGGGAGCACCTGCTATATGAGACAGGGGCGTAGCGGCATAAATAATAAAACTTGGTATAATTATGTATTTCAGGCACATACAAAGAAGCAGAAATAAAATTTTAAAAAAACACCTACTGCAGGAGACAGGGGTGTGGCTACATCAGTAAAAATCTGATACATATATTTCAGGCACATACAAAGGAGCAGTAATAACAGTAAAAAAAGAAGCACCTGCTGCAGGAGACAGGGGCATAGCTACATCACCAAACTCTAGTCTACCAGTAATACAGCCAGCCAGTTCCTCTACGTCATCTGTAGTACCCATGGTAAGACTTATATCACCTACGATAGGGCGTCTGTCTGTGAGTGTCTATCAGTCTGTTTGTGAGTGTCTATCAGTCTGTCTGTCTAGTCTACCAGTAATACAGCCATCCAGTTCCTCTACGTCATCTGTAGTACCTGTGGTAAGACTTATATCACCTAAAATAGGGCGTCTGTCTGTCTGTGAGTGTCTGTCAGTCTGTCTGTGAGTGTCTGTCAGTCTGTGAGTGTCTATCAGTCTGTCTGTGAGTGTCTGTCTGTCTGTGAGTGTCTATCAGTCTGTCTGTTTAGTCTACCAGTAATACTGCCATCCAGTTCCTCTGCGTCATCTGTAGTACCTGTGGTAAGACTTATATCACCTACGATAGGGCGTCTGTCTGTCTGTGAGTGTCTGTCTGTCTGTCTGTGAGTGTCTATCAGTCTGTCTGTGAGTGTCTATCAGTCTGTCTGTGAGTGTCTATCAGTCTGTCTGTGAGTGTCTATCAGTCTGTCTGTCTAGTCTACCAGTAATACAGCCAGCTAGTTCCTCTACGTCATCTGTAGTACCTGTGGTAAGACTTATATCACCTAAAATAGGGCGTCTGTCTGTCTGTGAATGTCTATCAGTCTGTCTGTCTAGTCTACCAGTAATACAGCCATCCAGTTCCTCTACGTCATCTGTAGTACCTGTGGTAAGACTTATATCACCTACAATAGGGTGTGTGTGAGTGTCTGTCTGTGAGTGTTTGTCTGTCTGTGAGTGTCTATCAGTCTGTCTGTGACTGTCTATCAGCCAGTTCCTCTGCGTCATCTGTAGTACCTGTGGTAAGACTTATATCACCTAGAATAGGGTGTCTGTCTGTCTGTGAGTGTATGTCTGTGAGTGTCTCTCAGTCTGACTGTCTAGTCTACCAGTAATACAGCCAGCCAGTTCCTTTACGTCATCTGTAGTACCTGTGGTAAGACTTATATCACCTACGATAGGGCGTCTGTCTGTGAGTGTCTTTCAGTCTGTCTGTCTAGTCTACCAGTAATACAGCCATCCAGTTCCTCTATGTCATCTGTAGTACCTGTGGTAAGACTTATATCACCTAAAATAGGGCATCAGTCTGTCTTAGCCGCAGAAACGGCCAACGACACTTGGATATTTGGTTGGTAGGGGTGTGTTGGCCGCAGGAAAGTACATTGAACAAACCCAGGACCCAAATTTAGGATATGGCCGGCACGAATCGGCAAATTTTCTGGGGGATTATTGACTGTGTCTCACTCAAATAAAATAAAACTAAACGATCGGCAATCATATTTTACCTTGTTAAGCTTTAATATCAATGATACGGCCGGGATTCTACTTGCCTCCGCTTCGTCTCTTCGAATTCAAGCGCCATGTTGTAAGTTTACACTCATGCGTCAGGTCAAACACGTGACACCACGAGGTTGTTTCCATAACAACGTCCATTCATATGGATCGAGGTGTCACGTGTTTGACCTGACGCATGAGTCATCTGTTGTCGTGTCTCCTGTGGTGAGACTTATATCACCTACAAAAGGCTGTCTGTGTGTGAGTGTGTGTGTGAGAGTCTGTCTGTGTGTGTGTGAGAGTCTGTCTGTGTGTGTGTGTGTGTGAGAGTCTGTCTGTTTGTGTGTGAGAGTCTGTCTGTGTGTGTGTGAGAGTCTGTCTGTGTGTCATATAGCCAGCCAGTTTCTCCACATCATCTGTTGTTGTGTCTCCTGTGGTGAGACTTGTATCACCTACAAAAGGGTGTCTGTCTGTCTGTCTGTGTGTGAGTGTCTGTCTGTGTGTCATATAGCCAGCCAGTTCCTCCACATCATCTGTTGTTGTGTCTCCTGTGGTGAGACTTGTATCACCTACAAAAGGCTGTCTGTGTGTGAGTGTCTGTCTGTGTGTCATATAGCCAGCCAGTTCCTCCACATCATCTGTTGTTGTGTCTCCTGTGGTGAGACTTATATCACCTACAAAAGGCTGTCTGTCTGTCTGTGTGTGAGTGTCTGTCTGTGTGTCATATAGCCAGCCAGTTCCTCCACATCATCTGTTGTTGTGTCTCCTGTGATGAGACTTGTATCACCTACAAAAGGCTGTCTGTCTGTCTGTGTGTCAGTGTCTGTCTGTGTGTCATATAGCCAGCCAGTTCCTCCACATCATCTGTTGTTGTGTCTCCTGTGGTGAGACTTGTATCACCTACAAAAGGCTGTCTGTCTGTGTGTGAGAGTCTGTCTGTGTTTAATAAAGCCAGCCAGTTCCTGTTGTGTCTCCTATGGTGAGACTTGTATCACCTACAAAAGGCTGTCTGTCTGTCTGTGTGTCAGAGTCTGTCTTTGTGTCATATAGCCAGCCAGTTCCTTCACATCATCTGTTGTTGTGTCTCCTATGGTGAGACTTGTATCACCTACAAAAGGCTGTCTGTCTGTCTGTGTGTGAGTGTCTGTCTGTGTTTCATAAAGCCAGCCAGTTTCTCCACATCATCTGTTGTTGTGTCTCCTGTGGTGAGACTTGTATCACCTACAAAAGGGTGTCTGTCTGTCTGTGTGTGAGTGTCTGTCTGTGTGTCATATAGCCAGCCAATTCCTCCACTTCATCTGTTGTAGTGTCTCCTGTGGTGAGACTTATATCACCTACAAAAGGCTGTCTGTCTGTCTGTGTGTGAGTGTCTGTCTGTGTGTCATATAGCCAGCCAATTCCTCCACTTCATCTGTTGTAGTGTCTCCTGTGGTGAGACTATATCACCTACAAAAGGGTGTCTGTCTGTCTGTCTGTCAGTGTCTGTCTGTGTGTCATATAGCCAGCCAGTTCCTCCACATCATCTGTTGTTGTGTCTCCTGTGGTGAGACTTGTATCACCTACAAAAGGGTGTCTGTCTGTCTGTCTGTCTGTCAGTGTCTGTCTGTGTGTCATATAGCCAGCCAGTTTCTCCACATCATCTGTTGTTGTGTCTCCTGTGGTGAGACTTGTATCACCTACTAAAGGCTGTCTGTCTGTGTGTGAGTGTCTGTCTGTGTGTCATATAGCCAGCCAATTCCTCCACTTCATCTGTTGTAGTGTCTCCTGTGGTAAGACTTGTGTCACCTACAATAGACTGTCTGTCTGTCGGGTTATCACACATAATTACATTACTTTATACTAATATGTACCATTTACAGGGATGTTCAATTATGATAGAGCTGATAATTTAGCTAGTGTAAAAATCAATTAGGGTCAATCATACAACATATAGAACATTGCAGTAGATTGAAATATTTCTTCCAGAGTGAAGGGATGATAACAAATAAAAACACAAACACTCAAATACACAAATTTTTGGCCCCTTGGCCTTTATCAAGTGTAAAAACGACGATCGTCGTTTTTACACTTGATAAGGCCAAGGGGCCCGAAAATTTGCATATTTGAGTGTTTGCGTTTTATTTGTCATAAAACATTGACAAAATTTGTTGTTACATTTATAACATTTATTGTGTTTGTTACATTTATAACATTTACTACATAATATTTTCAGCTGTCAGAATTTCCTGCTAGTGTACTAGTCCAAGCAGCAAGTCAAGCTCTAGGCACTAACACCACACAAGCTAAAGATGCTCTCGGCATAATATCGTCTGCTCAAGGTAGGTAACCCTTGCATGTCAAGCTTTAGGCAATATTCAACAGGATTTTTCTTTGCGATCTGAAGCAATACAAAGTTATTAGGAAAAGTCAATTGTATCCTCTCTTTATGATAGATAACTCTGTAAAGTAAAGATGCCCTGGGTATTGTTAAACCAACCTTTACCAAGATTATGATATTGTCATATTGAATAAAATGCTGTGCATAAGATTTGGCCTTAGCAAGATGGTATATAAAGTACAAGACGTCTTGATTATTACAGTTACTAACATCCTGTCCACGGGATCAAGTCAGGCCACATCAAGGATCTCAGCCCCAGAGAGCCCACAGGATAACCCATTTACAAGCCCACTGATGAGCCCACAGGAAAGCCCACTGGCTTACACCCTTCTAGATACATCACCCAAGTCTAGCTTCTCTGCTGTGAGTAAGAATTTTGGCAAAGGGGCATATACTATAGCATTTGTGTCATCCTCTTGTCAGTCCATTTGTCTGTCCGTTCTGAGTCCATCCAGCTTTCAAATAAAGGGTTAAGAATTTTAAGTAGAGATGATAGGGCTTTCATATTTTGCATGTGTACGTATCTGTTGAAGACGCATCTTTGGAACCAAATCTTTTACCTTTTCATTGACCTTTGACCTAATTATTCATTAACAAGGGGAAATACTGAAAGAAAAAACCATATAAAATCTATTTCTTCCTGAAATGCCTTCAAATTATGCATATTGACAAGATCATTGTTTTAAGACCATGACCTTTGACAATGTGATCTTAAATTTGACCTACTTAAACTTTAAACTGGCTATATATCTTGAACTGTAAGTGGTAGGGTCAAGGGATATTGACTGATAATAAGTTTACATTTTGTTAGCTCACCTCACCAAGTGAGAGGGAGCTTATGCTATCACCCTGTTGTCAGCGTTTGCACTAGTATGTAAAGAAGTTTTATTTCTTTATTATAAGTGCTAGGAAGTCCAAACTTACACAGATTATGCGTCTTTATGAGTAGATCACAAATCTACATTCAAATGTAGATCATGACCTATTTTCCGCTTGAGTGAGTGCACATGTTAGGATGATTTGGGTATCAATGGTCAATAAATGAAATTTTATACTTCCCTGTTCTATTTTGTTCTTGTGTGGAAACATTTTAGTTGGTTCTTAGTAGTACAGATTTTCAAATTCAAAACTGTGTAATCTTTGACTGTTTTCTGCCATGATAAAATGCTGCCATGAGGTGAGCTTTGTAATCTTTGATTACACTATGTTTTAAACAGGATTCACCAGGAAAATCAGAGTTAGGAGAGGGCAAAGCTGAACAGAGACAGAAATCCCATATCTCTGCTGAGCAGAAAAGGCGGTGTAATATCAAGGTTAGTCTGAGATAGAAATCCCATATCTCTGCTGAGCAGAAAAGGCGGTGTAATATCAAGGTTAGTCTGAGATAGAAATCCCGCATCTCTGCTGAGCAGAAAAGGCGGTGTAATATCAAGGTTAGTCTGAGATAGAAATCCCATATCTCTGCTGAGCAGAAAAGGCGGTGTAATATCAAGGTTAGTCTGAGATAGAAATCCCATATCTCTGCTGAGCAGAAAAGGCAGTGTAATATCAAGGTTAGTCTGAGATAGAAATCCCATATCTCTGCTGAGCAGAAAAGGCAGTGTAATATCAAGGTTAGTCTGAGATAGAAATCCCATATCTCTGCTGAGCAGAAAAGGCGGTGTAATATCAAGGTTAGTCTGAGATAGAAATCCCGCATCTCTGCTGAGCAGAAAAGGCGGTGTAATATCAAGGTTAGTCTGAGATAGAAATCCCATATCTCTGCTGAGCAGAAAAGGCGGTGTAATATCAAGGTTAGTCTGAGATAGAAATCCCATATCTCTGCTGAGCAGAAAAGGCAGTGTAATATCAAGGTTAGTCTGAGATAGAAATCCCATATCTCTGCTGAGCAGAAAAGGCGGTGTAATATCAAGGTTAGTCTGAGATAGAAATCCCATATCTCTGCTGAGCAGAAAAGGCAGTGTAATATCAAGGTTAGTCTGAGATAGAAATCCCATATCTCTGCTGAGCAGAAAAGGCGGTGTAATATCAAGGTTAGTCTGAGATAGAAATCCCATATCTCTGCTGAGCAGAAAAGGCGGTGTAATATCAAGGTTAGTCTGAGATAGAAATCCCATATCTCTGCTGAGCAGAAAAGGCGGTGTAATATCAAGGTTAGTCTGAGATAGAAATCCCGCATCTCTGCTGAGTAGAAAAGGCGGTGTAATATCAAGGTTAGTCTGAGATGGAAATCCCATATCTCTGCTGAGCAGAAAAGACGATGTTATATCAAGATGAAATCTAAATTCCATCTTAAATCTGATAATATAACTGAATATTCCTGTTAAGGAAATTAATTAAATGTTCTTTGGATTTTCTTGTGAAAAAAAGGGTGCGAGCGGGCGAAAATATAATTATTTTAGTTTTTTCAGTACTGCAGGTTTTAAGGTGCGAGCAAGTGAAATAATACATTTCTGATGTTTTCCGTACTCACAAAGGAATCCCCATAGGAATCTGGTGAATAGGAAGCCTGGCACATAGCAGTATGATTTTCGAACATTCCCCCTCCTTGACTTTCAGTGCCATGTATATGGGACAACAAATTTGCTCCCAACGAGATTCTCAAACACAAAAAGTTTCATTTTCTTCGAAATTTGCACAATCTGAGACTTCTAGAAGCTTTTAAATTTCTGCAAATTTTAAAGCTTCTAGAAGCTTTTAAATTTCTGCAAATTTTAAAGCTTCTAGAAGCTTTAAAATTTGCAGAAATCAAAATCGACCCTAAAAAATTCTTGAGCCAGAAATTTATTGGTGCGGGTGAGCATTTTATTTTTATAATATTATTTTTTGAATTTTGAAAAATATGGTGCGGGAAATCCAGAGAACATTTAATTAATTTGATATGGCCTAATCTTTAGCTGTGATAATTGTAGGGCTTGCTTTGAAATGTCGGGCTTTATGAAACAATATTTTGTATATATCCGAAGTTTCTGTCCATTATATAATCTATTGATAATTCAGTTTTAGGCACATTTTAAAACAGTGTATGAAGATTTTATCTGAACTTGTATTAAAGCAGGGCCCAGACAGATCATCGTGGATTTGGAATAAATTATAATTGGTTTATCACATGATACACCTGTTATGCAGTTTCATAAAGCCATTTTATAAATAAATGTCATGATAACAGGTTACATATCACTCTGCTTGAATGCAATTGGTCAAGTTAGAGGTGTGTTTTCATACTTATACTGTATGTGTACTTATTTTAGCGCAAACCGGGCAAAAGTGGGCAAATTGACATATTGGCGTAATTATGAATTAGCAAACATGACTTATTCTCAATATTAATCTTTATAAGTTCAGTAATTTAGCGTAGTCTTGAATGTGGGCAATCTTTATAGCGGTAACTCTGCTAAATAAAGTACACATACAGTATGTGGTTGGTCCATACACTAGCCTAATGTGACAAGTGTTACCTTTCAAATATCAGTCATTTGTTAAATTCAGAATTCAGTATCAATGATGAAACTGTTGTTGATGAATTAATTATTGCATTAAAATTCTTAACAAATATGAAATATTTTCTCTTTTTATGAAATTTGTTGTGTGTATTATATCCCCTCTCAAAGGGTCAGGGATATAAAATACACAACCCATTTCATAATACATCTTATGAAATGAAAATTCATTTTGAGATTTTGTATTTAATATACAATTTGCATAATGGAATTAACCCGCTTAATAACTTCTTTTTTCATTCAACCATAGTAATGAATAACATGATATATATTTTACAGAGTGGATTCGACCTACTTCATACATTGATTCCCTCTCTTAACCAGAATCCTAATGCCAAAGTCAGCAAAGCCGCAATGTTACAGAAAAGTACGTATCTTATTTACCCATGTCCTTACTCATAGTATGATATATAATAATGGAAGTACTCACAGTATGATATATAATAATGGAAGTACTCACAGTCTGATATATAATAATGAAAGTACTCACAGTCTGATATATAATAATTGAAGTACTCACAGTATAATATATTATAATGGAAGTACTCACAGTATGATATATAATAATGGAAGTACTCACAGTTTGATATTTTATAATGGAAGTACTCACAGTATGATATATAATAATGGAAGTACTCACAGTATGATATATAATAATGGAAGTACTCACAGTATGATATATAATAATGGAAGTACTCACAGTATGATATATAATAATGGAAGTACTTACAGTTTGATATTTTATAATGGAAGTACTCACAGTATGATATATAACATGGAAGTACTCACAGTATGATATATAACATGGAAGTACTCACAGTTTGTTATATTATAAGGGAAGTACTCACAGTATGATATATAATAATGGAAGTACTCACAGTATGATATATAATAATGGAAGTACTCACAGTATGATATATAATAATGGAAGTACTCACAGTATGATATATTATAATGGAAGTACTCATATGATATATTATAATGGAAGTACTCACAGTATGATATATAATATGGAAGTACTCACAGTATGATATATAATAAATGAAGTACTCACAGTATGATATATAATATGGAAGTACTCACAGTATGTTAGATAATAATGGAAGTACTCACAGTGTGATATATTATAATGGAAGTACTCACAGTATGTTATAGAATAATGGAAGTACTCATATTATAATGGAAGTACTCACAGTATGATATATAGTAATGGAAGTACTCACAGTATGATATATAATATGGAAGTACTCACAGTATGTTATGTAATAATGGAAGTACTCACAGTATGATATATAATAATGGAAGTACTCGCAGTATGAGATATAATAATGGAAGTACTCACAGTATGATATATTATAATGGAAGTATTCATATGATATATTATAATGGAAGTACTCACAGTATGATATATAATATGGAAGTACTCACAGTGTGATATATAATAATGGAAGTACTCACAGTATGATATATAATATGGAAGTACTCACAGAATGTTATGTAATAATGGAAGTACTCACAGTATGATATATTATAATGGAAGTACTCACAGTATGTTATAGAATAATGGAAGTACTAACAGTATGATATATTATAATGGAAGTACTCACAGTATGATATATAATAATGGAAGTACTCACAGTATGATACATAATATGGAAGTACTCACAGTATGATATATAATAATGGAAGTACTCACAGTATGATATATAATATGGAAGTACTTACAGTATGATATATAATAATGGAAGTACTCACAGTATGATATATAATATGGAAGTACTCACAGTATGTTATAGAATAATGGAAGTACTCACAGTATGATATATTATAATGGAAGTACTCACAGTATGTTATAGAATAATGGAAGTACTCACAGTATGATATATAATATGGAAGTACTCACAGTATGTTATATAATAATGGAAGTACTCACAGTATGATATATTATAATGGAAGTACTCACAGTATGTTATAGAATAATGGAAGTACTCACAGTATGATATATTATAATGGAAGTACTCACAGTATGTTATAGAGTAATGGAAGTACTCACAGTATGATATGTTATAATGGAAGTACTCACAGTATGATATATAATAATGGAAGTACTCACAGTATGATATATAATATGGAAGTACTCACAGTATGATATATAATAATGGAAGTACTCACAGTATGATATATTATAATGGAAGTATTCACAGTATGTTATAGAATAATTGAAGTACTCACAATATGATATATTATAATGGAAGTACTCACAGTATGTTATAGAATAATGGAAGTACTCACAGTATGATATATTATAATGGAAGAATTCACAGTATGTTATAGAATAATGGAAGTACTCACAGTATGATATATTATAATGGAAGTACACACAGTATGTTATAGAATAATGGAAGTACTCACAGTATGATATATTATAATGGAAGTACTCACAGTATGATATATAATAATGGAAGTACTCACAGTATGATATATAATATGGAAGTACTCACAGTATGTTATATAATAATGGAAGTACTCACAGTATGATATATTATAATGGAAGTATTCACAGTATGTTATAGAATAATGGAAGTACTCACAGTATGATATATATTAATGGAAGTACTCACAGTATGATATATAATAATGGAAGTACTCACAGTATGATATATAATAATGGCAGTACTCACAGTTTGATATTTTATAATGGAAGTACTCACAGTATGATATATAATAATGGAAGTACTCACAGTATGATATATAATAATGGAAGTACTCACAGTTTGATATTTTATAATGGAAGTACTCACAGTATGATATATTATAATGGAAGTACTCACAGTATGATATATAATAATGGAAGTACTCACAGTATGATATATTATAATGGAAGTACTCATATGATATATTATAATGGAAGTACTCACAGTATGATATATAATATGGAAGTACTCACAGTATGATATATAATAAATGAAGTACTCACAGTATGATATATAATATGGAAGTACTCACAGTATGTTAGATAATAATGGAAGTACTCACAGTGTGATATATTATAATGGAAGTACTCACAGTATGTTATAGAATAATGGAAGTACTCATATTATAATGGAAGTACTCACAGTATGATATATAGTAATGGAAGTACTCACAGTATGATATATAATATGGAAGTACTCACAGTATGTTATGTAATAATGGAAGTACTCACAGTATGATATATAATAATGGAAGTACTCGCAGTATGAGATATAATAATGGAAGTACTCACAGTATGATATATTATAATGGAAGTATTCATATGATATATTATAATGGAAGTACTCACAGTATGATATATAATATGGAAGTACTCACAGTGTGATATATAATAATGGAAGTACTCACAGTATGATATATAATATGGAAGTACTCACAGAATGTTATGTAATAATGGAAGTACTCACAGTATGATATATTATAATGGAAGTACTCACAGTATGTTATAGAATAATGGAAGTACTAACAGTATGATATATTATAATGGAAGTACTCACAGTATGATATATAATAATGGAAGTACTCACAGTATGATACATAATATGGAAGTACTCACAGTATGATATATAATAATGGAAGTACTCACAGTATGATATATAATATGGAAGTACTTACAGTATGATATATAATAATGGAAGTACTCACAGTATGATATATAATATGGAAGTACTCACAGTATGTTATATAATAATGGAAGTACTCACAGTATGATATATTATAATGGAAGTACTCACAGTATGTTATAGAATAATGGAAGTACTCACAGTATGATATATAATATGGAAGTACTCACAGTATGTTATATAATAATGGAAGTACTCACAGTATGATATATTATAATGGAAGTACTCACAGTATGTTATAGAATAATGGAAGTACTCACAGTATGATATATTATAATGGAAGTACTCACAGTATGTTATAGAGTAATGGAAGTACTCACAGTATGATATGTTATAATGGAAGTACTCACAGTATGATATATAATAATGGAAGTACTCACAGTATGATATATAATATGGAAGTACTCACAGTATGATATATAATAATGGAAGTACTCACAGTATGATATATTATAATGGAAGTATTCACAGTATGTTATAGAATAATTGAAGTACTCACAATATGATATATTATAATGGAAGTACTCACAGTATGTTATAGAATAATGGAAGTACTCACAGTATGATATATTATAATGGAAGAATTCACAGTATGTTATAGAATAATGGAAGTACTCACAGTATGATATATTATAATGGAAGTACACACAGTATGTTATAGAATAATGGAAGTACTCACAGTATGATATATTATAATGGAAGTACTCACAGTATGATATATAATAATGGAAGTACTCACAGTATGATATATAATATGGAAGTACTCACAGTATGTTATATAATAATGGAAGTACTCACAGTATGATATATTATAATGGAAGTATTCACAGTATGTTATAGAATAATGGAAGTACTCACAGTATGATATATATTAATGGAAGTACTCACAGTATGATATATAATAATGGAAGTACTCACAGTATGATATATAATAATGGCAGTACTCACAGTTTGATATTTTATAATGGAAGTACTCACAGTATGATATATAATAATGGAAGTACTCACAGTATGATATATAATAATGGAAGTACTCACAGTTTGATATTTTATAATGGAAGTACTCACAGTATGATATATTATAATGGAAGTACTCATATGATATATTATAATGGAAGTACTCACGGTATGATATATAATATGGAAGTACTCACAGTATGTTATATAATAATGGAAGTACTCACAGTATGATATATTATAATGGAAGTACTCACAGTATGATATATAATAATGGAAGTACTCACAGTATGTTATATAATAATGGAAGTACTGACAGTATGATACATAATAATGGAAGTACTCACAATATGATATATAACATGGAAGTACTCGCAGTATGATATATAATAATGGAAGTACTCACAGTCTGATATATAATAATTGAAGTACTCACAGTATGAAATATAATAATGGAAGTACTCACAGTATGATATATTATAATGGAAGTTCTCACAGTATGATTTATTATAATGGAAGTACTCACAGTATGATATATAACATGGAAGTACTCACAGTATGATGTATAATAATGGAAGTGGTACTTGCTCACAGTATGATATATTATAATGGAAGTACTCACAGTATGATGTATAATAATTGAAGTACTCGCAGTATGATATGAATTGAGGTACCCACAGTATGATATATAATAATGGATTACCTTCTAGACAAAAATTCCTAACCAATTTTAATTCACCAGACACGTGTTTGGGATAGTAGATTCTCATTAGTGGTACTAATTTAAATTCCAAAGAGATGTAGCTTTGAATCTAACTACTTATCAATGCAACTCCATCACCAATTCTTAAATTTAACTGATGAATTTTGTTGTAAAACAATTCGTTTATGTAAGTTTGTTTAATACTACAATCTCAATTTTGCCCTTTGATCAAACGGGCACATAAATACGTGGCAAAAATTTTATTGTGTTTTGTGCATACAGTATTATGGTTCAAGTCAGGTGATTGGATGTGTAGGTAGGGAGAGGCAACCAGACACAGGATTTATTCTGTAATACATGAATTCTTATATTCACAGCTGCAGAATATTGTAAAAAGTTGAAGGCAGAAAGAACCCAAATGCAGAGTGAGGCAGAAATACTCAAACAAGAAATTGACTCATTGAACACTCAGATAAGGTAACTCTGACATTGAATTGACTCCATGAACACTCAGATCAGGGAACTCTAACATTGAATTGACTCATTGAAGACTCATCTGGTAAATCAAATGTAAATTTGACTCATTGAACACTCGGATCAGGTGACTTAATCACGAAAGTGACTCGTTGAACAATCAGATAAGGTAACTCAAAAGAGAAATTTACTCATTGAACATCACTCAGATCAGGTTAACTCAAACAAGAAATTGACTCATTAAACACTCAGATCAGGTAACTCAAATAACAAATAAAAAAGTGACTCACTGAACGCTCAGATCAGGTAATTCAAACAAGAAATTGAAACTTAGATCAGGCAACTCAAACAAGGAATTGACCCATTGAACACTCAGATCAGGTAACAAACATTATAAACAAGAAATTTACTCGCTGAACACTCAGATCTGGTAACTCAAACAAGAAATTGACACTCCGATCAGGTAACTCAAACAAGGAATTGACTCACTGAACACTCAGACAGGTAACAAACATTATAAACAAGAAATTGACTCACTGAACACTCAGATCTTGTTACTCAAACAAGAAATTGACACTCGGATCAGGTAACTCAAACAATGAATTGACTCATTGAACACTGAGACAGGTAACAAACATTATAAACAAGAAATCAACTCTGAACACTGAGATAAGTCAACTCAAGGCAGAAAATGACTTCCTTAATACTCAGATATGGTAAAGTCAATCAAGAAATTGACTCTTCTCTAGATTTAATATGAGCTCCAGGTCAAAGCAAGTAAATGAAGAAGAAGAAATAGATCCAGTGAAAATTCAAAAGTACCTGTGTGTATGCTTTGTTTTATACTTAAAGCCAGTGCTGGTCCCAGTCTGTCTGTCTGTCTGTTGTTTATACAATAACATTGTTAATATTATACTTGCAGCCAGTGCCAACTCCAGCTACCAGCAACAGGTGCCCCTGTAACTCGACAACGTGTCGATCAAATGAAAGAAATGTTTCAGGAATATGTTAAAAGAAGAACTCTGAACAACTGGAAATTCTGGATTGTATCCTTTTCATAATTCTCATTTGCCTTGGATTCTGAGCAACGAAGATGTTCATTCATTAGTCAAGAAAACTATTTACATGTTCATGAGTATTTTTCCTCTAGACATTATGTTTCGTGTTAAATATTTTCCAAAGATTATTACTTTAACCCTGAACTAGTTTTCCACAATTATTAGAGGATTGTTTGACTCATTTAACAACATGGTGTCCACAGCGAGTATGGATGAACTTTGTCGAACTACGCTAGCTTGGTTAGATCAGCACTGCTCGCTTGTCGCCCTCAGACCAGGTACTGTAAGAAGTTTGATATTGTTCACCTATACATGTATAGCTTCGTTAGATCAGCACTTTCCCGCTTGTCACCCTCAGACCAGGTACTGTAAGAAGTTTGATATTGTTCACCTATACATGTATAGCTTTGTTAGATCAGCACTGCTCACTTGTCGCCCTCAGACCAGGTACTGTAAGAAGTTTGATATCGTTCACCTATACATGTATAGCTTCGTTAGATCAGCACTTTCCCGCTTGTCGCCCTCAGACCAGGTACAGTAAGAAGTTTGATATCGTTCACCTATACATGTATAGCTTTGTTAGATCAGCACTGCTCACTTGTCACCCTCTGACCAGGTACAGTAAGAAGTTTGATATCGTTCACCTATACATGTAAAGCTTCGTTAGATCAGCACTTTCCCGCTTGTCGCCCTCAGACCAGGTACAGTAAGAAGTTTGATATCGTTCACCTATACATGTATAGCTTTGTTAGATCAGCACTGCTCACTTGTCGCCCTCTGACCAGGTACAGTAAGAAGTTTAATATCGTTCACCTATACATGTATAGCTTCGTTAGATCAGCACTGCTCACTTGTCGCCCTCTGACCAGGTACAGTAAGAAGTTTGATATCGTTCACCTATACATGTATAGCTTCGTTAGATCAGCACTGCTCACTTGTCACCCTCTGACCAGGTACAGTAAGAAGTTTGATATTGTTCACCTATACATGTATAGCTTCGTTAGATCAGCACTTTCCCGCTTGTCACCCTCTGACCAGGTACAGTAAGAAGTTTGATATTGTTCACAGCTATGCTGAAATGTGCCAGTTTAAACGGCATTACCAGCATAAATTGACTTCCATGCTGGACAAAATGCCTGTAGTAAATTTGACAGCAAATTTCCTACAAGGAATCAAGTGAATTTGAATCAAAAACCCATTATTTTACGGTCGCAATGTTGACTACTTAAATTGTAATACTTTTTCAATTTTTTTTTCTGACCGGCAAACTCTCATTTGGACTGACTTAATGGATTAGGATGTCGATCCAAATGACTGGCATCATAGACAAGATTTTTAGCACCTCTGTGTTCACCAATTCAAGTAGAGCCAAAAAAGCTATTGATTCTCTCACTATGGATGGAGTTATCCACAGATTTGCCTGCTCTGAGACAAGATTTTACAAGCCCATATACAAGTAGCCAAAACTTCTAGAACATGGATTCTCTCACCATGGATAGAGTTAACTATTGATATACATGTTCTGAGACAACTCTGTCTGGCGTGTTTGTCTCAAACCCCACGTTGTGACATCATAGACCATTATGGTGGTTTAGCTATGTTTCATGTCACATATTTAATTAATTCACAAATAATTGCAATGTTTATTTATAAAATATGTAATAAATGGGTGAGAGAATAACTATCAATCACCCCTTTGTACATGGACAGGGAAATCCCACTAGAGTATCAAAGATTTTCCACATCCAGGAATAGGCCTACAAATATTTGATACTTTGGTGGGATTTCCCTGTCCCTGTACAACAGGGAGATAAATTCTATCAATCCCATTTATCCATCAGTCTGTTTGCCCATCTGACTGCTACAAAAACATTGACTTTGCTCACAACTCCTAATGGCCAGTAAGTGGCCTTTCATTGTTCATACATGTATTCCTTATGGCAAGAACTATCTTCTGGTGCCAGAAGATTTTACCCAGTGATCCTGATCCTTTATTTACATGTATTGGAACAAATACTCAGGAGCATGGGACTACAGCATTCAATTGTTTGAATTTATCTTAAAAAAGGAATGGAAAATTGTACTTAGGCACTGAGGCCAAGCGATCCTTTTCCAATTTATTGAGTCTTTGTGGAATACAGAGTTATTTCCCATTTGGGGCAGTATCTGATATAAAATCATTATGACGTCATGAAAATGGTATGGCAACGACGGTTTGTACCGTCATTTCCCTGAGTTTAGGAACTGTATCCATAGAATTTGACGATGTCACAATTAGTCTACATCGGATACTGTCCCAAATGGGAAGTAACTCTGGTCTTCGAAATTATCAAATAACATCAAAATTTTAATCTATTTTATTATTGATAAAATTCTCTCAACATTCAAAGTAAGAACATCATGCTGCGATGACATAATAGCAATTGTAAACATATGAAACATATGAATACCTTTGTCTGGTTGGCATGGTAACACATAACAGGTATTTATGAGGGATCATCTTGCAAATGTTTTAGTGTACATTGTATTAAGTATGATAATGAATTCTGCATTGTACTGAAAATTTATTTTGTTTTTATTTAAACGAGTGTTGTTATTTTTTTCAGCTGTATTGAATGCCTTACGTAACCTCAGCACAACAACCAGTATTCTCTCCGATCCATCAAAAATGCCGCAACAAGCAGCAGAAGCAGTCATTAAAGGAAATAACAAGGATCTGCCCAGCTGATATTTATAGAACGTGCCTGTGTGGTTACACAAACGCACGCTTATCATGCCATGCCGCAACAGTGAAATGCAATAACTAATTAAAGGTGAATCAATCCTGCTGGAGCCTTGTGCATAGACAAGTCATGCCAGTGTATGTTACACATGCCAGTGTATGCTAAACATGCCAGGGTATGCTTGACATACCAGTGTATGTTACACATGCCAGTGTATGTTACACATACCAGTGTATGTTACACATGCCAGTGTATGTTACATATGCCAGGGTATGCTAAACATGCCAGGGTATGCTTGACACTTATAGGGCAGCACTCATATACTGAGAATGTTATAAGGAAATAGTGCTATGTTATTGGTTGTTTAACAGTAATGACTGTGCTTTTTGATATTCAAGGAGCAATTTGATTGGTTGTTGACTGAAATTGATGGTTTTGATTGGTTGGACTGTATTTTTGAATTTGAAGTGTTAAATTCATCTGGACAGGGTTAAAGCATGTGTAAGGAATTTGAATTTTGATTTTAATGGATACAGTCTGGAGAAATACTCAAACTGAGTGATGGTGGAAAATACCCAGAAATCAGACGAGACATGGATGTGTAGATAGTAATCCACTGTATTGAAGCCAGTACATTGTAATGCATAAATAGTACATGTATATCCAGATCTTATTAGTTGTACATATAATAATAGATATACATGTATTAAATACCAGGTCCATGTTTAACCTTGTTACTTTGTTACCTCTACTAATACTTCCTCCCTGCTGTCATATGAGTGCCTTTGTCCTTAACTTTATCTTGTTATCTCATTATCAAGCTTTATTTACATGGTGATTATGTTAGAAATGTATGTACTTTCAACTTGGCAATTTTATTATTCCATTTTGTATCTTTGAATTACTGTTTAAAATTTATTTTTTAGTAAATTCTTCCTCAATTTTTTTCATAATTTCACCTTCTGAAATAGGGTATAAAAATCAGAGAATGGTTAACAATGGTTAACATTCGGACTTTCCTACTAGACTGGAAACTCCATCAAATATTTGTTGATTTGAAAAGTACTCCCAAAAATTTTCCATCTCTTTTCACATATTCTTATTTGAATTTATTACAATGTATAACATGTATGACCTACTGGATAAGATCATTAGAAACATCAAGATCTTTAGAAATGATCAGAAAGATATCGATCTATTAAAGTAAAGGTATTGTTGACAGGAATTTTCTTTTGATAGGTTTAGATTTGAATCCCTTGATTATTTGAAAGAAAGAACAGAGTAACGGTCTTCACAAAAAACGTTTAAACCACTAGCCCAAAGACAAATTGTATTAGCCATTTGTATAGTTTGTTAGACAATTTCTACTTGCCCAACAGAATTTCTGGTAGCCCGGGTGTTGTGGTAGCTATGTAGTTTCTATGAAGACTGAATTAAGGTCCTATCTAGAAACTCACACTGATTATACAGAGCACAAGATTATATTAGCAGACTAATTGACAGAAAATTCTCAAACTTCTAATGCTCTTTTCTCAGGGGAATTATTCATGTTTACAGATTTAAACATTTTAAAACGAAACTCAAATTCTTTTGTAGACAGATGATTTACCCTGGAATTACGTTATAATGTGATATTTTAAATGAATAAACCCTTATACTCGATTTTTCATTTTCAAATATAGATTTAATGTAGTTTATACTGTTGTAAGAGAAATCAGAATGACTGTATATGATGTTCCTTTTAATTTTAATATGAAAGAAAGTTATCATGTCAACTTAAGCAATTATAATATATTTAAATTCTTTGCATAATTATTTACATTTTCCAATGTTTTCCTGTTATTGTTTTCTAATGTACATGTATTTATCAAAACTTTTAAAGTGCTAAGTTTAATCAAATTGTAATAATTATGCAAAAGTGATGAATATATTTTTTTTTCTGAAATTTTTACTGCAATACTTGTCAACATATAGCATTCTGTCTGTGCAATTAGTAAGAGTGGTACCTGCTTCATTTAAAGAGTTTAAGATTTCTTATATAGTACCTAAACAGGTACATCAGAATCTGCAAGGAAAATGTCAAGTGTATTTCTAAAATCAGTAACGTTGTGTATGTAAATTAATACTTCATGAATTAATGGAGATTTGCTTATTTTCAGACCTTGATCACTGAGTCGATTTTCAAACTATACTTAGTTACTAGTCCATCTTACTATCACTTATACAACTTTGTTGCTGGCGGGATATAGGGCTGCAACGATAAGCTTCCCTCACAATACGATACCTATCGCGGTTCAAGGCTTTGGTTTCGGTTATTTTCGATACGATACACTTCAAAAAAAAGAAAACAGAAAAACGTTTATTACCTTCATTGACTTCTTTTCTTAGTGATAAAATATAATGATGATGCCTCATGAATGCCTTGCATAAAGCTATGGTATTTGATGCTGTCCTTGAACATTGATGAATGCTTGACAGTTTGGATGGGGAGATATACTTCTTTGTTTTTTAACGTCAAATACTATACTTGCAACTAACGATCATAGTCTGAAATCCCACTAGGTGAAATTCTTACTAGTGTTAACCTCTGTGGGTCGCTCTATATGCTTTTATTTCCTGTTTCATAGCTAACTTCAGTGAAGCACAATTTAAATCAGTCACATTCTTAATATTATTTTCGCAGAATCAATAACGTTTCCATACAGGAAACAAAAAGAGATTGGGACGTCCTTAGTAGCTTTTAAACTCGTCCTCCATATTCTGTTTAGGCAAGTAACTTATAAAATAATCGATGTGATTGGTTAATGAAACAAAGTTCGACCAATTAGAGAGCGTCTTAAGTGTGAAATTAAAAATATTTCTGAACCGCATCGAACTGCAAAATACGGATGCACCGCGATTCACTGAATATAAGGGTTTTATCGCAGTGAATCGTTACACCCCTAGCAAGATATAAATGTACCATTCTTCTTCAGTTTTGCTCGTACCCTGTGAGACAGCCTTTGTGAGACACATAAGCTGTCTCAAGGGCTACATCATCCAATCATTTAACGTCATATACCAATCAGCTCTTCCAACAACCAATCAGAGATATCGTACTGAAGACGGCTTTTGAAAGGATTTCCGGTAAATGGCAATGAAATGTTGACAAAGCTTGAGTTTGACGTCAGAGGGCTATCATGTGATTTTGAAGACGTGGGACAAACTATTGTTAAATTCCATTTATCAGTATGGAATGAACAATCGTTATCTAGTCCACCACTGTTCTCTATCAGTTAGCATTTTGTCTCGACAATGCGTAGTAACCGTTGTCAAGGAGTAACGACAAGATCATAGCTACGCTTTACTCGAGAAAAGATGAAATTTCCGTCACGAGTGTAATTTTTTATGTCTCACTCATTAGATTGTGATAGAACCTATTAGTCCTGTACTAGTTGCAATTCCACTGTCCGATGGTTTGATGCTAGCTTGTGAATACCAAAGGGATCTCAGTTAACTGTGGATGTTTATCAAACTTGGCATGTGAGATGCAAAAGATGAAAGGAAAACATTTATTTTCAAGGTCAGGTGTCAAGGTTACAGTTTGTAATAGTAGAAATTTGACTGCCACTTGAGGGGATGATGTGCATGCATTGAATCTGCTCACAAGATCAACTTCTATCTTTATGATTCAGTTATTTATAATACATAGTAGTATGTAGAAAATGTTAACTTCTCAGCTAAGTAATTTCCTTCTTTCTTTATGAAGCATGAATCAGTACATTAACCAATAATGCAGGCAACATGTGTTCTCAGCAGTCTGTGCTCTTGTTTATGGTACGATTTACAATAAGTTCTTGTTTATGATAGTGTGTACTATGATTTATGGTAATACATATCCGTCCAAAGTTACTGTTTCTTTTTTTTTCTCATAATTAAGACAATATTCTTGGCTGTGAGTTTTCTTTAGCCATTATTTCTTATTGTGAGAGGGTAACCCTAGACAGTTTAAACAAGATATACCAGTATTTCACATAACCATGTTACATATGATATAACATAATTTCATGTCAATGCAAGCAAGACTGAAGCTTCTTAAATTTGTCATCAGATTTATGAGTATAGAAATACATCATAGATTACATTAATATTTTGTATCGTATACAATATTGTAAGTGTATAACACTTAGATACTCTGTTGTAATTATCATGATTTTAATATATTCACTGCAAATAAACAACAATATGACAAAAAAAAAGAAAAATTATAAAATGTGTGAAATATACCATTCTTGTTTTTGTTATATAATTTATTAATTATGCATTGTTGTTCCACAGAAGGCCATATAAAAAACTGGCCAGTTGAAGACTGTGTACCTCCTTAATTAAGAAATGAATAATCAAAATTGAAGAGAATCATGAAAAGTAGGTCATTCACTAAATTCCTTCCCAATCTCTGCATATGTGTATGTATTGAAATGTGTAACATGAGTAAAAAGGGTAAATAGTTATATCCCCCGCAACAAAGTTGTGGGAGGGGGGTTATACTGGATAAACCCTGTCCGCCCACCCGCCCGTCTGTCTGTCTGTAGACGAAAGCTTGTCATCGCAACTCCTCCCAAACCATTTGATTGATTTCAATGAAACTTTACACAATGAAAGACCTGAATATGTAGATGTGCATGATGAAAGGGGATTGCAGTCAAAAGGGTTATACCAGAGTTATTGCCCTTTGACTTAGATATTTTTATGCATTTAAATTGTTAAATCTTGTCATAACACATAAGGCTATCTTATATATGTCATGAACATTTAACATACTAAGTATTTTATTTGATATAGTGACCTTAACCCTGAATGATGACCTCTTATATGAGAGAATATCCATTTGGAAAATCAGTCAGGTCATACAATGGATCTTCTCAGAAAAAAAGTATTTCGGGGGAAGGGGGGGGGGGTATAATTCGTCCCTTGAGGGCAGTTTTCATTCATACTGGACAAAGAGAGATAATTTTGTTTAACTTTGGGTAAGCATCACAAAGTCCTACATCAATGGATCTAACAGGGAATGTCAACAAACTCAATCACAAAGTCCTACATCTATGGATCTAACAGGGAATGTCAACAAACTCCATCACAAAGTCCTACATCAATGGATCTAACAGGGAATGTCAACAAACTCCATCACAAAGTCCTACATCAATGGATCTAACAGGGAATGTCAACAAACTCAATCACAAAGTCCTACGTCAATGGATCTAACAGGGAATGTCAACAAACTCCTTGCAGAGGAAAATGTTGCTAAGATTAAGACAAGGGTCGAATTTAGCCCAGTCTTTTGGTATTTTTCTTGGAAAGGAGAATTTGCATTGCAGAAAAAAAGGTTACATTGTATTATTAAAACATAATATATTTGAATACAGAACATATATGTTGGGGGATGTCCTATAACCTTTTCCGTTTTATATTGATTTCTATGGGGGTTAGGGTTAACCCTAACCCATTAGAATAAAATGTGGATGCTTTGATACATGGTAGCTACACCACTGACAGTCAATGAGGAAAACAAGTCTCAAACAAGACCATACATGGTAGCTACGCCACTGACAGTCAATAAGGAAACAAGTCTCCAACAAGACCATACATGGTAGCTACGCCACTGACAGTCGATAAGGAAAACAAGTCTCCAACAAGACCATACATGGTAGCTACGCATCTGACAGCCTATAAGGAAAACAAGTCTCCAACAAGACCATACATGGTAGCTACGCCACTGACAGTCAATAAGGACGACAAGTCTCCAACAAGACCATACATGGTAGCTACAACCCTGACAGTCAATAAGGAAAACAAGTCTCCAACAAGACCATACATGGTAGCTACGCCACTGACAATCAATAAGGATGACAAGTCTCTAACAAGGCCATACATGGTAGCTACAACCCTGAAAGTCAATAAGGAAAACAAGTCTACAACAAGACCATACATGGTAGCTACAACCCTGACACTCGATAAGGAAAACAAGTCTCCAACAAGACCATACATGGTAGCTACGCCACTGACAGTCAATGAGGATGACAAGTCTCCAACAAGGCCATACATGATAGCTACACCACTGACAGTCAATAAGGAAAACAAGTCTCCAACAAGACCATACATGGTAGCTACAACCCTGACACTTGATAAGGAAAACAAGTCTCCAACAAGGCCATACATGATAGCTACACCACTGACAGTCAATAAGGAAAACAAGTCTCCAACAAGACCATAC
This sequence comes from Pinctada fucata, assembly GCA_028142955.1. Taxonomy (NCBI): domain Eukaryota; kingdom Metazoa; phylum Mollusca; class Bivalvia; order Pterioida; family Pteriidae; genus Pinctada; species Pinctada fucata. Next base: position 66,203,839 of record AP027106.1, read on the forward strand.
ATGGTAGCTACAACCCTGACACTTGATAAGGAAAACAAGTCTCCAACAAGGCCATACATGATAGCTACACCACTGACAGTCAATAAGGAAAACAAGTCTCCAACAAGACCATACATGGAAGCTACGCCACTGACAGTCAATAAGGATAACAAGTCTCCAACAAGACCATACATGGTAGCTACGCCACTGACAGTCAATAAGGAAACAAGTCTCCAACAAGGCCAAACATGGTTGCTACGCCACTGACAGTCAATAAGGAAAACAAGTCTCCAACAAGACCATACATGGTAGCTACGCCACTGACAGTCAATAAGGACGACAAGTCTCCAACAAGGCCATACATGGTAGCTACGTTACTGACAGTCAACAGGGGACCAAGTCTCAAACAAGACCATACATGGTAGATACGCCACTGACAGTCAATAAGGATAACAAGTCTCCAACAAGACCATACATGGTAGCTACGCCACTTACAGTCAATAACGTAACAAGTCTCCAACAAGGCCATACATGGTAGCTACGCCACTGACAGTCAATAAGGAAACAAGTCTCCAACAAGATCATACATTGTAGCTACGCCACTGACAGTCAATAAGGAAAACAAGTCTCCAACAAGACCATACATGGTAGCAACACCACTGACAGTCAATAAGGAAAACAAGTCTCCAACAAGACCATACATTGTAGCTACGCCACTGACAGTCAATAAGGAAAACAAGTCTCTTACAAGACCATTCATGGTAGCTACGCCACTGACAGTCAATAAGGAAAACAATTCTCCAACTAGACCATACATTGTAGTTACGCCACTGACAGCCAATAAGGAAAACAAGTCTCCAACAAGACCACACATGGCAGCTACGCCACTGACAGTCAATACGGAAAACAAGTCTCCAACAAGACCATACATGGTAGCTACGCCACTGACAGTCAATAAGAGAACAAGTCTCCAACAAGACCATACATGCTAGCTACGCCACTGACAGTCAATAAGAGAACAATTCTCCAACAAGACCATACATGGTAGCTACACCACTGACAGTCAATAAGGAAACAAGTCTCCAACAAGGCCATACATGGTAGTTACACCACTGACAGTCAATAAGGAAAACAAGTCTCCAACAAGACCATACATGGTAGCAACGCCACTGACAATCAATAAGGAAAACAAGTCTCTTACAAGACCATACATGGTAGCTACGCCACTGACAGTCAATAAGGAAAACGATTCTCCAACTAGACCATACATTGTAGTTACGCCACTGACAGCCAATAAGGAAAACAAGTCTCCAACAAGGCCATACAAGGTAGCTACGCCACTGACAGTCAATAAGGAAACAAGTCTCCAACAAGACCATACATGGTAGCTACGCCACTGACAGTCAATAAGGAAAACAAGTCTCCAACAAGGCCATACATGGTAGATACGCAACTGACAGTCAATAAGAAAACAAGTCTCCAACAAGGCCATACATGGTAGCTACGCCACTGACAGTCAATAAGAGAACACGTCTCCAACAAGACCATACATTCTAGCTACGCCACTGACAGTCAATAAGAGAACAATTCTCCAACAAGGCCATACATGGTAGCTACACCACTGACAGTCAATAAGGAAACAAGTCTCCAACAAGGCCATACATTGTAGTTACACCACTGACAGTCAATAAGGAAAACAAGTCTCCAACAAGACCATACATTGTAGCTACGCCACTGACAGTCAATAAGAGAACAAGTCTCCAACAAGGCCATACATGGTAGCAACGCCACTGACAATCAATAAGGAAAACAAGTCTCCAACAAGGCCATACATGGTAGCTACGCCACTGACAGTCAATAAGGAAAACAAGTCTCCAACAAGACCACACATGATAGCTAAGCCACTGACATTCAATAAGGAAAACAAGTCTCCAACAAGGCCATTTGTGGTAGCTACGCCACTGACAGTCAATAAGAGAACAAGTCTCCAACAAGGCCATACATGGTAGCTACGCCACTGACAGTCAATAAGGAAAACAAGTCTCCAACAAGGCCATACATGGTAGCTATGCCACTGACAGTCAATAAGAGAAGAACTCTCCAACAAGACCATACATGGTAGCTACGCCACTGACAGTCAATAAGAGAACAAGTCTCCAACAAGACCATACATGGTAGCTACACCACTGACAGTCAGTAAGGAAACAAGTTTCCAACAAGGCCATACATGATAGCTACACCACTGACAGTCAATAAGGAAACAAGTCTCCAACAAAACCGTACATGATAACTACGCCACTGACAGTCAATGAGGATGACAAGTCTCCAACAAGGCCATACATGGTAGCTACACCCCTGACAATCAATAAGGAAAACAAGTCTTCAACAAGACCATACATGATAGCTACACCACTGACAGTCAATAAGGAAAACAAGTCCCCAACAAGACCATACATGGTAGCTACGCAACTAACAGTCAATAAGGAAACAAGTCTCCAACAAGACCATACATGGTAGCTACGCCACTGACAGTCAATAAGGAAACAAGTCTCCAACAAGACCTTACATGGTAGCTACGCCACTGACAGTCAATAAGGAAAACAAGTCTCCAACAAGGTCATACATGGTAGCTACGCCACTGACAGTCAATAAGAGAATAAGTCTCCAACAAGGCCATACATGGTGGCTACGACACAGACAGTCAATAAGAGAACAAGTCTCCAACAAGGCCATACATTGTAGCTACGCCACTGACAGTCAATAAGAGAACAAGTCTCCAATAAGGCCATACATGATAGCTACGCCACTGACAGTCAATAAGGAAAACAAGTCTCAAACAAGACCATACAAGGTAGCTACGCCACTGACAGTAAATAAGAGAACAAGTCTCCAATAAGGCCATACATGATAGCTACGCCACTGACAGTCAATAAGAAATACAAGTCTCCAACAAGACCATACATGTTAGCTACGCCACTGACAGTCAATAAGGAAAAGAATTCTCCAACAAGACCATACATGGTAGCTACGCCACTGACAGTCAACGGAGGACCAAGTCTCCAACAAGACCATACATTGTAGCTAGACCACTGATAGTCAATAAGGATAACAAGTCTCAAATTAGACCATACATGGTAGCTACGCCACTGACAGTCAACAGAGAACAAAGTCTCCAACAAGACCATACATGGTAGCTACACCACTGACAGTCAGTTAGGATTTAACAAGTCTCCAACAAGATCATACATGGTAGCTACGCCACTGACAGTCAGTTAGGATTGAACAAGTCTCCAACAAGACCATACATGGTAGCTACGCCACTGACAGTCAGTTAGGATTTAACAAGTCTCCAACAAGACCATACATGGTAGCTACGCCACTGACAGTCAGTAAGGATTGAACAAGTCTCCAACAAGACCATACATGGTACCTACGCCACTAAGAGTAAGTTAGGATTTAACAAGTCTCCAACAAGACCATACCTGGTAGCTACGCCACTGACAGTCAGTTAGGATTGAACAAGTCTCCAACAAAACCATACATGGTAGCTACGCCACTGACAGTCAGTTAGGATTTAACAAGTCTCCAACAAGACCACGTAGTGCTGAGTAGAGTGGGGCACACAACCAGCGATCAGGTTCTTAAAATACTAGAAAATATTGAGGGGCTAGATGGTTATAATCTGACAGTCAATAAGGAAAACAAGTCTCCAACAAGGCCAAACATGGTTGCTACGCCACTGACAGTCAATAAGGAAAACAAGTCTCCAACAAGACCATACATGGTAGCTACGCCACTGACAGTCAATAAGGACGACAAGTCTCCAACAAGGCCATACATGGTAGCTACGTTACTGACAGTCAACAGGGGACCAAGTCTCAAACAAGACCATACATGGTAGATACGCCACTGACAGTCAATAAGGATAACAAGTCTCCAACAAGACCATACATGGTAGCTACGCCACTTACAGTGAATAACGTAACAAGTCTCCAACAAGGCCATACATGGTAGCTACGCCACTGACAGTCAATAAGGAAACAAGTCTCCAACAAGACCATACATTGTAGCTACGCCACTGACAGTCAATAAGGAAAACAAGTCTCCAACAAGACCATACATGGTAGCTACACCACTGACAGTCAATAAGTAAAACAAGTCTCCAACAAGACCATATATTGTAGCTACAACACTGACAGTCAATAAGGAAAACAAGTCTCTTACAAGACCATACATGGTAGCTACGCCACTGACAGTCAATAAGGAAAACAATTCTCCAACTAGACCATACATTGTAGTTACGCCACTGACAGCCAATAAGGAAAAGAAGTCTCCAACAAGACCACACATGACAGCTACGCCACTGACAGTCAATACGGAAAACAAGTCTCAAACAAGGCCATACATGGTAGCTACGCCACTGACAGTCAATAAGAAAACAAGTCTCCAACAAGGCCATACATGGTAGCTACGCCACTGACAGTCAATAAGGAAAACAAGTCTCCACCAAGGCCATACATGGTAGCTACGCCACTGACAGTCAATAAGAGAACAAGTCTCCAACAAGACCATACATGCTAGCTACGCCACTGACAGTCAATAAGAGAACAATTCTCCAACAAGACCATACATGGTAGCTACACCACTGACAGTCGATAAGGAAACAAGTCTCCAACAAGGTCATACATGGTAGTTACACCACTGACAGTCAATAAGGAAAACAAGTCTCCAACAAGACCATACATGGTAGCAACGCCATTGACAATCAATAAGGAAAACAAGTCTCTTACAAGACCATACATGGTAGCTACGCCACTGACAGTCAATAAGGAAAACAATTCTCCAACTAGACCATACATTGTAGTTACGCCACTGACAGCCAATAAGGAAAACAAGTCTCCAACAAGGCCATACATGGTAGCTACGCCACTGACAGCCAATAAGGAAACAAGTCTCCAACAAGACCATACATGGTAGCTACGCCACTGACAGTCAATAAGGAAAACAAGTCTCCAACAAGACCACACATGGTAGCTACGCCACTGAAAGTCAATAAGGATAACAAGTCTCCAACAAGGCCATACATGGTAGATACGCCACTGACAGTCAATAAGAAAACAAGTCTCCAACAAGGCCATACATGGTAGCTACGCCACTGACAGTCAATAAGAGAACAAGTCTCCAACAAGACCATACATTCTAGCTACGCCACTGACAGTCAATAAGAGAACAATTCTCCAACAAGACCATACATGGTAGCTACACCACTGACAGTCAATAAGGAAACAAGTCTCCAACAAGGCCATACATGGTAGTTACACCACTGACAGTCAATGAGGAAAACAAGTCTCCAACAAGACCATACATTGTAGCTACGCCACTGACAGTCAATAAAGAACAAGTCTCCAACAAGGCCATACATGGTAGCTACGCCACTGACAGTCAATAAGGAAACAAGTCTCCAACAAGACCATACATGGTAGCTACGCCACTGACAGTCAATAAGGAAAACAAGTCTCCAACAAGACCACACATGATAGCTAAGCCACTGACATTCAATAAGGAAAATAAGTCTCCAAGAAGGCCATACGTGGTAGCTACGCCACTGACAGTCAATAAGAGAACAAGTCTCCAACAAGGCCATACATGGTAGCTACGCCACTGACAGTCAATAAGGAAAACAAGTCTCCAACAAGGCCATACATGGTAGCTATGCCACTGACAGTCAATAAGAGAAGAACTCTCCAACAAGACCATACATGGTAGCTACGCCACTGACAGTCAATAAGGAAACAAGTCTCCAACAAGGCCATACATGATAGCTACACCACTGACAGTCAATAAGGAAATAAGTCTCCAACAAAACCGTACATGATAGCTACGCCACTGACAGTCAATAAGGATGACAAGTCTCCAACAAGGCCATACATGGTAGCTACACCCCTGACAATCAATAAGGAAAACAAGTCTCCAACAAGACCATACATGATAGCTACACCACTGACAGTCAATAAGGAAAACAAGTCCCCAACAAGACCATACATGGTAGCTACGCCACTAACAGTCAATAAGGAAACAAGTCTCCAAAAAGACCATACATGGTAGCTACGCCACTGACAGTCAATAAGGAAAACAAGTCTCCAACAAGACCTTACATGGTAGCTACGCCACTGACAGTCAATAAGGAAAACAAGTCTCCAACAAGGTCATACATGGTAGCTACGCCACTGACAGTCAATAAGAGAATAAGTCTCCAACAAGGCCATACATGGTGGCTACGACACAGACAGTCAATAAGAGAACAAGTCTCCAACAAGGTCATACATTGTAGCTACGCCACTGACAGTCAATAAGAGAACAAGTCTCCAATAAGGCCATACATGATAGCTACGCCACTGACAGTCAATAAGGAAAACAAGTCTCAAACAAGACCATACATGGTAGCTACGCCACTGACAGTAAATAAGAGAACAAGTCTCCAATAAGGCCATACATGATAGCTACGCCACTGACAGTCAATAAGGAATACAAGTCTCCAACAAGACCATACATGTTAGCTACGCCACTGACAGTCAATAAGGAAAACAAGTCTCCAATAAGACAAAACATGGTAGCTACTCCACTGACAGTCAATAAGGAATACAAGTCTCCAACAAGACCAAACATGGTAGCTACTCCACTGACAGTCAATAAGGAATACAAGTCTCCAACAAGACCATACATGTTAGCTACGCCACTGACAGTCAATAAGGAAAATAATTCTCCAACAAGACCATACATGGTAGCTACGCCACTGACAGTCAATAAGGAAACAAGTCTCGAACAAGACCATACATGGTAGCTACGCCACTGATAGTCAATGGAGGACAAAGTCTCCAACAAGACCATACATGGTAGCTTGACCACTGATAGTCAATAAGGATAACAAGTCTCAAATTAGACCATACATGGTAGCTACGCCACTGACAGTCAACAGGGAACCAAGTCTCCAACAAGACCATACATGGTAACTACGCCACTGACAGTCAGTTAGGATTTAACAAGTCTCCAACAAGACCATACATGGTAGCTACGCCACTGACAGTCAGTTAGGATTGAACAAGTCTCCAACAAGACCATACATGGTAGCTACGCCACTGACAGTCAGTTAGGATTGAACAAGTCTCCAACAAAACCATACATGGTAGCTACGCCACTGACAGTCAGTTAGGATTTAACAAGTCTCCAACAAGACCATACATGGTAGCTACGCCACTGACAGTCAGTTAGGATTTAACAAGTCTCCAACAAGACCACGTAGTGCTGAGTAGAGTGGGGCACACAACCAGCGGACAGGTTCTTAAAATACTAGAAAATATTGAGGGGCTTGATGGTTATAATCTGGATTGAGACATTTTGACAATTTAAAAATCGCCATAAAAAGTTCTATTTTGAATTATAAAATTTCTCGACCACTGAATTATCTAATTCTGGGCGGAGACTTTATAACCTAAATTAGATACATTCTTGGTCAAGACCTGTGTACATTTTAATCTATCAACGATAAGTTATTATAACATCTAAATCACAAGTTATTAGCTCTACTGGTCATAGACGTGTCCGTCGTCCGCATGTTCATCTGTACATATGTCCGTCCTTCTATTAAACTTAATAATGGTAATACCATGATCAATATTGTGTCTTTACCCAGTATGGGCCTTAACTAAAACATTGATAATGATAACTGTTCCATGATTAATATTTTGTCTATTAATCATGATAACTGTTATCGTGATCAATATTTTTGGTTAAGGCCCATACTGGGTAAAGACAAATATATTGTAGTAGGAAATTAATTCTTTTTGCAAAATAATAGGGCTTGGTGTAGTTGTGTTTAAGCCCTCTAACCCCGAGGGTCTTCAAAAGGGGGTATGATTATTTTGTTAAGGTACATGTATTGAGTATGGTGATTCCTGACTCATAAGGTACTATAAACAATATTTGATCTGAAGGGGAAAATTACCCGAATTCAAACACATTGTATTTATACTTATTTATTTTTGTATATACTATAACATAGACTTTGCGCCAAAAGTTATGTCCCTTTGTTTGGAGTCTTAAATCTGAGCTGTACACATTCAGAAAATCATAAACCTTACCAGGCACCGGGAAAAAAGCCGCCCTATTGTACATAGGATAAGTTATGTCATAATCTTGTAAACACTAATTATTGACGGAGCTGGTCTTTATGCATTATCTATGGTCTTGTTGTACACGTGATGTTTTGTTTAAGCCTTTGATCCTCAGAGTCGTGCAAAATGGGTGTGGTTATTTTCTCCTATATAACTTCATGCAATAGCATAATTGCTATATAAGTTTTAGCTCCCGACCCGACCCCACACCCCCTCCGTCAGGGTCCTGGAAAATAGTGTGGTGGTGTTCTCCTTCATCATTCTACATGTATATATTCTTTTAAAAATATTTCTGGGTTCTAAATTACAAACATAATGATCATCAGGTAAAATACAATGGTATATGTTCACCTTATAATACCTGCAATCTTCAGTATGCCACTGTGTTTTTCAATGTGGAAAATACATACTATTAGCAAATGAATACTAGTATTATAATGTTTTCAAATACACATTCAACTCTTTTAGCGTTTTTTTTTTAACTAAAAAAAAAAGGAAAAAAAAAGAAGTTTTGCACAATATGCATTTCCCTTCATTATCATATCAATAAACACCTTGTTCTGACGAATTTGAACAAATAAACAATATTATTCAAGTAAAACAAATATACCACGACTGATTTGGAAATTATTTCAGATATATCTGATTTCCGCACTTGATAAAATTTTGGGCTTTTTTTTTCCTTTGATGAAATAGTGAATTGAACAATTGATATTTCCCCTCCCCCACAAAATTACCAGAAAGGTACAAACTTATTATCTATCCCCCCCAAAAAAAATAAATAAATAAAATAAAAATAAATAAATAAATGAAAATAAATAAATCATCCTAATAATTATCTCGATAAATGAGCTTGTCCCAGAAAGGCGTGTCTCTGTATCTGATTGTGTACAATTTAACGGGTACCTGTAAAGTGCGAAACGAAACAAAAACGAAACGAAACGAAACAAATCGAAACGAAACGAAACAAATCGAAACGAAACGAAACAAATCGAAACGAAACGAAACAGATCGAAACGAAACGAAACAAAACGAAACGAAACAGATCGAAACGAAACGAAACAGATCGAAACGAAACGAAACAAAACATAAAACTTAAAGAAAATGAGAAAAAGAGGAAAAATCGCCGAAAACGAATATTTCAAGACAAGATCTTATTGAAGGGTCAGGGGGTACCACTCTCCTCCTGTCGCCTCCCCCCTCACCGTAGGGGGAGGGGGTCTTGGGCGGTCAAGACAAATGTTTAAACTTTAAAGTGTAAATTGGTGCAATAATGAAGTTATTTGGGTTATTTCCTTTTTTAAACCTTGAAAAAAGAAATAGACCTGTTTAGATGAAAAACTAAGGTGAGCGAAGCGAGCCTGAAGTATTTGAAAAATGAATTGAAAATTGCGGCGAGCGAAGCGATCGGGAAAATTTTTTAAGGTATATATAGATGAATTCCGTGGTAATTTTTAAAATTGAGATTATGTACATGAACGCATAAGAGCAAGATTATGTATATTAAAAGTAATTTCCTAATTTTTTGGGGTTACTGTTACCCTCCCAATCATCTGCCCCTCCTCTCGCCCCCTTTCCTCTCCTCCCGCCCCCTTTCTCTCTCCTCCCTTTGTCCCTGTCCACCCCCTCATTATTGCCTTCAACCGTTAGTTCTTGTGGCTGGAGGGTTTTTAAAGAATCAAAGTTGACGATTAAAACATAATATATACGGTATATAGCACAATTGCATTTTAAAGGAGAGTGATTGGGATGGAAAATGCAATGATCGCTGTGCGATATAAGTCCCCTACCGGCGGCATAAATTTATGACTTGCATCTCTGTTCATCAGTTCATCATCTGCAACAACAGCCACGAAAAGTCTGGGAAACTGAATTTACGAAATTTGCTAAGTCCAATGACCATAACTCTTGTGAAAATTAGTCAATCTAAAGTAAACTCAAATCTGCATCACATTATAATGTATTCACATACAAAAAAACAGTTCATTATCTGCAATAACAAGCAAGAAAAAGTCCGGAAAACTGCAAATTTCATGAAATTTGCTAAGTCCAAGGGCCATTACTCTAGTAAAAATAGGCCAATGGAAACCAAACTCAAACTTGGTCTGTATCACACTGAGATGTATTCATTTACCAAAAATCAGTGCATTATTTGCAATAGAACTGAAGAAAAATTTGCTAAGTCCAAGGGCCATAACTCTTGTAAAAATAGGTGAATCTAAAGCAAACTCAAACTTGATCTGTATCCCATTGAAATATATCCACATACCAAAAATGAGTTCAATATATGCAACAACAGCGAAAAAAAGTCCGGAAAACTGAAAATGGGACAGACAGACAGACAGACGGACGGACGGACGGACGGACGGACAGACAGACAGACCGAGAGGAAACTAAGAGTCCCCTTCGGCGTTGCCGGTAGGGGACTAATAACCTCGTCATAGACGGAAAAATATTATTTACCAGGGGGGAGTCTAGCGCAGAGGAAACGGAACTGTTCCGTTATGTGTATTTGAAAATTTTATCAGACAAATGAGAACAATTAAAAACTGGGGGGAGGGCACATTTCGTTTGAAAAAGGATAAGATTTTTTTTCCTGAAATGTGCCCCCACCCCGTTTTATGATCTCATTACTGTGTCATAGCGTGGTTTTCTATCCCTTCCCTTTTATTCCTCTTAAATACCGTATAACCAGAAATTTTCGCGAGGTACTAATTTTTGCTATATTCGCGAGTGATTTTGAATCGCGAAAAATTATTTTCGCAAAAAATTGTGTTTGATAAGGTATATAATAAATTCTTATATCCGTTACATTTGTTCATATTATACATTATTGTGATTAAACGTAACAAGGATTGAATTGTGTGTATTCTTATGATAGAACTGATTTAAACTGATATAATGAAAGGTACAAAACAGTAACATTATATGAACACATTTATTTGTTATTCAGGAATCGCGAAAAATTTTACTCGCGAAAATAAAGACACCCTATTTTACCATAAAATCGCGAAATTTGATACTCGCGAAAATTTCTGGTTATACGGTACATGAATGGCATTTGACATTTACTTTTTTTAATCGTCAACTTTGACTCTTTCGAGAAACCCTCTCGGCACTAGTTACAAATGTAGAACTCTTGGATTAAGGCAATATTACATGCTGATCTTGTCTTGAAATATTCGTTTTCGGTGATTTTTCCTCTTTTTCCCATTTTCTTTAAGTTTTATGTTTTGTTTCGTTTCGTTTCGATCTGTTTCGTTTCGTTTCGATCTGTTTCGTTTCGTTTTGTTTCGTTTCGTTTCGATTTGTTTCGTTTCGTTTCGATTTGTTTCGTTTCGTTTCGATTTGTTTCGTTTCGTTTCGTTTCGTTTTTGTTTCGTTTCGCACTTTACAGGGACCCCAATTTAACATACCCATTTCAATATTATGTTTGATCCGCACTTGCGATTAAAATCTACTTCTTATTTTTTTCTTGAAATCCTTGAAGTTGCCATAGAAAATCTGTGAGAAATTTAATGAAATCATCTCATGCTCTTTATGGATGGATCTAGAACATTATTCCGGGGATCTTCACGTCGAGGAGAGGGGGGGGGGTGTTAAACCCTTGAATTTTGAAGAATAACATTCTTCGGAAAATTGTATAAAGTCAATATTTTTGGCGGATTCTAGGAGTTCAGAATTCCCAACCTGCCGCATCCCCGCCCCCTTTACCAGAGGCTGTGACCGCCCCTGTCCTTATCTTCCTCTTGACTGGAGAATCTTCATGATGATGCTCAGATCTGATTCTTGTCCTGAATAGAGAAGCAAACGCGGATCCAGAGAGAGTTCGAACCCTTCAAATGGAACAACTCTTTTATTCCTTAAACCACCCTAATAACTAGGTAAATAGCTCGGTTTTAAAATTAGCCTCCTTGATTTGAATTCGTAAAAAAAAAGAGAGAGAATTAAAATCTTATCTTTTTTTTGTAATTCACGCTGTTCAATAAAAATTAACTGATAGTGCGATTTTATTGGGACAAGATAAAAAAGTAAAATGGATAAATAGAAAAAGATACATTACATATTTTTAAAATAAACGCATGTGAAAGAAAGTGTTTTCTGTATTTGTTTGCATTCTTATAGACAGTAAGTATCATAAATAAAGTTGTCAAATCCTGCCCTCGTCAGTCATTTTGACACTTCATATAAATCGCTCTCATATTTGCACAAATGTTCGACTGTCAGTGGCAACGTTAGCGTGTTTTTAACAAAATTAAGATGTATCATAGCGATAATGTAATTATAAAACAGGAATGAAAGAAGAATAAATACACATGAGTTACTCTTCCATCCGCGGCTAAATCCGTCAGTCTATTAAAAGTCCTACCGTTATAGCGGAAGGAGATCTGAATACTAGATGATCAACTCAAACCGCCATATTGGATTGGCGAGTCCACGGTTTTTATCACTCAGGATTTATGTGGATTTTTAAAAGTTTCCTATGAAATGTCGGGAAAATGAGTGTGATTGTGTATCAATAGTTGTGTAGTGTGTACGATGTAAAATTATCAGGAGATTTATAAATGCCGATGTGCTTTAATCTCAAATGGAGAGCGGGGTTGAGAAGAAACACAAGCTAACCAAAAGACGAGCTATCAACAAACAAATAGTAGATGAGGGTGAAAGTTGTGATGAAGTGAATGAGTCGGTTAGACTAGGCAAGGATAAAACTCGTACAAAACCACGCAGAAGAAAAAATAATGCTAACTTGTTTGACGAAGACATTATTGATGGGTTTGCTATCATCAGTTTTAAATCCTTTGAAGATTTGGAGGTGAGTTATTTAGAGACCTATCAAGACCTGTGTCATGTTATTTTACTTGAACACGTGTAATTTGCCACATGTTAGTTCGGTTCTGTGGCTTTTATTAAGATTCTGATTTATTTTTTTGTGTTTATAAAGATTTATTCTCTAATTTTATCGTTTCACCTCGTGACCTGCAAATCGCTTCTGTGTCGAGCGGGTCACGGTTCGAGTTTGCCAAGGCGCGCGTGCAGGTTGGCGGAGTTGGCACACGTGTGTGTTTGGCGTACGTAAACAGGCCAATTGACTGAAATGTAGTAAATACAAACAAAGTTTATGGGATCTGACATCGTATAAAATCTGAGATCGCTAGGAGTAATCGTTAAAAAACGCCGTATATATTTTCCCTGTTGAATCGGTGTCTTAAAATTTACAATCTTAAAACAAAAAATCTAGTTAATTTATAGTAAGATTAAAAAGTCGACCATTACAAACATACATGAGTTCATTAGCTGTTACATAATATAATTCAGCAAGCTAATTAGTTTGATTAGAGCTTCAAGGAAATCAATTAATGAACTGCCACTGAATGATTTGTTATTATATTATTGGTAATTTAAGACAGACTTTTCCACATGTTAAATGATTACATATTTTCAGATGATATGTTATATTAGTTCATGAAATATTATGGGAGCATTGACATTGTATAAATGTAGGTTCAAACAATTTAACTTATGAATGGATTAAAAGAAAAATGCCGTAGGCGGATATGGTTATAAAAAGGGAAGAGACCAGAGAGGTCTATGGTGTCAAATCACCAGGACACTCCTTGTGGTTCATAGAGGAGTCATCCAAATTCTTTTTTTCTTTTAGAATGTTTAGGTCAATTTTGTTAGTTCTACATTTTCGAATTTTCTACATTTATTATCTACCAATACATGAACCATGCGGAAACTTCTGTGAGTGACTTTAAAATGGCCATAACACTTGGGCTCATACTTGTATGAATGACCTCTTTTAACTTGTTGACAAATAATACTTATCTACAGTTAAGTTATCTAACAATCATAATGTAGTTCATAAACTGTATAAATTAAACAAAATGAAAGAGAGAAATCTAAATATGATCTTGATTTTTGTCTATTTTTGTCGATAAAGAACATATATCTTTTAGGATGTATGTAATATGTATACATGTATATGTAGTAATTATGTACAGAAGGGGAATGTGGTCAGGATACGGTTACCCTGTACATGTAGGAACATTTAACTTTCCAGTCAAAAAATCCTAAATATGAATGATACAAAATGTAAAAACATATTATTGAGGTGGTTTTCATCAATTTAAAAGAACATAGAATGTTTGGTTATTTTAAAAGGTTGAACATTACGTAACTTACTGTGAATTCTGAACTAGGTGGCCTTATCATGTTTGTTGGATAATTAATGAAGTGACATTTTTCTATTTTACATGAAACTAAACATGCTAGATATGACCTAAGTTGTTTACAAGTAATTCAAATCTATAATCTACAAAATAGTTAGTACTGTCATTCCTTCAAAAATTTAAAATAGAGTTGACATGAATTATATTACATGTATACTAAACCTGCTATTTTTTAAGGACACATGGTTGTTTATCAATGGTGTAATGTTTACATGTCAATCTGTGCTAGTCGATTACTAGACTCTATGACTATAGTTTAATGTACATACATGTTGATCTGTGCTAGTCTATTACTAGACTCTATGACTATAGTTTAATGTACATACATGTCGATCTGTGCTAGTCTATTACTAGACTCTATGACTATAGTTTAATGTACATTCATGTCAATCTGTGCTAGTCTATTACTAGACTTTATGAGTCATGACTATAGTTTAATGTACATACATGTCGATCTGTGCTTGTCTAATTAGACTCTATGGTTAAAAAAAATTCTATTAAAGGAAGTCAACTGCCCTCTAAATGTGTAAAATGCATTAGGTTTTGCCCCATGGTTCCATCAAGGACTTCTCCCTTGAATCATTAGGGATCTCAAGGCGGTCCCCAAAATCCTGACTGAAACTTTCAAAGTGCTTCCACTTGACTTTCAAAAGGTTTATGGTTAGGCCACATTTTTTTTTTAAATTGGATTACGGATTTTTTTTCAAAATATTTGGGTCGGTAGGCCGAAAAAAAAATAAAAATAAAAATTCAATCCGCCTTAACTGACCCAACTTAAATTTGAGTGATACATCTACACAGAACAGATATAAATTATGCTCAGAATGGCTTTATCTGTTCATTTTCTGTTTTGACACTTGACAGTGACCTTCCTTAGAATCCTACACTATTGTTGATATGTAATATTAACTTGAACGCTATTTTTTATCTTTACATGTCATCACGGTATCATGACAATCAACAAGAGGGTTGCAGAAGTTTTACAACTTCTAATTTATAAGAGCCAGAAGTTTTAAAAATTTCTAAGCCAATTATTATAAAGCCTGTGTTTGTGAAACACGAATGCCCCTGGTGGCATCTTTTGTTAGTATAAACACCATTTTCTGTTAAGTTTGTGAAAGATCAAGGTCAGGGTCACTAGGTTAAAATTTATTGGTAATGATGGAAAAATCTTGTGACAAGGAATACACATGTGAAATATGAAAGCCTTATCACTATTCCAAAGTTATACCCAATGTTAAAGTTTTTGAAAAGTAAGTCAGAGGTCAAGGTCACAAGGTAAAAAATTTGCTATCAATGAAAAGGTCTTGTCACAAGGAATACACATGTGAAATATGAAAGCTCTATCACCTTCCATTCAAAAGTTATGCCCAATGTTAAAGTTTTTCAGACAAACAGACGGACAGACAAACAGACGCCAGACAGGCCAAAAACTATATGCTCCCCATAAAAAAACAGAAAATGCAATCTTTGGAAATTTTAGGGGGGAGGGGCTTTAATCTGTATGCAAGTTATACTTTAAAAAAAAACAAACCTGTAATTGTGTTTTATCATTGATTGGAGGGGGGGGGTGAGATTCTGGTCTTCCACTAGCAGAAATGCAATCTTTGGAAATTTTAGGGGGGAGGGGCTTTAATCTGTATGCAAGTTATACGTCAAAAAAAAAAAAAACAACAACCTGTAATTGTGTTTTATTGTTGATTGGAGGGGGGGGGGGGGGGTGAGATTCTGGTCCTCCATTCTGTCCAATTCAACTCTCATAATGTTATGCCAGAATTCATACAGTGCTATACACACATTTATTCATGCTTTCTGAATACGTTGCCTCTACTGTAGTACAGCCTGATTGCATGGGCAACGTCATTTCATTTGTCAGGCCTTGACTTTATTTCACGGTACATGTACCTCCGGCCCTGACATTCATCTAACTAAAGGTACCCTATACCATGTCCCCGAAACTTTCGTGACCTTATAACTGTCTTTTAAAATCTAAATTTGAGCTAGGATATTGTCAGAACATGATGATTCCATCTCCATCACGACCGAAGTTTTACTTTCGTTTTCCATATACAATACATGATTAATCTCGATCTCGTTTTATAAAACGATGCGATCGGCCACTCGGTGTTTACCGTAGGATTTTTAGACACACAGCTATTTGAAATCGTTTCAAAAGTAATTATTTTTGATTTTTCTTTTCTTTTTTTGTGATCATAAATTCCTAGGACCGGAAAATAATAAAAAAAAAAATCCCCAAAAAATGATTTTATTTTTTTTCTAGATTAGCAAAAAATACGGTCGCCGGATCCGTAATCCAATTAAAAAAAAAATCTGGTGGGGATCAAACAAAATTGTAACATCATATGTATTCTGTGAAGAATGTGAAAGGTCAAGGTCACCTGTTTTACTTGCTCAGACTTTATTATATATTTATGACATGAGTTGGCATGGTTAGAGGCAATCTATAAAAGTACATGTACACTGTAGTCATGTTTTGGACATTGATTTTGAAAGTATGTTTGTTTTTCATCTTTGTATGTTAATTGAACAATTTTTCAAATTCAATAAAAGACAAACATAAGATAAGTGAATCAAACATACATTTAGTACAATTGATGAAATCATATATAGTTTTCTCTCCTCTTTTTGTGTGGTATACCTTCTCCATCGAAAGTTTAATATGTAACCCTACCTTTTAACAAGAGTCATTCCTTAATAAGATAAGAGTCATTCCTTTATAAAACAAGAGTCATTCCTTAATAAAACAAGAGTCATTCCCTAATAGAGTAATACTGTAAATTGCTTTATTTTCGTCAGTACCAATTTTCGTCAATTTGTTCAAAATTACCATTTCGTCAGTACGTAAATTCGTCATCCAAGGGTCCCTAATATGTAAATTTTCTCTGTTCAAATGCCAACTTAACATTCAGATAGGCTGTATGGGTATGTTTTCGTTGTTTGTTTAACACTTATTGGTAAACAAACAATTAGAGACATGTATACCATCTAGCTTGTAGTGAAAACATATCATTTGGTAATTAGAAGTACATTGAATGCGACCTTATGTGCGTATTCAGTTTTCAATGATTTATCATTTGCCTGTCGTAATAACTCCTAAGATTCAATTTTTCCTTAAGAACTACACTATGTTTTGTCAGGAGTACTTATATTCGTCGATACGTAATTTCGTCAAGGGAGGCACTGACGAAAATGACGAAAATTGGTAC
The DNA here is from genome assembly GCA_028142955.1 of Pinctada fucata. Classification (NCBI taxonomy): domain Eukaryota; kingdom Metazoa; phylum Mollusca; class Bivalvia; order Pterioida; family Pteriidae; genus Pinctada; species Pinctada fucata. Next base: position 66,221,452 of record AP027106.1, read on the forward strand.
CTGACGAATAAAAACCAATTTACAGTAGTCATTCCTTAAATAAGAGTCTTTCCTATATAAAACAAGAGTCATTCCTTAATAAAATAAGAGTCATTCCTTAATAAGATAAGAGTCATTCCTTGATAAAAATAAGAGACAAACATTAATCATGCTAATAAAACAATAGACATTCCCTAAGAAAATAAGAGTCATTTCATAATAAAGTAAGAGTCATTCCTTAATATAACATGAGTCATTCCTTGCATATTAATATATCCGTCTGTCCGTCAGTCCGTCCGTCCGTCTGTCCTTCCATTTATTTTTTGTACAAGAGCTTCAGATTTTCTGTAATCCACCCATGAACCCTGCACTTCTTCTTGACTAGCTTTATATGTGTTGCCACAACAGCCACATAGAGCTCATTGGCTAGTAGGCTTATATGTACTACCACATAGAGTTCATGGGATAGTAGCCTTATATGTACTGCCACATAGAGTTCATGGGATAGTAGCCTTATATGTACTGCCACATAGAGTTCATGGGATAGTAGCCTTATATGTACTGCCACATAGAGTTCATGGGCTAGTAGCCTTTTATGTGCCGCCACATAGAGCTCATTGGCAAGTAGCCTTTTATGTGCTGCCACATAGAGCTCATTGGCTAGTAGCCTTTTATGTGCTGCCACATAGAGATCATGGGCTAGTAGCCTTATATGTGATACAACATAGAGCTCATGGGCTAGTAGCCTTATATATGGTGCCACATAGAGCTCATTGGCTAGTAGCCTAATATGTGCTGCCACATAGAACTCATTGGCTAGTAGCCTTATATGTGCTGCCACATAAAGCTCATTGGCTAGTAGCCTTATATGTACTGCCACATAGAGCTTATTGGCTAGTAGCCTTATATATGGTGCCACATAGAGCTCATTGGCTAGTAGCCTAATATGTGCTGCCACATAGAGCTCATGGGCTAGTAGCCTTATATGTGCTGCCACATAGAGCTCATGGGCTAGTAGCCTTTTATGTGCCGCCACATAGAGCTCATTGGCTAGTAGCCTTATATGTGCTGCCACATAGAGCTTATTGGCTAGTAGCCTTATATATGGTGCCACATAGAGCTCATTGGCTAGAAGCCTTATATGTGCTGCCACATAGAGCTCATTGGCTAGAAGCCTTATATGTGCTGCCACATAGAGCTCATTGGCTAGTAGCCTTATATGTGCTGCCACATAGAGCTTATTGGCTAGTAGCCTTATATATGGTGCCACATAGAGCTCATTGGCTAGTAGTCTAAAGTAACATATGCTTCCACATAGAGCTGATTGGCTAGTAGTCTTAAATAAAATATGCTACCACATAGCACTGATTGGCAAGTAAGTAGTCTTATTTGTGCTGCCACATAGAGCTCATTGGCTAGAAGCCTTATTTGTTCTGCCCCAAAGAACTGGAGCTCATTGGGGAATAGCCTTATATGTGCTGCCATGTAGAGCTCATTTGCCAGAAGCCTTATATGTGCTGCCACATATAGATCATTTGCTAGAAACCTGATATGTGCAGCCTAGTAAAGCTAATTGGCTAGTAGCCTTATATATGTTGCCACATAGAGCTTATTGGCTAGTAGCCTTATATGTGCTGCCACATATAGATCATTTGCTAGAAGCCTTATATTTGCTGCCACATAGAGCTTATTGGCTACTAGCCTTATATATATTGCCACATAGAGCTCATTGGCTAGTAGCCTAATATATGTGCTGTGGAATAGTGCTTATTGGCTAGTGCCCTTACATTGTATATGTGTTGCCACATAGAGCTCATTGGCTAGTAGCCTTATATATGTTTTGCCACATAGAGCTCATTGGCTAGTAGCTTTATAATTATATGTGCTGTGGAATATTTTTCTTGTGGCCTTATATTTGCTGCCACATAGAGCTTATTGGTTAGTAGCCTTATATATGTTGCCACATAGAGCTGATTGGCTTGTAGCCTAATATTTGCTGCCACATAGAGCTCATTTGGCTAGTAGCCTTATATATGTTGCCACATAGAGCTCATTGGCTAGTAGCCTTATATGTGTTGCCACATAGAGCTCATTGGCTAGAGTCTTTACATTGTAATATTTGCTGCCACATAGAGCTCATTTGGCTAGTAGCCTTATATATGTTGCCACATAGAGCTCATTGGCTAGTAGCCTTATATATGTTGCCACATAGAGCTCATTGGCTAGAAGCCTTATATGTGCTGCCACATAGAGCTCATTAGCTAGTAGCCTTTTATGTGCCGCCACATAGAGCTCATTGGCTAGTCGCCTTATATGTGCTGCCACATAAAGCTCATTGGCTAGTAGCCTTATGTGTTCTGCCACATAGAGCTCATTGGCTAGTAGCCTTATATGTGCTGCCACATAGAGCTCATTGGCTAGTAGCCTTTTATGTGCCGCCACATAGAGCTTATTGGCTAGTAGCCTTTTATGTGCCGCCACATAGAGCTCATTGGCTAGTAGCCTTATATGTGCTGCCACATAGAGCTCATTGACTAGTAGCCTTTTATGTGCTGCCACATAGAGCTCATTGGCTAGTAGCCTTATATGTGCTGCCACATAGAGCTCATTGGCTAGTAGCCTTATATGTGCTGCCACATAGAGCTCATTGGCTAGTAGCCTTTTATGTGCTGCCACATAGAGCTCATTGGCTAGTAGCCTTTTATGTGCTGCCACATAGAGCTCATTGGCTAGTAGCCTTATATGTGCTGCCACATAGAGCTCATTGGCTAGTAGCCTTTTATGTGCTGCCACATAGAGCTCATTGGCTAGTAGCCTTTTATGTGCTGCCACATAGAGCTCATTGACTAATGTATTTACATTGTATATGTGCTACCGCATAGAGCTCATTGGCTAGTAGCCTTGTATGTGCTGCCACATAGAGCTCATTGACTAGGAGCCTTTTATGTGCTGCCACGTAGAGCTCATTGACTAGGAGCCTTTTATGTGCTGCCACATAGAGCTCATTGGCTAGTAGCCTTGTATGTGCTGCCACATAGAGCTCATTGACTAGTAGCCTTGTATGTGCTTGCAAGTAGAGCTCATTGGCTTGTAGCTTTGCCCTACCTAGGATAGCCTTGTTTGTGCCAGCTAGAAGAGCTTAGTGACTAACGTATAGTTATATGTGCTGGCACATAGAGCTCATTGCCTAGTTGCCCTGTATATGGTTGCTAGGAGAGCTCATGGGTCAGCCTCTTATGTGTACAGGTTAAGGGAGCTCTTACTAGCCATATATATGCTGTTATAGTGAGATCAGTGTCCGTCATATATTTACGGGTACAGATAAGCAGAGAGAGTTTTATGGGAAGGTTCAAGCAATGTGCCTTGTCTATTATTTGGCCTTACTATCCTTTATTTATTCAGATCACTTTTAGACACTTTGAATGTAATATCTTATACCGGCATAAAGATGATCGCTGGTCAGTGATTGGAGTCCAAAAACGATCATTTGCCCCTCACCAGCCCTTTACATATAATGTTATATGGAAACTGATGACAAATTAACTGTGACATTCTAACTACGTACAATACGTATCGGTGCAGTAACATGTACTTGACATCGGCAGTTAATTATTCATGATGTAGCATTGATCTGTTTTGGGTTCGATCTTCCACCAAATCACACGAGTATCAAGGCTGAGTTACCCTCAAAGCACACGAGTATCAAGGCTGAGTTACCCTCAAATCACACTAGTATCAAGGCTGAGTTACCCTCAAATCAAACGAGTATCAAGGCTGAGTTACGGTACCCTCAAATCAAACGAGTATCAAGGCTGAGTTACCCCCAAATCACACTAGTATCAAGTCTGAGTTACCCTCAAATCAAACGAGTATCAAGGCTGAGTTACCCTCAAATCACACTAGTATAAAGTCTGAGTTACCCTCAAAGCACACGAGTATCAAGGCTGAGTGACCCTCAGATCACACAAGTAGAAAGACTGAGTTCCTATAAAATCACACGAGTTAGTATCAAGGCTGAGTTACCCTCAAATCACACGAGTATCAAGGCTGAGTTACCCTCAAATCAAACGAGTATCAAGGCTGAGTTACCCTCAAATCACACTAGTATAAAGTCTGAGTTACCCTCAAAGCACACGAGTATCAAGGCTGAGTGACCCTCAGATCACACAAGTAGAAAGACTGAGTTCCTATAAAATCACACGAGTTAGTATCAAGGCTGAGTTACCCTCAAATCACACGAGTATCAAGGCTGAGTTACAGTACCCTCAAATTAAACGAGTATCAAGGCTGAGTTACCCTCAAATCACACTAGTATAAAGTCTGAGTTACCCTCAAAGCACACGAGTATCAAGGCTGAGTGACCCTCAGATCACACAAGTAGAAAGACTGAGTTCCTATAAAATCACACGAGTTAGTATCAAGGCTGAGTTACCCTCAAATCACACGAGTATCAAGGCTGAGTTACAGTACCCTCAAATTAAACGAGTATCAAGGCTGAGTTACCCTCAAATCACACTAGTATAAAGTCTGAGTTACCCTCAAAGCAGACGAGTGTCAAGGCAGAGTTACCCTAAAATCACACTAGTATAAAGTCTGAGTTACCCTCAAATCACATGAGTATCAAGGCTGAGTAACCCTCAGATCACATGAGTAGAAAGGCTGAGTTACTATAAAATCACACGAGTATCAAGGCTGAGTTACCCTCAAATCACACGAGTATCAAGGTTGAGTTACTCTCCTGAGAGATGGATACGCCCCTTAATGGGACAGAAATCTGGGTTGAGGGGTTTATTTGTTGATCGACAAGAGTCGTATACATGTAGAAAGAACAATAAGATTTTTGGGCAATCGATCAAAGACTTCTGCAGATGAATTTTCAATTCAAAGTTTGGCGTAAGCTGCATTTATTCTCAGATTAGAACGATGTGCTTGTTTATGCTATATTACATCTTGCATCAACTTACAATGACCTGCAATACATCCTTTTTTGAATTTATATAATCAATCCAAGTCATCATAAAATAAATGTTATTTTCATTTTTAAATGAAGTTTAAAAAAATGTTCAAATTGATCAAAAAGGGTCAAATCACCACGACTAGAGAAGAATAATCCAGTTGCTTGCCAGGTCACTACTGGCGACTCTATGATAATAGTTTATGATGATATTGTGTGATTAAGAGGTACTTCAAGAATGAATCAAGGAGCAGAACAACGTGTGCTCCTTGTATGACATTTGGGTCATATGCTAAATGAATTGCCCACATTTTTGACATAGTTTAAGAATTTGTCAGAAACGCTGGCAGAAGATCATAAAAAAAGCAAGTTTCATTAAATCCACTTGGTGGGGAATATGAAAATCCCACAATAGATTACCCCTACCTCCATGTTCCCTGGGTTCTTTAAATGGACATAATATGAATATAAGAAATAAAGCTGTTCTAACAAGATAAGTATGTTATGATCTAGACAGCGGACTTGACAGTAAGTGAATGTGTATTGACGCGCGCTGATCTTTGTTTACTCTCTGTAACGCGCTGTACTTCACGTCTATTGATTTTGGTCGGACCAGCTTTTACTGTGCTATAATACACATACATGTAGCTTCGTGCTTTCTGTAATAGCATTTAATAACAGGAATGTATTAGATTTTGTAAAGATGAATTTAAAGTCTAAGCATATTGTAGAGGTTATAGGGCAGCAATGGACTTTAGTTTTATGACACAAAACAGTATTAGTGTATCTGAAACTTCCGTAGGCGGATCCAGAACTTTCTCGTTGAAGTATTGGTTATGGTTTCCAAAATTATAGATAAACCTGTAATTTTATGATTTATGAATTTAAAAATGGATCCGCGGATACAAGTTTTTAAGATGTGATGAGTTCAAAGTAAATCTATGGGGACAATTGATCAATTGGGAACAAATAGCGATGTCAGGGAACGGCAAAGTCATAATACAGAATACTTCCATTAGTGTTTTAGTTATAACTTTCACGTATCTATCTGTAGTTGTTTTAGTTATAACTTTCACGTATCTATCTGTAGTTGTTTTAGTTATAACTTTCACGTATCTATCTGTAGTTGAAAATCAAGTGTGGTTTCCATTAGTGTATATGACCTTAACCTTGAAAAATCAATTTCCACAGTAAATCAATGTTTTGTGTGACCTTTACATTTCCGTGACATTGGATGTTGTAAAATCAAAGCCGATCTCTGGTTTTAGGTTTTTAACCCCTTTACAGATTTGATATTACATTTTTCGATCGATTCCTTTGTATATACATGTATAGTGTAATCTTGACCTTTGACGATGCACAAGGATTTCTTGCTTTGACATTTGAAAGTCTGACCTCTCACTATGACCTTGACCGTTGACCTTGAAGCTAAAATGTAGTGTTATCGGTGACTTCCAGTACCTTTTCTAAAGTACAACGTGATATGACTTTTCAGTCTTTCTCTTACTGTGACCTTCTCCGCGTAGCATTGACCTTGAAAGTTGATATGAATAGTCAGAGTACATTGTCATAATTGTATCTAATGTTACGAGTGTACATTTGGTCGTCTGTCATTGGCGGATCTAGATATTTTCCAGGGGGTCTAAGCCGTTAGAGGGCCCCTACCCATGGTATTAACTCGTAAAAAGAAAAACCAGCATTTTTTGTCAATTCTAGTGGGTCCTGACCTTTCCTACGAGTACCCCGGCCTCCTTTAACCAGTCATTCCCTCCCCGACACCACGCTTCTGTCCAAACATCCGCTCCCCTTCCTTTCCCACTTATCTAACCACAACCTTTCACCTGACTCAACCCAAGTAAAATACTGACACTATAACCCCACCCTTTAAGAGCAATTCTCTGTAATCACCAAAAAATTGGTGCCATCCATCGAAAAATATTTTATTGAAAGTATTAATTTCTAATAGTATATGTTCCGATAGGAAAAAAATGATATAGGTTTGTTGTTTCTTTATTGTTGGTTTCCATGGAAACCGATTCCAAAAGTTGAATTTTCATGTTTTTGCGCAATATATTTACATTATCACGAAAAGAAGTCATTCTAAATATCGCTTTGAATTTTTTTTGTGTCCAATTTATTAATTGCATTGTTTAGTACAAATTCAAGTATGTTTAAAGCTTTGTCTCAAGAGTGCGGAAGATCTAACACTGAATTTCGTAAGCTAAATCCTGCCAAATATATGCATTTTTCATCAATTTTGGGAGCAATTTATGCAAAAATGCAGAACAGTCATATGTACCTCATTGCATTTTTTCAAAGAGCATAAGGGTTTGATACAATATCTTGATAAACATTTGTGGGCAAATTGCTTCTCTTCGAGATATCAACATTTTAAATGTCATTAATTATCTCATCAAATTACCTCCCTTTGAAAGAACTCTCTAGAGCTCTCTACATTGAAAACCATTTACGGCCAATATAAATACAAACAATATGGCGGCAAAATATACTTTTCATTCATTTTCAAAATATTCAGGTTAAATTCATAATATCCAGGCTAAATTCATTAAATTATGTGCTCTTTAAATGAATATCTCAAGAATCCAGAACCATGTGAAGGTGACATTTTTCATTTTAACACAATTTTAACTGAGGAAAAAGTTTGTATCCTGTCTGAATGCTCACTGTTGAAATCTGAATTCACGGACAAATTGACGATTTGCTATAAACACCGCGAAATATGCCACAATACAGTTCAAAGAAGAAGAAGGAGGACAGTATGTGACGTTTCCACAACTAGCTCGTTGCTTTGTCAACACGCAACAAAAAAGACCGGGGATCGCCATGTTACTGTGGAAATGTACTGCTGCATTGCAAAGGATACAGGTGTCTTCATTCCTGTTGGTACACGTTAGTATATTTTTTGAAATTGCAATCAAAGCAAAATGCTACACTAGCTAAGAGAATATGCTAGCTACAGTGGCAACAGAGAGTTGTTAAACTGTTAAACCTTGCTATTCAGTCTTTCCTTCCCTTGTGGAAGGAATGACTTAAGAACAAACGAATTTCTGTTTTCACTGTAACTAAGAATGTGCATATCCTAAAAAAGCACTTATTTACCTCCATGGGTCATATAGGTGCTTGGTAGTTGGATAAATGTAGAAAGTTACATGTACAACGCTTCTGACAGAAAATACCCAAATACATGTACGAAAATAGTGTCTTTGTTGCACTGTAACTAATAAAATGTGCTGTCAGAATGATTCTTTCCCTAAACCATTCAGACAGCAGATGGAGGACAGTATGCAATGTTTCTACAGCTGGCTCTCCCTAAACCATTCAGACAGCCCATCTCTTGCACTGAATCAGCAGCATAAGAACATTCTATGACCCAAACACCTACACGTAAGGTAGTGGTCTTAAAATCAAAAGCTAATTCAATGATTTTATTTTTTACTAGCAAATTAGGGCTGAATTTCAGCCCTCTCCCACTTTAAAATGCCTTCCATTTTCCCCCAAAATGTGACCTAAAATTCCCCAAAAATTGAGAGTACAATTTGATTCAACATGAAACTGGTATAATTTTACCGTACACAAAATGTCTTCAAAGGCCAGAAAACACGAAAAACAGCCCTATAAGGGACACACTTGCAAATGTATTTTAATAATAAACTGCGGTTCCAAATATTCCTAATTTTTCTTGATCATGTCGCTGATTTTTCCCAAATTAAAGGAAAATGCACCTTTGAAAAATAGTAAAAAAAAAAAAAAACTAAATGCAAATTTGAAAAAAAAGGTTTTGCATATACATGTACATGTATTTAGTGGTAAACAAAGAAGCATAAAGGGTGAGCAATAGACTCATGCATGCTGGTATTTTGTGTTGCTGATCATTCGAAGTACTGGTATATAAGGTACTAAACATAGTGAAAAGGTATTCATTCAATTTCAGAATTTATGGCTCTTTGAAACATGTAACTAGCCTTACTTAAGGTCTGGGAGTTGCTCCAAAATATTTTGTAACTAGCATTATTTCGATCAGTTAGACGTACTGCTGTAAAATTGTGTATTTTGATTCGGTTCAGAATTTAGTTAAAGTGAACTTGGGCCAACAGCGATAAGAAAATGTTTGAAATAGCAAAGAAATTACAGAAAGTAATTTTTAAGTAATATTAAAGTTTACATTCATATATTGAACTGATTTTCCTGCACCCCACTTGCTGGCCTCCCGTAGAAAGGAAACTGAAAGTAGATCTACTTTTTTCATGAACTGGTCAGAGGAAGCTTTTGAAAACATCAAGAATAAAGTGGGATCATAATTGCTAAATATATTGTAAGTTATGCTGTTTCCAATGAAATATTTTCTGTAAAAGACCCATATCAAGGTCTGAAAATACTTGATTCAAGGAGGGCCAATAATTGTTAACATGAAAATGCCCATGAATTGAACTTAAATTTTTCATTCTACTTTTCTCTAATTTTATATTTTAGCAATATGCAGACTATGCCGGGAAGCAATTTTGAAATCTGCCTCTGTGAGTGGAGAAAGCATCCCCATTAAGGAGAATGCACATGAACATGATGAAGATGACAACAGTACGATTACGAATGATACTGATCACAGGGTTTCTGGCATTAAGGTAAGTTTGAACAATTTTACATGTCTTTCTAATGTATGTTATGGATCCTTTTACTGTGGTTATAGTTTTATAGTAATCACCAATCACATGATGAATGCACAGAGAAAACCAATTGAGAATCATCTACCATGCAAGTTCAAGTTCAAACATTCAATGTAATAAATTTGGTATTGAAAAAAAAATTTCATGCTGTAAGATAAGTTGCCCTTTGACCTTATTACGATTATATAGAATTCACATTGGTACGTGCATCTGCTTTGCACCAGAGATAAGGGTTTTCCCTTGATTGTTTGTATTAAGGTATCCAGTGTACAAATGGAGATTTCGCAGACGTCTCGTCCATTTAAACAGTGTTAAAATTATCTCGGTAATCTTCGGCAGTGTCTCGATAGTTTCCGTGGATTGAGCGACGGTCAGCATGTTGACCTTTGATGATAGAAACCATTGTTTATGTTGTATTAGGTATATTTACGTAAAATTATGCCATGATTCTAACTATATAATACACTTGATATTTATTTGTACAACGGATACCTTAAAAGAAACTGTCAAAAAATGCAGAGTTTTACTCGTGATATTATACTTTATACTTAATATATATGTAATCTATTTTCATTACTATTTACATTTTGTAGGTTGACGATTCAGATGCAGTAAATTTAACATGTTCAAAGGATGGCTTTTGTTTGGAAAAACGGAAAAGGGTTTGTTATTTACTTGTGGTCTTTTATCTTAAATTTTGTCATGTGGTTTTGAATTTATGTCAAATATGATGATCAAAAAAGGTATATTAGCAAATACATTGAAGACACTCAAAATATCAACACAGGTTGATACTGTAAACGGGGAAATGATTGCGGTGGTTTTATTTTCGCTATGTTCGCGGTTTTCGAATTTTCGGCGAACATTAAACCCCGCAATAATTTTGTATAATAGACAAAATAAATAAAAGAGGCAAAGATGTTTATATGCATTTGATGCATGAAAGCTATAGTGCATGTACAGCTTAATCGTTCAATTCTCTAAACATGGTTTTCCTTTACGTTGGTAAAATAGTTTGTACAGTAAAGGGTATCGACACTTTAACTTACAATGCATCTATATTTTTATTAAAAAGGAAGATTACACACATATCGCGCTTAAGATTTCTAGTGAAAACGCACCCAGTTAATTAGTCTCAATTTACTTTTCCGTATTCTTTAATTATTGATATTCAACCGTTTCTGTGTAATTTTCCCTAATTACTACGTGTTTGTCATTAATTACCACGTGAAACACTTAAAACTACAAACAGCAATCAAATTACACATGTGCTTGTGTGACGAAATCTTTACAGATGTATCAAAAGTTTTTTTTTCTTCTGCAACTTTCGATACCGCGAAATTAAAACCACCGCAATTGGCTACATTCTGAAAACCGCAAACTTTTAACACCGCGAAATTAAACCCGTTTACAGTATCTATTATACCTGTACATCTAAGGTAGGGTTTTCCTATGAAGAAAGCTTTGATGGAAATCCCTATCTCAGTGTCTCAAAATCTTGCAAAACCCTAGATAAGACTGAGTTTTTTGTGTCGCCTGCGAAGCATAGCGACACTTAGGGATCACTTTGGGTGACACAGCCCATAACTTTTGATTGGTAAGTGATAGGGCTTTGATATGTCACATAAGTATTCCTTGTGACAAGACCTCTCTTTACATACCATAAATTTTGACGTAGTCACCTTGACCTAGATATTTGACCTACTCTTCAAAAGAAATTAAGATTGGTTATAACTTTTGATTGGGAAGTGATAGGGCTTTGATACATGAGTATTCCTCTTGATGAGACTTTTTTAAGCATAACATAACTTTTGACCTAGATATTTGACCTATTTTTTAAAAATGTTAATATTGGCTATATCTTTTTCATGGTAAGTGGTAGGGCTTTGGAATTTCACACACATATTCCTTGCGACTAGTCATTTATACACATTTCATAACTTTTGACCTAGTGACCTTGATATTTGACCTACTTTTCAAAAAAGTTCAGATTGGCTATATCTTTTGATTTGTAATTAATAAGGCTTTGAAATTTCACAAGTGTATTCCTTGTGACTAGACATTTCTAAACATACCGTAATTTTTGACTAAGTGACCTTGACCTAGACATTTGGCCTGCATTTCAAAGAAAGTAAGACTAGCTTAATCTTTTGTTCTACGTAGTGACCTTGACCCTCTTCTCTGAAATTTGAGATTGACCATATTTTTAATTTGTAAGTAAGGGGTCTTTATTTGTACATATGAATTTTATTTGTCAAGACTTTCCTACTGAAACCAATAGTTTTGAACACAAAGTGACCTTGACCTACATATTTATCAACTTTTTAAAAATAAGCCGCTTCGCAAGAGACACAAACATTCCTTGGATTGCTGTTTTTTTCATTATTTAGAGATGCCTAGGTTTGAACCAATGTATCTTTTAATACAGACCATAAAAGTACATGTCTTAAAATGTTACTTGTTGTCAAAAGAGTAAGAGATATTGTTAAGGGACAAGACGATGGATAATCCCTCTAGAGGTCATTATTTACATCACTTTGTAAGACAAGGATTAAGGAACCATTTTAAATCTCTATCATACACAGAGATGTTGTGATATTTTGTTTTGTCATGTTTTGATGTACATTTCTAAGGATTCAATTATGACATCTTAAGAAACAGTCTATTTATGCATGATAAAAATTAATGTAATGTTTTTGTATTTTTTACAGAATTACACTATGGACCTAAGGCCGATCCCCGAATACACAGAAATGCCTAAGAAAATGTGTATACAGGTAAATCTTTGTACCTCTTTGATAGTTTTGATATAGCATGGTATTGTTTATTAGCAAATATCCTCATAGTATTATAGTCTATCTTAATATACAGCATTCATACTTTACACATGAATCTATTTTCATTTTTAGCTTACCTCAACAAAGTTGAGCAAAGTATAAGTGCTATATGTACCAAACTTGCATATTGGATGTATCTTTCATCAAATTTTCATAAAATGACCTTGACCTACCTTTTCCACTTGAGTGATTTTGCCTTTAAAGGTCAATATTGAGCAAAGTGTAAGTGCTACATGTACAAAACTTGCTTAATGGATGTATCTTTAATCATACTTTCATAAAATGAACTTGACGTACTTTTTCCACCTGAGTAATTTTGCCTTTAAAGGCCAATATTGAGCAATGTACAAGTGCTACATGTACCAAACTTGTATATTGTATGTATCTTTGATTAAACTTTCATAAATGAACTAGACCTACTTTTCCGCTTGAGTGATTTTGCTTTTAAAAGCCAATATTGAGGAAAGTGTAAGTGCTACCTTTGATCAAACTTTCATAGAATGAACTTGACCTACTTTTTTCTGTTTGAGTGATTTTTCTTTTTAGAGCTAATATACATTTACTTAGAAATATATTTGAATTGAACTTTGTTGTGGGAGGTGAGCTTCTTAATCTTTGATTACACTATGTTACCTTTGGGATTGACTCAATGACCATGACCTTGATATAAAACACTTTCCAGCCCTATAGAAAAGCTGCTAATAGGGGCAATTGCATCATGTTGATTAAGATATACTGAAGAGGGAACATTGCTTCTCTGCTTGTTTGATACAATGTGATTATGGCTAGGGAATAATGTAATTCACTTTAATTCCATTTAATTCGTTATAAATGTTTAATTTTCAGAATGATGAATGTTTGAGTCAGCCATTCTCTGTGAGTTCTTCTCAGGCCATTACAGACAGCCAAGGATCTGAAGCATCAGTTATGAATATTTCTCGCATAGATAGTCTAAATGCCTTCCTTTATCAGTGTAATGTGAGCCCTGTTAAGACGCTTACCAATCAATTGGTCGTTGCAAGCGAAAGAACAAAAAAGCGATACGTTCAGAAGGCCAGGCAGACCATATCGGCAATTCTAGATACTATAGCACCCAATGAAGGACATTTGTTATGGGATTCCATTATCGATCAATCACAAATAAAAGGAGAGGATGACACTTTAGAGACACTAAAGAAAATATATTGTCAAGCGGAGTCATGGCAATTCAGAAGACAGGTTTTATCTGTAATAGTTGAACAGATGTCCTTTGAAGAAGCTCTAAAGGTAATTTCTCAGAGTTGAAAATTATTATTAGGCCATATTAATGGAATATTTTATTTTGCGTCCCCTGGAAGGTACCTAAGATTACTTAAGAAATAACAGCTAGGTAGCCGTGGTTTATTGTCCAGTAATTCCATGAGTCGCATGAACCAATCAAATTATCACCGAGCCGCAAAGCTAGCTAGTTGTTATTTCTATTCTAATGTAGCACGTAAATGGGCGGAGCTTAGTGCACTGGAAGTTTGTTGGAGATTTTACACCAGGCGAGTTCTATGGTACATATAGGGAGAAAATTTCAAGTCATATTAGAATATAGATTATTATGGCCTTACATATATCTGTATCAAAAATGAAATGATCGCTGAGGGATATAAGTCCCCTACCGGCATAAATTTATGTCCTGCATCTCTGTTCATCAGTTCATTATCTGCAATAACAGCAAAGAAAAGTCTGGAAAACTGAAAATTTCATGAAACTTGCTTAGTGCAAGGGTCATAATTCTTGTAAAAATAGGTCGATGGAAACCAAACTCAAACTTGGTCTGTATCACACTGAGATGTATTCATATACCAAAAACTCAGTTCATTATCTGCAACAGAACTGAAGAAAAGTACGGAAAACTTTTTTATGATATTTACTAAGTCCAAGGGCAATGACTCATGTCCGGAAAACTGAAAATGGGACAGACGAAGGGACAGACAGACTGAGAGGAAACTAAGATTCCCCCCTTCAGTGTTGTCTATAGGGGACTAATAACAGAAAATTATGATATTGTCAGCATAATTATCATATTTAAGAACATATCAATCAGCATTTATATCTTAAACTCTACTTCGGGGTATTATATTTCTCCCCTGCTGAGAGTAGAACAATTATATGTACTGTTAGAAAATGACCTAAATGAGCATTATGATGAGAGAAAATGGCATAAGACTTGAGCCAAGAAATAGTAGCATCAATACTCTAAACATTTTCCTAGGTACCTAGTGTCTAGAAAGACCCCTTTTTTTGTAATTAAAGAGGATAATTTAAAACTTGAGATGTAGATATATTGTCATGCATTATTTTTTGAAGACAAGAATTAGTTACATAATTGAACATGTTGAACAAGATTTTATCTGATATACTAGCACTTGATAATTGACTGAACTGATTTGTTTGTAACTTAGTAATTTATGTTTATATTCGCATTATTTTACAGTTTATTCCTGATTTAACATCGTGGAGATACTACGAAGCAAAAAAGCATGCAGCTACTGAAGGACCTGGACTACCAGTGCATGACACATTTGAGACAAGAGACAGGATTGATGCTAGCAGCCTGGATCATTTTATAGATTACATCACTTCAAGTCATGTAATCAAAGATCTTCCATTTGGACAAAAGACTCTGAAGTTGGATTCTGGCGAAGTCATAACCATACCAAATGTTATTAGAAGCATGTCTTCAAGTGCTCTGATTGAACAGTATTTTCAAATATGCAGAGATGACAATACAAAGCCTCTGGGTAAATAAGATTTTTTTCTTGCTTTGAGATAAGTATGATTGGATATGTTCTTTCTTATATTCAGAATGTTACTAGTTGTTTAAGCATTTTGTAACTAAGATGCTAGTGAGCTCAAATTGTGATAATTAATTGAAGATATATATAGGATCTCAAATGATTTTCTAAGTATATTTCATACAGAATTTATGAAATTAATGGAGTTATTTTTACATATCTGAGCCTTTGTGTGGGGATTAATTAAAATCACACTATGAGTTTCATAAATAATTTTAATCACAGGACATATGGTATGACGTAATTCATAGAAATAAAGCCCAAATGTTGCTCCAACATTATTGTTTCCATTGTGACATCATAAACAATATTGAGCTTTTTATTCAATGACCATGCGTCCAAGGTTATATATGTAATATGAAATCATAACAAATAATTATATACTGATGAAATTAATTCATGTAACTGCTATAGCATGGTACATTAAAGAAGGTATGTAATGTAACAATGAATTTTGAAGACCATCCTTGTTTTAATTTCTATTTTAATCAGTTATAACACAGCATTTATTCCCTATGCTTAAAGAATTCTTAAAATTTCAAGATTCAAGATAAATAAATTCTTTCTATTATGTTTAGGGAAAAGCACTTTGTATAGGATCCTAACAGAATGTGCTGCATCAGTAAGGAAAAGTGTAGAGGGCTTGGACAACTATGTGATGGAGGGGTCACGTGCATTTCAAACTTTAGAGGAAATCTTTTCAGAGGACAAGGATATGAAAACTAAGTTATTGGAAGCCAAGAGATACTTAAAGGCAGAGTTCAAGGTTTGTTATGACTAGATATCCTCTTTACAGATTCTGTCTTTGTCATCAATTTTTTGTATGATTCTGAAGAAAAGTTCTGTCTATGAAAATTGTTGTAAAAAAGTAGTATTAATGATCTTTGACCTTTCTGTTTGCACAAAAAAAGTATATGTCATCTATAATACAAACACTTCGCAATCTGGCCTTATTACCTTTAGCGATTTATGATTTATTTGCTTATTGTCATAGGTACATCTAGCTAGACAAACAAATATAAAGCAACATTGCTTAGGATTTGCTCTGAGTGCCCCAGGATGTGAATTTCAGCAACTTTGCCAGCATGAGCATGATCAGCATTGCCAAAATTGTGTTGACCTAGATACAACATTGCTTCTACTCATTGAAAGTGCCACAAAGATGCAGACTGAAAATAAAGATGCTCTTATGTTTAAGGTGATTTGCTTGAAGAAAATTATAATGTATCCATAAATAGATTAAACATACTTTATTGATAATAATATCAAAAGTATTGATAATAATATCAAAAGAATTGGAAATAAGGTATACAAACTTAGAAATATTCATTTCTTATAAATAAATATTCCTTTCTTATTTATACATGTATATGCATCAAATGCAATGTTGAAATGTACTTTTCAATCTTCACAAAAACATTTTTGAGTCACTAGCCTGAAGACAGTTTTTACTTGGGGATTGTATTGTTTGTTAGACAATTTCTATTAGCCCAAGAGAGTATTTGATCACCTTAGGCATTGGGCCAGTGAGTTCTTTGTATAATTATTATGTCCTGAAATTTTCTGTCCTAGCTTGCAAATTTATTCACTGTACAATCTCTATCCCTTTGTTAATTATGAGCCAAGTTGCAAAACTCATCTCTTCATTTGATGGGAGACGGGCAGACGGGCGTCAGCAATTCAGTTTTTTCGAAATAAAGAGTTACTTCCCATTTGTGCAGGTATCTGACGTCAACGCATTGTGACGTCATCAAATTCTATGGAAACTAGCAAGAAGTTCAGGAAAACAGGTCACATATATGACGTTTTGAAGGGAATTTAATGACGTCACAATGCTTTTTACGTCAGATACTTGCACAAATCGAACGTAGGACTGTAAAATCGAAAAGACGGAATTGGTTTCCAGACTATAAGTCAAGTATGATACATGCTTGTGCAATGAACTCACCATGAGTCATAGATGACCCCCTATTGATTTTGGGGTCAAGGTCACAGGACTGATTATTTGACTAGAAGTCTCTGACACGACTGAAGCTCTCCTGGTTGTTTGGAAGCTTCCAAGTAAGTGATACACCCATTTTCTAAGACCACAAGGGTCAAGGGCTAGAAATAGTATCATGTGCACAACAAGATCACAGACCCATTTTAATGCAAAAAGAATGAACTCTCTATCAATGATACTTTCTGAGAATTGGTGTTCACAAGGTTACATAGGAGAAAATGACCACACCCTTTTTCCAAGAGCAGGGTTGAATTTGTCCAGCGTCTGTCTGTCTGTTTGGTTGTCGTACCAGTTCTTGAACAGTTCGTTTTAAATACATATTACATTTTAGAACATAACCTTGGCCTTCCTTATGATACTGCCTGGAAATGTGACTTTGAAATTATGTACTCTAAAAATTTATTTGCATATACATGTATTCATTTCAGGTAGAAAAGGCTGTTGAGGATATCAAGGATCTTCAAAAGCATCTTGTAAGATCAAGGAATCAGGAATTTGCCAGGAATGATATAGCTGACAGTCTAGAAGTTAATGATGTTATGATAACCCTGGACTGGGCGATGAAGTTTTTACCTAGACGTTATCGAGAGGGGCAGTTGGATTGGTTCGCCAAACGGGGTATAAATTGGCATGTCTCAGTCTCACTGATTAAACTACAGCACAAACTGCAAACCTTGACTCATCTTTACATCTTCAGGTCTCAAACAGCTCAAGATGCTGCTACCACTACAGCCGTTTTGACAGACGTTGTAGAAGACTTGCAGACATTACTTCCAAATCTGAGGAATGTCCACGTATTTAGTGACAATGCAGGCTGCTATAAGAGTTCTTTAACTCTGTCAACACTAAGACATGATATAGGGCAAAAACTGGCAACATATAATTTTAGTGAATCCCAAAACGGAAAAGGTAAGTATTAGTCATTCATGACAAAAATTTTAGATAACAAAATCATATCCAATATTTTTAAGGTATCAAGCCTTACTTCAACCATAAAATTTAGCTTTTTATGACATATATGAATAAAACCATAAATAAAAAATTGAATGTTAGATGAAAGCATTCCATTGGGCTTCCAAAAAGAGAATGAAACAAGAACAAAGGAAAATTCCACAAAGATTAAAGGAACAAACTCAAAATAAGGAATTTATATTAGATGCTCAAAAGTAGATATGCCTACACAGTTAAGCAGTTATCATACTACATTGTAAAAGAGTCATACATTTCTTTCCGAATTAAAATGGAGAGGGGATACCCTACTTCCTCTTTACACATATGCACAAACACCCTCACATCTGCTTGGATCTGAGCATGTTAGACATGATGATCCTTATACTTTTATGGAAGGTATTCTGCATTTCCCTTGTATTCTAGTCACTTTATTTATTTAGTGTTTGTGTGCTTTGTAGGTCCATGTGACAGGAGAGCAGCTCATGCAAAATTTGTAATCAAAAGGTACATCAATGAAGGGAGAGATGTTACAACTGCAATGGACATGAAAAAGGTGCATGTATATGTATTCTTATCTATGAGGGCCTTTTTTGTCAGTGTTTAAGTTTATTCTCAATTTACATAATTTTTGTCTGTCTCTCTGGTGTATTTACATACTAGATGTGTACATTTTCACACCAAAGCTTAATGGCATTTCATTCACAGATTCAATTCCAATAACAGAGTTTGATAATTGTAGGCTCTAGAGAAATTTGGAGAGAAGGCATATAGGGTAAGGGTGGTTGACACAGTCCTTGATATTGATGCTGTGAGAAGCAAAGAGAACATAAAGAATATATCGAGTTTCTTCAATTTCACTTTTGGAGATGATGGTCTGA
Source organism: Pinctada fucata (assembly GCA_028142955.1). Taxonomy (NCBI): domain Eukaryota; kingdom Metazoa; phylum Mollusca; class Bivalvia; order Pterioida; family Pteriidae; genus Pinctada; species Pinctada fucata. The sequence goes on from AP027106.1 coordinate 66,240,560, forward strand.
GAATGTGGCAGGCATATGGCATTGGTGAAGGTAATTATCCTATCTACATGTATCAATATCAAATAAGTAATGACTGTCTTACTAGGGGTGTCCATTGCTCTATAATTCTGGTTGGTATCTGAATGGAACTTGATTCTCTGAAAACCTGAATGTGACCAATGAGAATTATACACCCATAAACACCCAAAGTAATACAGTCATTACTATACATGTACATGTATTTACATTTGTACTAAATGGCAAACTCTCATTTGGCATGAATACTATTATACCTCAAACATATCTGAATATTGGTAAATTCTCCATACTTTCAAACCTGATACATGACATCATGATATTATAGGATTATATATGAACTCTTTGCCTTAAAATGGAAACCTTCTGTATTGGAAATATTTATACAGTAACTGTCTCTGGGAATGTGATTTTAATTGGATTACCTACAATGGATCCAGAAATTACATTCCACATTGAAGACTAGCATATTCAAATTCCAAAATGATGGTTATAATATAATAATTACATATCATCTTTTCATTCTTAATTAATAAAAACTCCATTGCTATTTATAGATTTGAGCAATGTTCAAACATATAGGCATACTTACATGTACATGTACTTTGTAATCGCACTGATATGATATGTACACTTGGATGTTTCACATATAAATAAGACCTTTCAATTGAGGCTTTGACTTTTAGCCTAGTGACCTTGACCCTACAGCTTAACATTAAAGTTGTTTGGAACATGAGGAATACAACTTTTAGATCACTATTTTGTAAAATTGCAATTTTCTTCTTTCGACTAGTGTTTCATTTATTGTGCTATAAAGTTGACAGATTGTTTATTGAGAATTACATCATTGCAGGCAAGTTGATTTCATGGGATTCTCTGAAACCAGTGAAGAATTCTGTGCAACTGAAGGTAGTCAGTGATTGGGCAGACTTGATATTGACAGATGCAGAGGAAGGTAAGATGTGAACGTCTTCAAATTGAATAGCATCATTTAAAAACAGATAAATTGGCAACATGGACCATGCCAAAAAGTATAAAAGTTACTATGTCGAAAAAGTATACCGAAAGACATAGCAGGATGGGTGGGGTATGATGCTACAGGACCCACTTTTTAGAAATTTCAAGAAATTTTGATACAAGAAATTTAGAATGCGTTGAAGAAACGATCAACCGAAATTGATCGAACTTGGCTACATGTGCCCTCGGGGACTCCTGGTCCACCAGCAGTAATTTACTTTAAAAGAACAAAGAGTTTTACTTTCTATGCTTCTGGGATAAACTATTGAAGGATAAAATGAATATGATTGGTTGACTTTATTTCAATTCCTTTTCATTACATGTGCACAAAATTTTATGAAACCTGAGCAATGAGATGGAAGTGTTAACATATAAAGAAATATTAAAGTACAGTATTGCTGACTTTGAATTCAAAATTTCAAAGGTAACGTTTGTAAAAATATTGCCAACATTATAGGACATGTCTAACTCTATTTGTATCCAAATTTCGAAGTAAAGAAAGCAAGATTTCAAGAACTTCCACTTCCACTTTTTTTAGATACTGCACAGCCTGAAAAACAAGTAAGAGTTCCATTGTTGTGTCCAATGGAAGACTGCATAAGAGAATTCAAGAACAAAACAAGCCTGGAGCATCATTTGTTGCAGGGATCTTGTGAGCATGTGCATGACAAGGGATCTCTAAACGATAAAGCAAAATTATGTTATGCTAAAAAGCTTGCCCAGTCAGAATCAAGCTGCCCAGAGGTAAGCACTTCAAATGTTTCTGAAGAGGAAGGACCCTATAACAAGCACCTCGGATGGGCTCTCAAAGCAAAGAAGAAGAAGACCATATTTAATAAAAAACAGAAGGATTTCATGATTTCGAAATTCAATATTGGAAAAACCACTGGAAGCAAAGTGGATGCGTACACTGCTGCTGAGGAAATGCGGAAACCTGTGTATGGTTTCTCAAAAGAAGAATTTCTGACTGCTCAACAGATTGGAAGCTTCTTTTCCAGACATGCCCAGCAAGATAGAAAAGCAGACAGTCATGACATTCAAGCTGCTGAAAATGAGAGTATCAAGTCTGAGCTGAAGCGGAAAATTGTGAGCACCATTGAATTGTAAATACATGTCATGTAGAATATCGTGAAGACATTTTTACATTACTAGTAGATTTCCCATGTTTATCATCCATAAGATAAATAAAATTACTATTCCCCTACCAGTGAAACTGTGGGTTGGACCCTATTGATTTCAAGGTCAAAGATGAAGGTCACAGATAGTATATTTTTAAATCCTAGTATACAGCCTAGAGGGCACAGTTCTGATTGGATATTTACCAAACTACATACACAAGGTCATAGGTATGAAATCAAGGTTACAGGCCTGAAAGTCTTAAAATCTTTTCAATCGATCTTAATCACACACCAAATATGAGATAAGAACCCTTTTTTTTCAAGGTGGTTGGACAAAGATCAAGGTCAGATATTGGAACTGATATAAAATAGAGATGTCATTAATCAAGGGATCTTGCTCAATTTTCATAGGTCAAAGATTTGGGATCAAAAGGTCAGAGTCATGAACTCATATAATATATAATCTCCTTGTTTTGCTTTAAAAATGTTCAATGAACACTGAAGTTAGCAAGAAAACAAGGATATGTGCTAATCTCCATCAAAGTCAAGTACATTCTCTACACATTTATTGTAAACCTTTGCAAGACCAAAGTCATCAACTTGCATTAGTCATTTTGAATTTACATGAATAATGAGTTTTGAGTATATCTACATCTAATCAACTCTGAAATTAAAATTATTACTGTTTACATGTCATTAAGTCATTTTTTGCCATTTTTCAAGAATATGGCACTTTAATCCAGGGTTTTCATCTTATTACTTCATAAGGTTTGCCCAAATTGTTTTTTACATCATATGTTACAGCTATCCATGTTCTTTCCAACAATGTAATCCCCGACCCTGAAATATGTTTGGTATATTGAGCAATAGGGATCAAATATCAATGATATTTGCAATTTTTTTTTGGTTTTTTTTTTGTACATTTCATTTCTTCATTTAAGGTTTGCCCCCAAATATTTTTACATCAAATGTTACAGCTATGCATGCTCTTTCAATAAATGTAATAACCCATCCTGAAATGTGTTGGGTATAGTGAGCAATAGGGATCAATTATAAATGATATTTGCAATTTTTTGAGAAATTGGCACTTTGCCAAACGATGGTGTTTTGGTTTACATGTCATGACTCAATTTAAGGTTTGCCCCCAAATATTTTTACATCATATGTTACAGCTATCCATGCTCTTTCAATAAATGTAATAACCCATCCTGAAATGTGTTGGGTATAGTGAGCAATAGGGATCAAATATGAATGATATTTGCAATTTTTTGAGAAATTGGCACTTTGCCAAACGATGGTTTTTTGGTTTACATGTCATGACTCAATTTAAGGTATGCCCCCAAATATTTTTACATCATATGTTACAGCTATCCATGCTCTTTCAATAAATGTAATAACCCATCCTGAAATGTGTTGGGTATAGTGAACAATAGGGATCAAATATGAATGATATTTGCAATTTTTTGAGAAATTGGCACTTTGCCAAACGATGGTTTTTTGGTTTACATGTCATGACTCGATTTAAGGTTTGCCCCCAAATATTTTTACATTATATGTTACAGCTATCCATGCTCTTTCAATAAATGTAATAACCCATCCTGAAATGTGTTGGGTATAGTGAGCAATAGGGATCAAATATCAATGATATTTGCAATATTTTGAGAAATTGGCACTTTGCCAAACGATGGTTTTTTGGTTTACATGTCATGACTCAATTTAAGGTTTGCCCCCAAATATTTTTACATCATATGTTACAGCTATCCATGCTCTTTCAATAAATGTAATAATCCATCCTGAAATGTGTTGGGTATAGTGAGCAAAAGGGATCAAATATGAATGATATTTGCAATTTTTTGAGAAATTGGCACTTTGCCAAACGATGGTTTTTCGGTTTACATGTCATGACTCGATTTAAGGTTTGCCCCCAAATATTTTTACATCATATGTTACAGCTATCCATGCTCTTTCAATAAATGTAATAACCCATCCTGAAATGTGTTGGGTATAGTGAGCAATAGGGATCAAATATGAATGATATTTGCAATTTTTTGAGAAATTGGCATTTTGCCAAACGATGGTTTTTCGGTTTACATGTCATGACTCAATTTAAGGTTTGTCCCAAATATTTTTACATCTTATGTTACAGCTATCCATGCTCTTTCAATAAATGTAATAACCCATCCTGAAATGTGTTCGGTATAGTGAGCAATAGGGATCAAATGTCAATGATATTTGAGATTTTTTGAAAATTTGGCTCTGTGCCAAACATGTTTTTTTATGTGTACATGTCATGACTTTATTTATAATTTGCCCAAAGATGTTTTTACATCATATGTTACAGCTTTCTAGGTTCTTTCCATACATGCTATACCCTATCCTAAGATGTACTGGGTTTAGTAAAAAATAGGGCATGAATATGAGTCATTTTGTTAAGTTTTCAAGAAAATGGCATTTTGCCAAATTAAGGTTATTGATGTGCTTGTTTAAGATATAAGATGTTAATGTAAAACTAAGAACATTTGGTTATTCTAAATAGTAAGTTTATTACTTTAATATGATTTGTATTGAAATTATTTGTTACATGTAGAAAGAGCATTAAATTGTGTCTGAAAATGCCAATTGAGAAGGTTTTTGTTACTAATTTTAGCCCTGAATAGTATACATTTGGTTACCATGGCAACGGAGCATATGATCAATCAGCATTCCGTGACAAGTTTTTCCTAGAGTGGTATTGAGCATAAATATGAAGTTTCATAAAAATCTGAGACTATGCGTGCCAGACCTATATGGGATTTTTTTGGTGATTAGAGAGAATTGCTCTTAATTCTTATTATGAAGGTCACAGTCTATGAACGTACTCCATCAGTAGCAACCAAAAGTGAAAAGGAAACCTGAAGAAAGGAAATCTGCTTTAGGCGGCATACACCAAGCGACTTGTGAAATCACTACGCGATTACGATCTTTGAATGTAAAGGGGCACCTGTCAAAATCTCGGCTGTGTCGTCTGTTGTCGGCATAATTAGTTGTGTAGTATGGCGACCCGCGTGTCAACTCTATCCTGATGGAGGATTTATAACGTACTTCTATGTGTTATTGTAGGCCAAGCACTTTAATTATAAACAAATTTTAAAATGTTACTAAAGCCCCAGATTAAAGTGAGAAATCCAAGAGGATTTTGACATTTTGTGTAGCTTGCAGCACACAGGCAACGTATAGGGGTAACAGATACTATCACCCACATTATACTTCAGTTTGAAGGAATGTTCAAAGAGCATGGACTCAACACCCAACAAGGTTTAAGGTCACATCCATGCATGGTCAATGCTTAAGGTCAATGTCACATATTTAGGGTCAAACATACGACAGGCGACATACCTGTTTTGATCATTCTACATAACAAAATGCATGCAGTGTGGGTGTGTCCCATTAATACCAATTAGCATTGCAAGTGTCGATAATGTATTGGCTAGAACACAGACTTGACTCCAGCTGTTACTTAGTCCACTGCAAGAACCTGCATTCTTAGGCTATTGTAGCTTCAGTATTTCGCCCTTCTCACACGTTGTTCCTGTTCGGTTATAACCCTCACACACAAAAAATAACCGAATAGGAACAATGTGTGAGAATTGGCGAAATATTAAAGCTGAGGCTATTGATAAACATAATGTCATTTGATAGCTGCAAATAAAAAAGAGGGTGCAGGGTAGGGGATAATACAATATTGAATCTAGAGACTAAGAGGGGGTTCATTAATTTGCCAAAGATGCCGATTTTTCCCATATTTACTTGTATTTTCCTACAAAAGCATGTAGGCTGGAACACCCCCTCCACCCGATGTGCTTCCCCTCCACCTGATGTGCTGTCCCCACCACCTGATGTGCTTCCCCTCCACCTGATGTGCTGTCCCCACCACCTGATGTGCTTCCCCACCACCTGATGTGCTACCCCTCCACCCGATGTGCTGTCCCCACCACCTGATGTGCTTCCCCTCCACCTAATGTGCTACCCCTCCACCTGATTTGCTACCCCTCCACCTGATGTGCTGCCCCTTTCACCTTAATGTGTTACCCCCTCCACTTGATGTGCTGTCCCCACCATCTGATGTGCTGCCCCCTCCACCTGATGTGCTACCCCTTTTACAGATGTGCTACCCCATCACATTGATGTGCTACCCTCCACCTGATCATCGGGCTGATGTGCTACCCCTCCACCTGATGTGCTGCCCCTCCACCTGATCATCGGGCTGATTTGCTACCCCTCCACCTGATGTGCTACCCCTCCACCTGATGTGCTGCCCCTCCACCTGATGTGCTACCCCTCCACCTGATGTGCTGCCCCTCCATCTGATTTGCTTCCCCCTCCACCTGATGTGCTGCCCCCTCCACCTGATGTGCTGCCCCTTTCACCATGATGTGCTGCCCCCTCCACCTGATTTGCTGCCCCTCCACTTTATGTTCTGCCCCCTCCACCTGATGTGCTGCCCCTCCACCTTGAAAAAAAAATATCTAAATCTGCACATATCATAAGGAATCACAATGAGATGATAATGTTACAATGATATATTCAGCAAGATCTATAATGCAGTCTCTAACTTTCACCACATTTCACTTGTCTTGTTTTATCGGTGTGAGTGTCAACATGGAACTTTTTCTCGGTAAAATAAGTGTAATATGAGACATCCTGTCCCGGTGTTTAAGTTCGACTGTCTGTAATGATTCGTAACAAAGAGAGACAAGTATTCTGGGAAAAAAACTTCTCGTCACATAAGATGCACTTCATCCATACGTGTATATCCTTGTTGGATGGAAAACGACTTATGAAAAATGACCAAAATGTTATATATGGGTACAAACAAGCCGGAGAATGATAAATAAGCCTGAACAGCCCCCCCCCCCCCCCCGCTTCTCCCTAATTATTCTCCTGTTCATGTTCTCATTCCCCCGGTATGAGTTCATTTGTTCTGGTTTGTATACATTTGTAAAAAAAAAAAAAAAAAAGACCCTTAAAATAGTTTTATTGAGAAGAAAATTGTATAGGATGTAAGATATCAAATTACTAGTATCGAGCGTACAAAAGACAGTCATTTGACAATGTTAATTGTTTGGTCCTTTTTTCTGTAATGGAAATTAATGAGGTAAATGTTAAGACAACCCGACTACTGAGTATCTGGATCAATGCCGCGCTATAATAATAGTATAACTCTAACAGCCGTACACCGGTGCCGGTGATGTATGCCAGGACAGGTATACTTTATCGATATCAATAGATCAATACCAGTGATTGAGTTGATATAAAGCGCCGAGGAATGTATTACACTTTAAAGGTACAATAATATCGTCAAAAAGTACAATAATCTCCTCAATACATTTACTCAGCACGATTTCTTATTAATCAGAAACATTTATAAACCACGCCAAGTGTAAGATGGAAGGGGGAGGCATATGTAATTAAGTACTGAGGCTGCATGATCACTTCTCTGGAGATGTTGATTTGTGTGTAGTTTTAGACCAGTCTTGTGTTTTGTAATGAAAGTATTAGATTCACGTTGATGTACGCTGTGACCTTGACCTTTGAACTGCTACAGGTAATTTAGATTACAGCTTAGACAATGTTATTTGACATCTCTCGTGTGTTTTTAAATAGTTATATATGCACAGCCAATGTAAGTCCCTGGGATGTTACTATTGAAAGGAACGTGCTGCAATCCGTGTATTAACACTCGTGACGTCACAATGCATAAGATCTAAAGAAACATGCCGCGACGGCTGTTCTAACCTGCAAACTGAACCCGCGGCGAGGTGAATTTTGACGTCACCCTTTACCAAGAAAAAGCAATTTCAGAAAACAAGAATGAAATAGACAACTATGGTGCATATATATAGAATAAATGTCATAATTTGTGTTTTGTTACGGGTATGCAACACACATCAAGTGCATTTATCGCATGAAATGCGCTAACGCGCATTACATGTACGATAAATGCACTTGCTGTGTGTTGCATACCCGTAACAAAACACAAATTAAGACACTTATTCTCTATAAAAAGACACCCCCCCCCCCCCAAATCGAAAAAGGGCCGACGCCGGACGGAATAATAGAATAACTATGCAGTATATCTAAGAGAAGCGGACATTATTTTTGTCTGTTTTTTGTCTGTCACAAGATGTGAAAAGAATTGCCGAACCCCCCCCCCCCCCCAAAAAAAAACCCATTTAAAAATAAAAACGAATAAACTAATACCCCTCTTCAAACAAACAACCAATGAACCGACCGAATTCAGAATTCATGTTCGCCTTTCTGATGTATATTTCGAGATTTCCATATATAGATTGAAGAATTACAGATGAGATGAAAGCTCTGCGTTCGTGGTTATTATTTTTGTTAGCACAATAGCAAGACAGGCTATCTCATACTTACGACAATTCGCGTAACAGTTTGGTGTAATGGTTTTATCGTATTTAGGATATTTCATGTAACATTGCGGTATAATGGCGTGCTAAGCTTTAGCCATATATAGACTGGTGGCGTTGTAAGATTGTATCAATTACAGTAATAACTTGATTAGTACTTAACGTAACACGAGTATACAGACGATAATATGTAGTTTGCGGAATATTAGCAAGTACGCTATGTTAAACCCAGACATCCGTTCGTCCTTCGGCCTCATTGCATCCACATTATTTCTGTGAGCCTGTCTGTTGTTAGCTGTCTCTTTTTTGCCCTCGAACTCAAAGAATAGGGAATTTATAGGTTCAAGTTTGTTTGTCGGCCTGTTTGTCTTCAGAAACTTCAACTAAAGATTGATCGTGTAAACTTGAAGTATTAGAGCTTTCATGTTTTACACGATACCAAAATGTGTGACCATATGAACTTGACTTATTGTCTGTACGTCCATTACGACGTTGTTATCTGCTTTGCAACTTTTGCTACAGGGAAAGTCATTGTGCTGTTTTTTTTTATTAATCACAGATTAGACCCCCACCACCTATCTCTTATTGATCACCGAAAGCTCCACGTTTTTGGTATGTTCTCGAGTCGCGTATAGGTCCATGTAAAATGTCATCTTAACCTACTGAGTGATAAGACCATGTACAACAGACCTCGTTAACAATGGTAGATTGGTAAATTGTTTCCTCTCAATTCAGTTGGCTACGTGACCATGAACACACACTTTAAACTTCATATTGAAGTTTAAGGTCGTCGTTGCCTAAGGCCCTACTCAGATACGGCAGTGTACGGTATTACTGAACACTGGGATTGAGTGATCGACTACGCTCAATTATGCTCCGTGTAATGCAATTTTCTTCACAAAATCACTTTTTACTCTTGATTTATTTCAGCGTGAAATTTCTTTTCCTTTGGATTCGCGTGAGATGATCGTATTGATTTTGTACCATGTCGAATCCCGAGTCACCTGTCTATAAGCATCCCAGTGACAATGACTAAAGCGTACATAAGACCCAGACTCGTCCGGATGTCAGGAATCGCAGTTTCTTTATTGAAATTTCTTAATAAAGAGCATTGTGTATGCTAATTAGAAAAGAGCGATGGACCTTAAATACTAATCGTCTCATAAAGTCGCCGACGTTCTCTCTAATCCTTTATAGTGTATCGAGCGTTACCTTATAGGAAAGAGTCTGTGATGGGCTTTGCCTGTCTTGCTGTTTATCTCACTGCAGTGATTTTTTTCAGTAATTTGGGAATGGGGTCGGGGCCCGTGCAATTGGGAAAATTAAACGACATTTGGGAATATTTTGGGAAGTACTAAATTTAAAAGTAAAATGACAGTTTATACAATCAAAAGTTCAGAATTGAATGTTTAATCATATAATTTTCCTTTAAATATGATTTAATTTCTTATGCTTACAAAAATATGGCAAATAATGAGTAAATTTGCTACTTTTGAACCAGCAAATATCACTATTTTTTTGCTGATAATTCCATCTAAATGAAATTGGGAAAATTTAGAGCCACAATTGGGAAAAAAAGATACCATTTTTCATTGGGAATGGGGCCGAATAACGGCCCCAAAAAGGGGCAAAAAAAATCCCTGATCTGTGTAGAAACGAGAGATGCAGATGTCCCTCCCATCTACGACCACTTATTCATAGTGATTTCTTATCTACATGTAATTGTCTTTTTTAGCTCTACTGGTCTCAGACCAGTCGAGCTTATGCGATCACCCTTCGTCCGGCGTCTGTCCGTCTGTCCGTCTGTCCGTCTGTCCGTCTGTCTGTCTGTCCGTCTGTCCGTAAACAATTCTTGTCCGGACAACTCCTCTGAAACTGTTAGAGATAGAAACTTAATTCTTTTTGTATTTTACTTGGTCCATGGTCTAGTTGTGCACCTGACATTCAGTTTCAGTCCCTGACTCCCAGGGTCTTAGAAAATGGGCGTGGTCATTAAATTCTATGTAATTTTGTCCGGATAGCTCTTCTATCACTATAAATGATAGAGACATAATTCTTTTTGCAATATGATGGGTCTGTAGTCTAGTTGTGCACCTGATATTTTGTTTGAGCCAATGACCCCCAGGGTCTTAGAAAAGGGTGTGGCCATTTTCTTTTATATTATTCCATATAATCTTATGCTTACAGCGCTGACACTATAAATAATGGAGACTAAATTCTTTATGCAATATGATGGGTCTGTAATCTCGTTGTCCACCTCATATTTTGTTTGAGTCTCTGACCCCAAGGGTCTTAGAAAATGGGTGTGGTTGTTTAGAATCTCTCTTATTATTACATGTGATCTCATGATAGCTAATTTCCCAGAATTTATGGATAATAGTTAATTGATTTATTCCAAAATATTATCGGTTTGCAGTTTAGATGTCATTACAGTATTTTACTTCAGTCCCTGTTCCCTAGGATTCTGGAAAATGGGTATATGGCTATTTTCTCTTACCCTATTTACATGCATTTAAAGTACATAAGTGACAGAAACTATAAGCAAACAAAGATATTGCAATTTTACAATATTATCATAGATGAGTCTGTAATTTAGTTTTTCTCATATTTTATTTGGGACCTGACCCAGGATTTTATCTTCAATTCTATAGAAACGCTAGGGGATAATTTCGGAATTTCCTCTGATCAATCAATCAACATGAAAATCTTTTCTATAGTGTTTATACAGTGCAAGAAAGATATCAAATAGTCAAAATGCATGTATTTCTCACTTATTTTTTATTTGTTTAACATGTTTAAGGTGTAAGATTTTTGGGGAGAGTAGTGAGAATTTTTGTTGCAAGAGTAGAATGTCCGAAGTGATCACAGACTTGAGCTGTGCTTTCTGTTAAATGGGAACACCAGAATCACAAAGATTGATCAATTTAGCAAATAAAATAGCAATAATGCATCCTTCACATTGCCAAATGAAAGGAATATTGTGCTTGTGTAAGTTTTTTTTTTTCTTTTTGAGGGGGGGGGGGGGGGGAGAGGGGGGAGGTAACTAGAATGTCCTAAGTGATCACAGACTTGAGCTGTGCTTTCTGTTAAATGGGAATACCAGAATCACAAAGATTGATCATTTTATCAAATAAAATAGCAATAATGCATCCTTCACATTGCCAAATGAAAGGAATATTGTGCTTGTGTAAGCTTTTTTTTGGGGGGGGGGGAGAGAGGGGGGAGGTAACTAGAATGTCCTAAGTGATCACAGACTTGAGCTGTGCTTTCTGTTAAATGGGAACACCAGAATCACAAAGATGGATCATTTTATCAAATAAAATAGCAATAATGCATCCTTCACATTGCCAAATGAAAGGAATATTGTGCTTGTGTAAGCTTTTTTTTTGGGGGGGGGGGGAGAGGGGGAGGTAACTCTTACATCTTTCTTTCTTCATATAAATTCCTCCACTGCTTGGAGTACCACCCCCAATGGGATGTAAAACTGTGGTTTGATAAAATTTTTCATAATGTTTACATTAAAGCAAGTGACACATGTTTTAATAGAAGATAATATAACAAGAGATGCCTTATTGGCATATCTACTATGTGTTGATCAAATTTAAAAAAAAAATAAAATAAAATACTAAAAAAAAATCATTTGTAAAAGCCGACTCATACAAAAATATTTCAACCCAGGAAAACTTCTACCAAAATTTTCCTTTATTGCCATTTTACAATATTATCATAGATGAGTCTGAAATTTAGTTTTTCTCATATTTTATTTGGGGCCTGACCCAGGATTTTATCTTCAATTCTATAGAAACGCTAGGGGATAGTTTCGGAATTTCCTCTGATCAATCAATCAACTTCAAAATCTTTTCTATTATGTTTATACAGTGCATGAAAGATAACAAACAATCAAAATGCATGTATTTCTTACTTATTTTTTAATTGTTTACGGTGTAAGATTTTTAGAGAGAGTAGTTAGACTTTTTGTTGCAAGAGTAGAATGTCCTAAGTGATCACGGACTTGAGCTGTCCTTTCTGATAAATGGAAACACCAGAATCACAAAGATTGATCATTTTATCAAATAAAATAGCAATAATGCATCCTTCACATTGCCAAATGAAAGGTGCTTGTGTAAGTTATAGAAGTTGAATTTGTAACAGGAGAGGGAGAGATGTGACTGTACCGGGAATCGAACCCGAGATCTTCTGCTATCAAGGCAGATGCTTTTACCAACTGAGCTATCTGCCATCTGGGCACGATGCCCGTTCCTGCCACACTCCTCTCTACCAATTTTTTAGGTTTCCATGCACTGGAAACCTCACACAAAACTCCACTTCACCTTGAGTCGACATTTAGTTTGGTGCCAATTCTGTAACAGGAGAGGAAAAGATGTGACCGAACCGTGAATTGAACCCGAGACCTTCTGCTATTTGGGCAGACGCTCTTACCAACTGAGCTATCTGGGTACGATACCTGTTCCTGCCATAAATTAATGGTAATAAACTAATGTTTCAGGCCTTTTTGTCAATTGGACCTCGAGTCATTTTGTCCTTTTAAAATTTGACCTTTCAAAAACATCATTTCAACCTCATGCAGATTTTGAAATATTTTTCTGAACTGGGATATATGGTGGAAATGTTTTCTATAGAGGATCAAATATTTCATACCGGTATGAAAAAATATTTTGTATTATATTTTAATAATTAGCTTCTGTCTACATTAATACCACATTTGCCCTAAAAGTTCATGTTCTTCGTTCAATATTCTATTTACATTGTTTTACATTTACTAAATAAATAGCCTAAAACCTTTTTAGGTTTTAGAACAAAATGGCCGATACTTTTAAAATTTCACTCGGTAGGCCACATGTCCTATTATATTTAATTTCAATCTCAAACTGCCTGATTACTTGATCTAAGTATTTTCACTGGTCAGTATAAGAAAGAAGGAAATATCTCTTATAATAGAGTATCCTATGCAATACTATTTCAGCTCAAATGATTTTATGATGAGGTTATTTATGCTTTTAGTCTTAATTTTATAAAAGGGCATAATAGTGGTAGGTCTGTCTGTTCATCTGTTTGTCTATCCATCCGACTGTCAGTATATCATTCCATTCAACTAAATTCTGATGAAAGGGTATAAGATAATAGAGCTGTCATATATTGCATGTCTTATAATGAACCTTGAGAAGGCTCATCTTTTGGAGCCAAATTTTTAACCTTTGACCCCATCACTGACCTTTGACCCACATTTTTTGAAAAATAAAAACATCTGTTATTTTAGTTTTGATACATATGGTATGTTATATATGTTGTATATACACGTTTTTAGTAATTCTCTCACATTCTAGAGAAATCTAAGGCACGGTCCATTTGATATTCTTGGGGGGGGGGACTCCGTTTTTTTCAACAAACAAAAAAATTTTCTCTGAATTTTGATGAAAAAAATTAATTAGGAATTGATGGATATGCATTGGCATGTGGTTGTTGGTTCTAATAAAAAAAAAACTTGATACACATTTATTCCGCCTCTGGCAAATTTCTTGCAATCTGATTGGTCGAGAAGAACCAAATATTATGTTGTATTATTTTACTAACAGAATATTATTTTGATATCCTGCTTCTACTAAGATGCTTTATGCTTTTGACGTCACCAAAATGCTTTAGAATATGTTGACGTAACATACACAAACCAAAAGCGATTCAGCGGGATAAATTCGTTATAGAGTGTTTTACAGGGGGAATACAGAAATATATTGGGTCGATGAAAAAAGTGGTATTAGGCAAGGTGAAGTCCAGCATTCATTCTCTTGAGTGTATATGTACAAATCAACCAGGAGAGCTTCAGTCTCATCAGAGACTTCTGGTTTAATTTAAATGATAAATTGTTTTAAAAAAAGAAAGAGCCGATGAAGAAGATAACCAAACAAACAGAACAGGGATATAGCATAACATACCGTTTTGTCGTAGAAAATTATGAAATCAATTTGGGTATTGTTCGTTCCAATCCCTGAGCTTTACGGCATTCTATGATTGTATTGCCACATCACCACGTACAATGTACCAATATATTCTCAAGTTGTAAAAGAAGTTTACGTTGTGAGAGTAGTGCGGTACTTGACCTAAGACAGAAGGTAAACAGCTTAACCTTGGTCTTTCTTTACTTTCTGGTAATACAGTTCCCAAGCCTTTGTGTTTGAAATTGTGCTAAGAATTTTGTTCTCTTTGTCATATTCATCGTCGTCGTCTTTTGCCGTAATGATCGTCGTCATCCTTTGTCGTTATATTCGTCGTCTTTTGTCGTAATGATCGTTGTCTTTTGTTGAATGATCGTCGTCTTTTGACGTTATCATCGTCGTCTTTTGTTGTATTGATCGTCGTCTTTTGTTGTAATGATAGTCGTCGTCTGTCGTTATCGTCGTCTTTTGTCGTTATCGTCGTCTTTTGTCGTTATCATCATCGTCTTTTGTCGTTATCGTCGTCTTCTTTTGTCGTTTTCATCGTTGTCTTTTGTCGTTATCGTCGTTTTTTGTCGTTATCATCGTCTTTTGTCGTTACCATCGCCTTCTTCAATTGTTTTCGCTGCCGTCTTTTGTCGTTATCGTTGTCGACTTTTGTCGTTATCGTCGTCTTCTCTTGTCGCTGTCTTTGTCTTTTGTCGTATTCGTCGTCGACTCGTCAACTTTCGTTAATGCATGTCGTCGTCTTTGTCGTTATCATCGTCATTTTGTCATAATCATCGTCGTCTGTTGTCGTTATTGTCGTATATTCGAACTGCCTATATCAAATATCAGTTTTCTAGGTTCTCATATGATTATTACCAATAGATTTGTAAAAACCACATATGCACGATTTTGCTACAAACGTATCAGGTAGATTGCGTACATTGTACGTCAAGTCACCTAAATAAATTGATCGTAGTTAGATCCGGACTAATATTAGACGTCATGAAAATAATATGCAATAGATAGGTAAGGTAGATAGCATATGTCACGATATAAGTTGACGATACTAGATAGGTCATGTAGATAGCATATGTCACGTTATAAGTTGACGATACTAGATAGGTCATGTAGATAGCATATGTCACGTAATAAGTTAACGATACTAGATAGGTAAGGTAGATAGCATATGTCACGATATAAGTTGACGATACTAGATAGGTCATGTAGATAGCATATGTCACGTAATAAGTTAACGATACTAGATAGGTAAGGTAGATAGCATACATGTCACGTTATAAGTTGACGATACTAGATATGTCAGGTAGATAGCATATGTCACGTTATAAGTAGGTCAGGTAGATAGCTTATGTCACGTTATAAGTTGACGATACTAGATAGGTCAGGTAGATAGCATATGTCACGTTATAAGTTGACGATACTAGATAGGTAAGGTAGATAGCATATGTCACGTTATAAGTTTACGATACTAGATATGTCAGGTAGATAGCATATGTCACGTTATAAGTAGGTCAGGTAGATAGCATATGTCAAGATATAAGTTGACGATACTAGATAGGTCATGTAGATAGCATGTCACGTTATAAGTTAACGATACTAGATAGGTAAGGTAGATAGCATACATGTCACGTTATAAGTTGACGATACTAGATATGTCAGGTAGATAGCATATGTCACGTTATAAGTAGGTCAGGTAGATAGCTTATGTCACGTTATAAGTTGACGATACTAGATAGGTCAGGTAGATAGCATATGTCACGTTATAAGTTGACGATACTAGATAGGTAAGGTAGATAGCATATGTCACGTTATAAGTTTACGATACTAGATATGTCAGGTAGATAGCATATGTCACGTTATAAGTAGGTCAGGTAGATAGCTTATGTCACGTTATAAGTTGACGATACTAGATAGGTCAGGTAGATAGCATATGTCACGTTATAAGTTGACGATACTAGATAGGTCAGGTAGATAGCATATGTCACGTTATAAGTTGACGATGCTAGATATGTCAGGTAGATAGCATATGTCACGTTATAAGTTGACAATTTGGGCTGGGACGATACTCCGATTCATCGATTCATCGCGATATTTTATTTCGCGATCCAAGTATCGATACACCCCGACGATACCTAAGTTGAAATTTACAAAAAATATGTTCGAATTTTATGGATTTTTTGTCTGTCATACCAAAACGATACTAACGTTTGAAGAAAACAAAAGAAAAGTTTCGAGAAAACTAGTGTTTTATAAATATAACATGTTAAATAAAAAAGCTACTTGTATTATGAATAAAAATATTATCAAATAGCTTTTTGAGAAGGTTTCATCAATTTATTTAGTATCGCGATAAGTATCGTATCGGATGTCAGGTATCGTGATTCGTATCGGATCGACTGGGTGCAGTATCGTCCCAGCCCTATTGACAATAGATAGGTCAGGTAGATAGCATATGTCATGTTATAAGTTGACGATACTAGATAGGTCAGATAGATAGCATATGTCACGTTATAAGTTGACGATACTAGATAGGCCAGGTAGATAGCATATGTCACGTTATAAGTTGACGATACTAGATAGGTCAGGTAGATAGCATATGTCATGTTATAAGTAGGTCAGGTAAATAGCATATGTCACGTTATAAGTTGACGATACTAGATAGGCCAGGTAGATAGCTTATGTCACTTTATAAGTTGACGAAACTAGATAGGTCAGGTAGATAGCATATGTCACGTTATAAGTTGACGATACTAGATAGGTCAGATAGATAGCATATGTCACGTTATAAGTTGACGATACTAGATAGGTCAGGTAGATAGCATATGTCACGTTATAGATAGCATATGTCACGTTATAAGTAGGTCAGGTAGATAGCATATGTCACGTTATATATAGCATATGTCACGTTATAAGTAGGTCAGGTAGATAGCATATGTCACGTTACAAGTTGACTATACTAGATATGCCAGGTAGATAGCTTACGTTTCTTTATAAGCTGACGACAGATAGGTCAGGTAGATGGCGCACATCACCTTATAAGTTAATTATTTAACCAGAATGTAACGTCGATTCTGATTGGCTAGTGTGCGAGTCGTTATTTTCCGATAATGACCGCTGATGGAATTTATTGTTGAATTCTTTATCAAAAATGATATGTTCATATTGTTTTGAATCATACTTGGCCTCGATTATTATGTCATTATAATGACCAGATGAGATTTTTGATATCTACCTCGGCTTTCGGCCTCTGTCGATATTACAAATATCATCAGGTCATTATAATGATATAATGACCTCGACCAAGTGCCTATTTGTATAATAACAGATAGGTCAGGTAGATGACTTCAAGTCACGAGACTTTAGTCTAGTATAATAAGCCAAAGTTAAGTTTGGGACTTTCGTTAGATGCCTTGAGTTACTTGACTTTCATGATATTTTGCGTTGAGTTACTTTGTTTTGATGACATAACTTAGGAAGGGGGATGATAAAGGTTCAAGTCATCAAGATACTTTATAATAAGGTTACTTTACCAGCCATCAGATGATTTTATTTACGTATCATTATCTAAGTCGTAGTGCCAAGTTATGTTTTGGCCGTATGTCTGAAGATCTAGCCAAGTAACAGGGTAGTTCACCTCCTGGTTTATAACGTACTCCAGCTTACTTGTCAAAACTTATGCTCTTAAATTCGTGAGGATCACGGCTAGAATGGATTGATTGGGTGGATAGGGAATGAGGGATAACTAGTAAATCGTGACCCCGTGAATCTATTTTAGTAATCATACATTTATCTGAAATGGAGGAGTTCGCACCCTTTATCCAATGCAGAGCTAAACTCACACCAAATTGTCCCCCATCCAAATTACGCCGCCTGGAAAAAAATGAAATGTTAAAAATGTTAGAATCCGCTCTCGTTATACGTCGATCTGTAAGGGAAACATAGAGATAGAAGGAGAACAAAGCGCTGGCAAGCTTCACCAATCGTTATGTCAGATTAGATATCAATGTCTACTCCCTGCCATTGTTATGTACACAGGTGAGGCAGCCCGCTCAGATAGCAGTACCAGCTCTTTAATGAAATCCGATTTCTACCTTTTTACAGTGTTGTATTGTGAATAGTTTATTGTTACGACCCGACAGGTAGAACCCGACGCCGTGATTAATGTCCTACAAATGAAAGGCATGTAGCAAGGGCCGTGTCAGAGGTCAGCAAAGCTTCATAATACACAGGGCGGATCCAGGATTTAAAAGAAAAAACTCAATACTTTGATTACGAGAAAAATATTCTGAAATTCGTTTGATAAGTATATAGGGATTAAAGAGACCAAGGGTTAAACCTATACATTTTACTGACAAGTGCCCTTTTATTTAGTGGTTTGCTTTGAGATGTTACTGTTCATGGTACTTTTTGTTGTGATTCTCTTTCTGTCGGGATTTCTTTCTTTCCAGGGCCCTTTCTAATCGGATTCAATTAAGTTAGGATTTTACTGACAAGAACCCTTCAAGTTGCGATTTTTACTGACCATGACCCTTTCTGTTGGGGATTTTACTGACCAGGACTCTTTCTGTTGGGGTTTTACTGACCAGGACTCTTTCTGTTGGGGTTTTACTTACCAGGACCATTTCTGTTGGGGTTTTACTGACCAGGACTCTTTCTGTTGGGGTTTTACTGACCAGGACCCTTTCTGTTGGGGTTTTACTGACCAGGACTCTTTCTGTTGGGGTTTTACTGACCAGGACTCTTTCTGTTGGGGTTTTACTGACCAGGACCCTTTCTGTTGGGGTTTTACTGACCAGGACCCTTTCTGTTGGGGTTTTACTGACCAGGACTCTTTCTGTTGGGGTTTTACTGACCAGGACCCTTTCTGTTGGGGTTTTACTGACCAGGACCCTTTCTGTTGGGGTTTTACTGACCAGGACTCTTTCTGTTGGGGTTTTACTGACCAGGACTCTTTCTGTTGGGGTTTTACTGACCAGGACCCTTTCTGTTGGGGTTTTACTGACCAGGACTCTTTCTGTTTGGGTTTTACTGACCAGGACCTTTTCTGTTGGGGTTTTACTGACCAGGACTCTTTCTGTTGGGGTTTTAGTGACCAGGACCCTTTCTGTTGGGGTTTTACTGACCAGGACTCTTTCTGTTGGGGTTTTACTGACCAGGACTCTTTCTGTTGGGGTTTTACGGACCAGGACTTTTTCTGTTGGGGTTTTACTGACCAGGACCCTTTCTGTTTGGGTTTTACTGACCAGGACTCTTTCTGTTTAGGGTTTTACTGACCAGGACCTTTTCTGTTGGGGTTTTACTGACCAGGACTCTTTCTGTTGGGGTTTTACTGACCAGGACTCTTTCTGTTGGGGTTTTAGTGACCAGGACTCTTTCTGTTGGGGTTTTAGTGACCAGGACTCTTTCTGTTGGGGTTTTACTGACCAGGACTCTTTCTGTTGGGGTTTTACTGACCAGGACTCTTTCTGTTGGGGTTTTACTGACCAGGACTCTTTCTGTTGGGGTTTTACTGACCAGGACCCTTTCTGTTTAGGGTTTTAGTGACCAGGACCCTTTCTGTTTGGGTTTTACTGACCAGGACTCTTTCTGCTAGGATGTTACTTACCAGAACCCTTTCTGTTGAGATTTTACTGTCCAGGACTCTTTCTGATAGGATTTTACTGACCAGGACTTTTTCTGTTGGGGTTTTACTGACCAGGACCCTTTCTGTTGGGGTTTTACTGACCAGGACTCTTTCTGTTGGGGTTTTACTGACCAGGACTCTTTCTGTTGGGGTTTTACTGACCAGAACCCTTTCTGTTGGGGTTTTACTGACCAGGACTCTTTCTGTTGGGGTTTTACTGACCAGGACCTTTCTGTTGGGGTTTTACTGACCAGGACTCTTTCTGTTGGGGTTTTACTGACCAGGACCCTTTCTGTTGGGGTTTTAGTGACCAGGACCCTTTCTGTTTGGGTTTTACTGACCTGGACCCTTTCTGTTTGGGTTTTACTGACCTGGACTCTTTCTGCTAGGATGTTACTTACCAGAACCCTTTCTGTTGAGATTTTACTGTCCAGGACTCTTTCTGATAGGATTTTACTGACCAGGACTCTTTCTGTTGGGGTTTTACTGACCAGGACCCTTTCTGTTGGGGTTTTACTGACCAGGACTCTTTCTGTTGGGGTTTTACTGACCAGGACCCTTTCTGTTGGGGTTTTACTGACCTGGACCCTTTCTGTTGGGGTTTTACTGACCAGGACTCTTTCTGTTGGGGTTTTACTGACCAGGACTCTTTCTGTTTAGGGTTTTAGTGACCAGGACCCTTTCTGTTTGGGTTTTACTGACCTGGACTCTTTCTGCTAGGATGTTACTTACCAGAACCCTTTCTGTTGAGATTTTACTGTCCAGGACTCTTTCTGATAGGATTTTACTGACCAGGACTTTTTCTGTTGGGATTTTACTGTCCAGGACTTTTCCTGTTGGGATTTTACTGTCCAGGACTCTGTCAGGTGAAATTTACTGACCAGGACCCTTTCTGTTGGGATGACTCTTTCGGTTGAGATTTTACTGTCCAGGACTCTTTCGGTTGAGATTTTACTGTCTAGGACTCTTTCTGTTGAGATTTTACTGTCCAGGACTTTTTCTAAAGCCGGGCTTCCACTGTCGCGAATGCAGAGGCGATAGAGCTACGATTAGGTGATTTTGTTGAATCGTAGCGCATTCTCCTCTCAATCGCGGGCATTTCTCGTCTCATCGTGTCACTATCGTGTCATATTCTCCTGCATTCTCCTCTGTTCGCGGCACCGACGCGAATGCTTCAAACTGTTTAAAACATTCGCGTCTGAATTCTTATTCGCCTCATACTCGCGGCACATGCGCAGCGCATTCGCCTTGCATTCTCCTCTATTCGCGGCTCGTTCTCCTCACATTCGCGTGCATTCTTGTTCCCAATGTGGAGGAGAATGAGCCACGATAGAGCCACGACAATAAATAATCTGACGCGAAGGTGATGCGAATGTACCGAGAATGTGACGCGAATGAAAAAATCTACGCGATTCAGCCACGATCTTGACACGATAGTGACACGATTTTGCCACGATAGTACTACATACACACACGACAGTGACAATAATAATTATCCCAGAGTTGATGTAAAAGTGAGCGGATCAATGTTTTGAAAACTTTGACAATGCCTTTCAAGAGGAAACAACATGGAAAGAGGTCAAAGTCAACAAAGGGTATTGATGTTCCTGGATATGTCAAATGATTTTGATTTTGCTCATGTCACATTCTTTTTTTGTCATGATCGCAGCGCTATCGGGTGAAAGTCGTGTCTCAATCTCCTGCATCGCAGCGCTATCGGGTTAAAGTCGTGTCTCAATCTCCTGCATTAGCCTCTCATTCGCCTCAGTGTCTTTTTATCGTGGCACATTCGTGTCGCATTCTTCTCTATTCTTATCACACTCGCCTCACTATCGTAGCGGACGCGTAGCATATTCTTGTTGCATTCGCGGCGCTATCGTGTGCCTATCGCGCCAAGAAATACTTCATGAGAACAGACAAGAATGTGACACGATTGTTCATTCGCCTCTGATCGTAGCTCATTCTCCTCTACATTCGCGACAGTGGAAGCCCGGCTTTAAGGGATTTTACTGACCAGGATCCTCTCTGTTGAGATTTTACTAACCAGGACCATTTCTGTTGTGATTTTACTGACCAAAATTCCTTCTATTTTAGATTTATTAGATCAATGACTTGAAGTTGGTCGTTTTATGTCTTTTCGTTCTCAATTTGAATTTAAGTTGCCCTTTTGTATGTCTGTCTGTCTGTTTACTTAGTACAACCATCCTGACGATGCATATTTCTATTATCTAGTTATATTTCCTTTTATGGTCTTTCAGCGAACGATTTATGTTTGAAACATTTGTTTTAATTACCTGTTATAGGCAGCATGGCAGGTGTTTAACACATGTCTAGCTCTTCAGGAAATAAATAAAATATGCAGAGAACCACTGATTACTTAAATGTTTACCTCCGCTTATAGTATTATATATATGTTAAATCATTCAGTGATTTGCAAAAGTAAGTTAACCTATATTCGGCGTTTTCCATCCACCCAGGGCAACTGTCTTTATGACTGAAGACACCAATATTCTCCCAGCCCGGAGGTGCCTGTGAAGGTTTCTTTGTTAAATTAGATTTCAATTCAATTAATAGACAGAAGTCTTGATCTTAGATAAATAGGAAAAATATTTAATTATAAGAATACTAGATACATAACCCTGAAAAATGAGAGATATGGCAATTAAAAAAAGGAAACATGCCGTAAAAAGCAGAAGACATGACATTAAATACCTGAAATAATGAGAAAGAATAAACAAGCAGAAGCCCTAACCTTAAGATATTAATGACATAATACTTCAGCATAGGACATTATCATGGGGAAACAGAAGACATAAATAAGCATTCGACATAACCATAAATAGACAATGTCCCATAATGAGTCCTTCATAAGTAGAATATATGACATTAAACAAGTAGAAAAGCAGAGAAATTATCTGAAGTAAATAGAAGATATGACCTAAACAAGTAGAAAAGCAGAGATATCATCTGAAGTAAGTAGAAGACATGACCTTAAATAAGTAGAAGAGCAAAGACATGACCTTAAACAAGTAGAAGAGCAAAGATATAATCTGAAGTAAATAGAAGACATGACCTTAAATAAGTAGAAAAGCAAAGATATAATCTGAAGTAAATAGAAGACATGACCTTAAACAAGTAGAAAAGCAAAGATATAATCTGAAGTAAATAGAAGACATGACCTTAATTAAGTAGAAAAGCAAAGATATAATCTGAAGTAAATAGAAGACATGACCATAAATAAGTAGAAAAGCAGAGATATCCTCTGAAGTAAATAGAAGACATGACCTCAAATAAGTAGAAAAGCAGATATAATCTGAAGTAAACAGAAGATATGACCTTGAAAAAGTAGAAAAGCAGATATAATCTGAAGTAAATAGAAGACATGACCTTAAACAAGTAGAAAAGCAGATATCGTCTGAAGTAAATGGAAGACATGACCTTAAACAAGTAGAAAAGAAAGATATAATCTGAAGTAAATAGATAACATGACCTTAAACAAGTAGAAAAGCAGATATAATCTGAAGAAAATAGAAGACATGACCTTAAATAAGTAGAAAAGCAGATATAATCTGAAGTTAATAGAAGATATGACCTTGAATAAGTAGAAAAGCAGAGATATAATCTGAAGTAAATGGAAGACATGACCTTAAACAAGTAGAAAAGCAGATATAATCTGAAGTAAATTGAAGACATGACCTTAAATAAGGAGAAAAGCAGACAGAATCTTGAGTAAATGGAAGACATGACCTTGATCAAGTAGAAAAGCAGATGTAATCTGAAGTAATTTGAAGACATAACCTTAAATAAGGAGAAAAGCAGACACATCATCTGAAGTAAACGGAAGACATGACCTTAAATGAGCAGATAACGTTTGGTCGACATGCAGTCTCCATCTGTCCCTCTGCTAGATTTATCGAGACCTTATACACAGGCCGGGAAGCAGACGACACGGCGTAGACAACACATGGATGCAAACATGCGCTACCTGCGTGTGTATTGCTAGTTAACAATGTCTGGAAAAATCAATGATCCATTAAACAGTACGGGGCGGATCTTATTGACAAATGAGGTGATCCACAGAAGGGATGTATTCCTCTACACACTGCAGGAAAAGACGCCAAATGACTGCTTTATTTTCCCGTGAAGTTATAATGAAGATCGATAACAAAACGTGCAACCCTTTACCGATCAAGTTCTCTTTTATTTTCATGTAAAATAACCTACTCGATCGACAGGAATCAAAGTTAATCGATTGATAACTTTTTCTTTTGTATCGGTATGATAGTTCACTGAGCAGGTTCACTCATTGTTACTACAAAGACGTCTGTACATGGGAAGGAGGGGGGTGGATGGAGAAAACTCTGTAACTAAGAAACAAAATCGAGCATATAATATGTCTAGGTCAGATATGTCAGAATTCGCCTTTTCACAACTTGTGCTTCGAGCTCAATCTGGAGCACATTTATAAACCTACAGTTTACTTCTTATAACCCATGCAATGTTACTGAAAATCAACAAAATCACGGTTACATATCTTGTGTTACGCACATAATCTAGTTTACGGTAATTCCCTTCGATTAAACAAGGTAAATACTGTCTAAATCTTCTTTATATGAATTTATTTTTATGAATTTATTTTAGGCCTATCATATGACATCCATTATCAATTATATGATGGTAATCTTTTCTGATCAAATAGAGATATATTCTGAGAACACATTTTCACATTTTTCACATGTTATGATATGGTGCACGGAAAAGAAAATACCAAAAAATCTGCTTAAGTGTTCTCTGAATATACATCTATTCTTGACCAGAAAAGTAACTGATAATGATGCTCATATGATAAATTTAGAGAGTATTTACCCCGTTTAATCGAGGGAGATTACCTTGCCCTTGATTATTTGCGAATTACGTGATATATGACAGTGAAAATGCAATTTTTAAACAGAGATTTATTATTTAATTTCTCATATTTTGTCCTTTTTAATCGTAGAATGCTGTGAAGAGCGCTGTCAACCTGAAACCCGGTGATAATAAGGGAAATAACTCAGGAAAACCCAGAGTCAAGAAAAAAATCAAAAAGGTATGTTGTCATAGAAAAAAAAAAAGAATATCATTTCTAAACTTCTATAACTTTATACAATAAGTCCATGCTTTATATCATTCACGAACTAATTTCCTGTACAAGGGGCGTTTTACACCTTTTTTCTCGACGTTTCAATCACAATACACTTATTACTAAAATTAGAGATGCCAACATTATGCTTATACGTATACATAATCGACACACCCGCCCCTTCCCATCTCTCTATAGTCAAAGCTCTATTGTGTAAAGAAAGTATTTTGGATCTCATGTGAAGACTGACGTACTATATGTGTTGTACATAAGGTTACAAGAGTTATCTTTCCTAACGCATACTATTTGTCCATACGAATTATGATAAATTCAGGTAATGTTATATTAGTGCTAAATTTTATGATTTAGTTGATATGTCATTTGATACTTTGAATGCTAGAATGCAAAGAATTAAAGATTCTTAATACATGGATAGAAAAGGTAGTGGTAAAACTGATTGGATACAGAATTTATAATTGAAGCTTACTAAATCTCTAGACGTTTGGTGTATATGGATGATGAGGGTGCTGAAATCGAAAATTAAGGCAAATACATACTTTAGCTAAATGAGAATTATTGATTTTTGATCAGCGGATTTCGAAGTAAAACAGATCTATATAATTGTGGTATCCAACTACTGTCCGTCCGTATGTCGGTCCGTCTGTATTAGTTTTGTTGATGCGATTACCGGTATAATGTTTCTGGTAACAAAAATTTTCTTGAGTTGGAAAGCTTCGTAATCGATTACCAGAAAATAATCGGTAGACTGTCTGACATAACCGATTGATGATCGTTTCTAATCGGATAATCTTTGATTTTGTGGAATTGACAGTTTTTGCGTATCTCAAATATGTAATGTATATATGTTCAGCCCCCTAACCAACTAGAAATATCTCCAAGGCCATGTGTTTCAGACCCCCCCCCCCCCCCCCCCCCCAACAGCAACGAGAAATTCTGAAATAGAAAAGTTTGCGGAACACCGGAATTGTAAAATAGTTTTTCCTCTCCTTCATGATAGAGGTATGGAAAAAAGTAAATCAATATGAATATATATATATATGGGGCAACGGACGCTTGTGTCTTTTTGAGGTCGGAGAAGTTTTGAAATACGTAGTAAACTCTCTGTGACGTCGGAAAATTAAAAAAAAATAGCTGCACGTTGGAGATTTTTGAAAGTAGTGTATTTTAGTTGACGGTCCCATACCGTGCTCTCTAGGATCCGGGGAAATGTATAGGAATGTTACAGAACTATGGCCGTGATGGATGACTGACAGACACTGTGGTGATTCTGTTCATAGGAGGGGTGAAATGCCTTAAATGTGTTTGGTAGAGGATTTCCGATTGATTACGACAGATCTTTGACGGGAGTACACGAGGATTTGGCGGGTTCCTGCGCTGCTAGCCATGTTACTGTGATATAGGAGGGAGACACGACCAGCCATTCCTGGGTTGAACGTTTTATGTCCGTTTTCGGCACAGGATTCTTAAAGTATTAGGTGGAAAATTCAAACATTTATACATAGTATCAACAATGCGTGGATTTAGTGGTTTGATAGATGCTTTGCTTGTTTTATCTTGTCACTTACTGATGGTGCCTATAATTACCACACACTGGTACACGCAGTAAGGTAGGCTTTCTTTGACACGTCCATCTCTTTATTACAATGCCATCCATGGAGAAAAACATCTAGTAAATTTTAAGTTTAGACGAAAATTAATATATAGCTGTTTTAGAGTGATCTTGTCGGTATCACACGATAGAAGTATTAAATATTTCTCTCGTGTCAGTGTTAGATTTATCAGTTTGAGAAACGTGGGTTATGCACATTTAATCCGGACAACTACCTATAGTACTATATTGATAATACAGAGTTTGGGTGTGATGATAGCTACCTATAGTACTATATTGATAATACAGAGTTTGGGTGTAATGATAGCTACCTATAGTACTATATTGATACCACAGAGTTTGGGTGTAATGATAGCTTCCTATAGTACTATATTGTTACAACAGAGTTTGGGTGTAATGATAGCTACCTATAGTACTATATTGATAATACAGAGTTTGGGTGTAATGATAGCTACCTATAGTACTATATTGATAATACAGAGTTTGGGTGTAATGATAGCTTCCTATAGTACTATATTGATAATACAGAGTTTGGGTGTAATGATAGTAACCATATAGTACTATATTGATAATACAGAGTTTGGGTGTACTGATAGCTTCCTATAGTACTATATTGTTACAACAGAGTTTGGGTGTAATGATAGCTACCTATAGTACTATATTGATAATACAGAGTTTGGGTGTAATGATAGCTACCTATAGTACTATATTGATAATACAGAGTTTGGGTGTAATGATAGCTTCCTATAGTACTATATTGATAATACAGAGTTTGGGTGTAATGATAGCTTCCTATAGTACTATATTGTTACAACAGAGTTTGGGTGTAATGATAGCTATCTATAGTACTATATTGATAATACAGAGTTTGGGTGTAATGATAGCTACCTATAGTACTATATTGATAATACAGAGTTTGGGTGTAATGATAGCTACCTATAGTACTATATTGATACTACAGAGTTTGGGTGTAATGATAGCTACCTATAGTACTATATTGATAATACAGAGTTTGGGTGTAATGATAGCTACCTATAGTACTATATTGATAATACAGAGTTTGGGTGTACTGATAGCTTCCTATAGTACTATATTGTTACAACAGAGTTTGGGTGTAATGATAGCTACCTATAGTACTATATTGATAATACAGAGTTTGGGTGTAATGATAGCTACCTATAGTACTATATTGATAATACAGAGTTTGGGTGTAATGATAGCTACCTATAGTACTATATTGATAATACAGAGTTTGGGTGTAATGATAGCTACCTATAGTACTATATTGTTACTACAGAGTTTGGGTGTAATGATAGCTACCTATAGTACTATATTGATAATACAGAGATTGGGTGTAATGATAGCTACCTATAGTACTATATTGTTACAACAGAGTTTGGGTGTAATGATAGCTACCTATAGTACTATATTGATAATACAGAGATTGGGTGTAATGATAGCTACCTATAGTACTATATTGATAATACAGAGATTGGGTGTAATGATAGCTACCTATAGTACTATATTGATAATACAGAGTGATTGGGTGTAATGATAGCTACCTATAGTACTATATTGATAATACAGAGTTTGGGTGTAATGATAGCTTCCTATAGTACTATATTGATAATACAGAGTTTGGGTGTAATGATAGCTTCCTATAGTACTATATTGATAATACAGAGTTTGGGTGTAATGATAGCTTCCTATAGTACTATATTGATAATACAGAGTTTGGGTGTACTGATAGCTTCCTATAGTACTATATTGTTACAACAGAGTTTGGGTGTACTGATAGCTTCCTATAGTACTATATTGTTACAACAGAGTTTGGGTGTAATGATAGCTACCTATAGTACTATATTGATAATACAGAGTTTGGGTGTAATGATAGCTTCCTATAGTACTATATTGATAATACAGAGTTTGGGTGTACTGATAGCTTCCTATAGTACTATATTGTTACAACAGAGTTTGGGTGTACTGATAGCTACCTATAGTACTATATTGATACAACAGAGTTTGGGTGTAATGATAGCTACCTATAGTACTATATTGATAATACAGAGTTTGGGTGTAATGATAGCTACCTATAGTACTATATTGATAATACAGAGTTTGGGTGTAATGATAGCTTCCTATAGTACTATATTGATAATACAGAGTTTGGGTGTACTGATAGCTACCTATAGTACTATATTGATACAACAGAGTTTGGGTGTAATGATAGCTACCTATAGTACTATATTGATAATACAGAGTTTGGGTGTAATGATAGCTACCTATAGTACTATATTGATAATACAGAGTTTGGGTGTAATGATAGCTTCCTATAGTACTATATTGATACTACAGAGGTTGGGTGTAATGATAGCTTCCTATAGTACTATATTGATAATACAGAGTTTGGGTGTAATGATAGCTTCCTATAGTACTATATTGATAATACAGAGTTTGGGTGTAATGATAGCTTCCTATAGTACTATATTGATAATACAGAGTTTGGGTGTAATGATAGCTACCTATAGTACTATATTGATAATACAGAGTTTGGGTGTAATGATAGCTACCTATAGTACTATATTGTTACTACAGTGTTTGGGTGTAATGATAGCTACCTATAGTACTATATTGTTACTACAGAGTTTGGGTGTAATGATAGCTTCCTATAGTACTATATTGATAATACAGAGTTTGGGTGTAATGATAGCTACCTATAGTACTATATTGATAATACAGTGTTTGGGTGTAATGATAGCTACCTATAGTACTATATTGATAATACAGAGTTTGGGTGTAATGATAGCTACCTATAGTACTATATTGTTACTACAGAGTTTGGGTGTAATGATAGCTACCTATAGTACTATATTGATAATACAGAGTTTGGGTGTAATGATAGCTACCTATAGTACTATATTGATAATACAGTGTTTGGGTGTAATGATAGCTACCTATAGTACTATATTGATAATACAGAGGTTGGGTGTAATGATAGCTACCTATAGTACTATATTGATAATACAGAGTTTGGGTGTAATGATAGCTACCTATAGTACTATATTGATAATACAGAGTTTGGGTGTAATGATAGTAACCATATAGTACTATATTGTTACTACAGAGTTTGGGTGTAATGATAGCTTCCTATAGTACTATATTGATAATACAGAGTTTGGGTGTAATGATAGCTACCTATAGTACTATATTGATAATACAGTGTTTGGGTGTAATGATAGCTACCTATAGTACTATATTGATAATACAGAGTTTGGGTGTAATGATAGCTACCTATAGTACTATATTGTTACTACAGAGTTTGGGTGTAATGATAGCTACCTATAGTACTATATTGATAATACAGAGTTTGGGTGTAATGATAGCTACCTATAGTACTATATTGATAATACAGTGTTTGGGTGTAATGATAGCTACCTATAGTACTATATTGATAATACAGAGTTTGGGTGTAATGATAGCTACCTATAGTACTATATTGTTACTACAGAGTTTGGGTGTAATGATAGCTACCTATAGTACTATATTGATAATACAGAGTTTGGGTGTAATGATAGCTACCTATAGTACTATATTGATAATACAGTGTTTGGGTGTAATGATAGCTATCTATAGTACTATATTGATAATACAGAGGTTGGGTGTAATGATAGCTTCCTATAGTACTATATTGATAATACAGAGTTTGGGTGTAATGATAGCTACCTATAGTACTATATTGATAATACAGTGTTTGGGTGTAATGATAGCTACCTATAGTACTATATTGATAATACAGTGTTTGGGTGTAATGATAGCTACCTATAGTACTATATTGATAATACAGAGGTTGGGTGTAATGATAGCTACCTATAGTACTATATTGATAATACAGAGTTTGGGTGTAATGATAGCTTCCTATAGTACTATATTGATAATACATAGTTTGGGTGTAATGATAGTTACCATATAGACTTTGTGGAGATAGTATAATGAAATAAACTGTTCTTGTCCAATAGTTCTGAAGTTGAAGATAAGTCTAGTATAAGCCATGTCAGGTGGTTCTATGTGAGATTAGGGACGTTGGATAAAGGGGATTTAGTATGCTATCCCAGGGATCACAGAAGATGTATATCTTAATATTCATTTGACTGGAGATCGATAGAATATTGAAAAGAGGACGGTAAGGTCTGTATAATATGTGACAAGGGGAATAACTCTGAATGATATGACAAAAGGCATTTGTAATCCTTCTGTTGAACTATAACTTTTGTCTTGTACGAAACATGTATGTAGATAATGAAAAAAGAGGACCACAGATCAGGTCAGTCTGATGTGACATTCATCAAGCTTTAAAAAGGGAAATAATGTTCATACCGGGAAAGGAGTGACAACACTAGTGTCACTGTCACCTGATAGGTTAGCCAATTCTTTCAACATGCAACATAGGTACTAGTATTCTTTTAGCAGACATCATAGTTGTTCCGTCATAAGGCGAAATAGGTGTTCCTTCAACAGGTGACATACTGACGACATAGGTGTTCCTTCACAGGTGACATACAGACGACATAGATGTTCCTTCAACAGGTGACATACTGACGACATAGGTGTTCCTTCAACAGGTGACATACTGACGACATAGGTGTTCCTTCAACAGGTGACATACTGACGACATAGGTGTTCCTTCAACATGTGACATACTGACGACATAGGTGTTCCTTCAACAGGTGACATACTGAAGACATAGGTGTTCCTTCAACAGGTGACATACTGAAGACATAGGTGTTCCTTCAACAGGTGACATACTGACGACATAGGTGTTCCTTCAACAGGTGACATACTGACGACATAGGTGTTCCTTCAACAGGTGACATACTGACGAAATAGGTGTTCCTTCAACAGGTGACATACTGACGAAATAGGTGTTCCTTCAACAGGTGACATACTGACGACATAGGTGTTCCTTCAACAGGTGACATACTGACGAAATAGGTGTTCCTTCAACAGGTGACATACTGACGACATAGGTGTTCCTTCAACAGGTGACATACTGACGACATAGGTGTTCCTTCAACAGGTGACACGCTGACGACATAGGTGTTCCTTCAACAGGTGACATACTGACGACATAGGTGTTCCTTCAACAGGTGACATACTGACGACATAGGTGTTCCTTCAACAGGTGACATACTGACGACATAGGTGTTCCTTCAACAGGTGACATACTGACGAAATAGGTGTTCCTTCAACAGGTGACATACTGACGAAATAGGTGTTCCTTCAACAGGTGACATACTGACGACATAGGTGTTCCTTCAACAGGTGACATACTGAAGACATAGGTGTTCCTTCAACAGGTGACATACTGAAGACATAGGTGTTCCTTCAACAGGTGACATACTGACGAAATAGGTGTTCCTTCAACAGGTGACATACTGACGACATAGGTGTTCCTTCAACAGGTGACATACTGACGACATAGGTGTTCCTTCAACAGGTGACATACTGACGACATAGGTGTTCCTTCAACAGGTGACATACTGACGACATAGGTGTTCCTTCAACAGGTGACATACTGACGAAATAGGTGTTCCTTCAACAGGTGACATACTGACGAAATAGGTGTTCCTTCAACAGGTGACATACTGACGACATAGGTGTTCCTTCAACAGGTGACATACTGAAGACATAGGTGTTCCTTCAACAGGTGACATACTGAAGACATAGGTGTTCCTTCAACAGGTGACATACTGACGAAATAGGTGTTCCTTCAACAGGTGACATACTGACGACATAGGTGTTCCTTCAACAGGTGACATACTGACGACATAGGTGTTCCTTCAACAGGTGACATACTGACGACATAGGTGTTCCTTCAACAGGTGACATACTGACGACATAGGTGTTCCTTCAACAGGTGACATACTGACGAAATAGGTGTTCCTTCAACAGGTGACATACTG
Organism: Pinctada fucata; assembly: GCA_028142955.1. NCBI lineage: Eukaryota > Metazoa > Mollusca > Bivalvia > Pterioida > Pteriidae > Pinctada > Pinctada fucata. Next base: position 66,273,409 of record AP027106.1, read on the forward strand.
ACGACATAGGTGTTCCTTCAGCAGGTGACATACTGACGACATAGGTGTTCCTTCAGCAGGTGACATACTGAAGACATAGGTGTTCCTTCAACAGGTGACATACTGACGACATAGGTGTTCCTTCAACAGGTGACATACTGACGACATAGGTGTTCCTTCAGCAGGTGACATACTGAAGACATAGGTGTTCCTTCAACAGGTGACATACTGACGACATAGGTGTTCCTTCAACAGGTGACATACTGACGACATAGGTGTTTCTTTCGTTAGGTAACGTAGGTGTTCTTAAGCGACATAGGAGTTCTTTCTACCGGTGGCATAGGTGTTCCTTCATAGATGACATAGGTGTTTATTCAACAGCTGACATAGGTATTTCTTCAGCCGACATCATAAATTTTCTTTTTACCGACAACATACGTGTTCTTTTGACAGACAAAATAGGTGTTATGTTTACACACAATATAGTTGTTCTTTTTACAGACAACGTAGGTGTTCCTTGACAGGCAACAGAGGTGTTCCTATAACCGACAACATATTTGTTCTGTTTACAGACAACTTAGGTATTTTTACCGACAACAGGTTCTTTTTTCCGACAACATAGTGTTCGTTATACAGACAATTTAGGTGTTCCTTTTACTGTCAACAAAGGTGTTTCTTTTACCTACATCGTAGGTGCTCCTTTTACAGACAACTTAGGTGTTACTTTTACAGACAACATGGGTGTTCCTTTTACCGACAACATAGGTGTTCCTTTTACAGACAAAATAGATGGTCTGTTTACAAATAACATAAGTGTTCCTTTTACCGACAACATAGGTGTTCCTTTTACAGACAACATAGGTGTTCCTTTTACAGACAAAATAGATGGTCTGTTTACAAATAACATAAGTGTTCCTTTTACCGACAACATAGATGTTCCTTTTACAGACAAAATAGGTGTTCCTTTTACAGACAATATAGGTGTTCTGTTTACAAACAATATAGTTGTTCCTTTTACAGACATCGTAGGTGTCCCTTGAAATACAACATAGGTGTTCCTATTACCGACAACATATGTGTTCTGTTTACAGACGACAAAGGTGTTTTTACTGACAACATAGGTGTTTTTTACCGACAACATAGGTGTTCTTTATAAAGACAATATAGGGGTTCCTTTTACCGACAACATAGGTGTTCTTTTTGCAGACAACATAGGTGTCCCTTTTACCGACAACGTTGGTGTTCATTGAACAAAAGACGTTATGAGTGATACTTGGCATCAGATGTCCTACATCTATGTGTTCATTCAGAAATTGGTATTGAACAAGTGACACATGCGTTCTTCCAACAGTCGACACAGCTTTCCTTTTAAATAGACATTTCTCTTTCAATTATTTCAGTCTTATTGGAGATTTTTTTAGGAAAGGGGGGATATTGCTTTTGTTTGCCGGCACAGGTGTGATTTCCTACGTTATTTCCCGGGGTGCCAATTTATCACAGCATAACATTTATAAATCCTGCATACTTGTAAAAGCTTTGTTTTTACCAAAATTAAACCTGTTCTTATCGTACCCAATATATTAAAGGTTTGTAAAGAATATCTTTACTACATTTATTACACGTTCTTTGATGGGGTCGGGCCGGCATTTTACACTATAATACACAGTGCTAGGCAATAGAAGATCGCAGACTTTCCACTAATCATTGGTGAGGTTGATAAGCCCCCATTAAGGTAGGATTTAGTTAGATATGCTGATATTTTGATTCCTCCTGATTTTATATAGGTGGGTAACGTAATCCTTTAATAAATATTCCAGCGGAGATTTTCTTGTATGTTTCTGGAGTCCTATGTAGCCTGAATAAAGCCTAGGACAAGTGCTATCTGGCAGTGTTTTTCCCTTGTTTTGGGGCCGAATTTCGGCCCCTTCCAAATGCCAAATTCCCTCTATATTTTATTTATTTATTTTTTTTTGAGAGGAATTATGAAAAAATCACCTGAGAAAATGAGGACTCAAAATCTGGAAGTCAGCACAGATGTCCTATTTCTATGTGAATTTTTAATCTTTTATTCATTCCTTGTTTAGTTCAAGCAAATCAATGGATTTGCAGTGTTAATAAATGATACTTCGGGGTTATACTTTGGTGAGAATTTGTATTAAAATTCACCCAATTTCAGCAAACTGTGACTGTCACAAATGGGACAGGCACAAAAACCCTGTCTGGGAAAGTAAGGAAGTAGGTACGATGTCAATTTAGTCGTACATTGTTCTATACATATTTACAAAAAAAATCTGCTTTTTACGCCTATGTAATCTGACAATTTGATAAAAGGTACAATCGACGCAAACAGATGATTAGTTCTATTAACATGTATAACTGACGGAGTCCAGGGTTTTTGCTATATCCTATCGCAACCCTGGGTTTTCAATCATAGTTACGTTAAAATTTTACCACTGGATGAGGGGTTTTAACCAGAATTTGGTTGCGATTTTCCTGATAAAATCCGAATTTTCAATTTGGTTGACCCTATTTAGGCTTGAGTTATCTGGGATTTTCAAGCAGTTTGGTTGATGGAATCCTGGTTTTTCATTCAGAGGTTGGTTGACCTTATTAAGGTTACGTTATATGCCTGGCGGAATTAAGGGTTTTCAGTCAGTTTGGTCGTGACTTTGTGGACGGAATCCTGGGTTTCAGTCAGAGATTGGTTGACCTTAGTCAGTTTGGTTGTGACTTTCAGGATGGATTCCGGGTTTTCAGTTAGAATTTGGTTTACCTTATTAAGGTGGAGTTATATCCCTGCTGGAATCCAGGGTTTTCAGTCAGTTTGGTTGTGACTTTCAGGATGGATTCCGGGTTTTCAGTTAGAATTTGGTTTACCTTATTAAGGTGGAGTTATATGCCTGCCGGAATCCAGGGTTTTCAGACTTTCAAGATGAAGTCCTGGTTTTCAGTCAGAGTTTGGTTGACCTTATTATGGTCGAGTCCCTGTCGGAATTTAGGGTTTTCAGTCAGTTTGGTCGTGAATTTCCAGAGAGAATCCAGGGTTTTCAGTCAGAGTTTTGTTTACCTTATTAAGGTCACGTTATATGCCTGGCGGAATTCAGGGTTTTCAGTCAGTTTGGTCGTGACTTTGTGGATGGAATCCTGGGTTTCAGTCAGAGTTTTGTTGACCTTATTAAGGTCGCGTTATATCCCTGCCGGAATCCAGGGTTTATGCGCTGAATTCTGCAGTAATCCTGGTTGGATTAAGCCTTGAACGGTAAAGTCGATAAATGTGGAACTCTAATCTGGCTGTCAGCGCGAGGTAATCAGGGCATCAAGTCCAATAAATAACGCTCCCACTTATACTAATCATTCAAATGTGCCTTAAAAGGACAAAATAAGGTACCTAAAGCTAGATTTGACGCTGTGTTTTTGTGGTGAAGTCTTGGATTTCTGTAGACATAAATAACATAATTAAAGTCAGATAGTGTTACTACACCTGTGAGAGGTGAATGATGTGATATTTGATCCACAGGAATATTTGGCTGCTACACACATAAGGTTGGTGTATTAACATTATTATTTCCATGAGTTTACTAGCTTCAGAACGTTCATTTTGATGTATTATGAACTTATTTATTCGTACACGGAAGCATTACCAGGGGCGGATGGAGAAATTTTTAATGAGTTGTAGATTGCGAGACGAGGGAAATTGTGCCATTGAGGGATTAGAGGGGCACGAGGGCGCACAGCCTCCCTCCTGTTTCCCCCTCCGCACCAAACAAACGCTTGAATAGGACTAACTTATTCGGTTTTACAAAGTATTTAGACCATTTTTCGTCGGAGGACTCAGCCCTCCCTCTTCCTACCATGCTAGAGTCTAGGCTGGACCGGTCCCTATTGTCAATAAGCACGCACTTGTTTTGTATTTGGACTGTGGACAGGGATGTCAACATAATCGAAGGTTGATTGATATCTGTGAATATGGAAGTGTAGTTTAAGAAATGATATTAAAATGATATCTAAACGTAGATTGAGAAAATGATTTAAAAAAATAGCAGAATAGTCTCCATTCAATCGACTGTTGCGAACGACAAAACGTAGAATACTGATCCCCATTGGTTCTCGCGTTGTCTGGCATTCTCAGTTGCAGTTCTAGGGTGGCGAGCTTATACTACCACGTGGTAAACAGACAGGTTCTCGGGTTGATGTTTGTATGTTGTGTTTACTTTATAACAGTAGCCCTTCAGCTAAATCTGGTTAGGGAGTTTGATTTGATTGTAATAATCACCCACGGTAGTGTATACCTCGTGTATACAGCACTCACACACAATCATATAAAACTATCAGTGACGACAGATCTATAACTGTTACGTAAACACACGATGGCAGGCTGAAAACCTACAACCATCCATTTATTAACTCCTATTTTACTCAAAATGAAGTATGTGAGGGGGTACTTCTAGTATGAATGGTATATTTTCCTACGTCTCAGGATGATGATATGTATTCTTACTTTATATTACATTACTCCGCACTACTTTAATAACTCGGCTCCGATACAGTGCAATAGGTCGACTTAAAAAAAATTCAAATTTTGTTCTTGACTACTATTGATGTGCTTTCATATTAATTTTGTGTTTGAGTGGTTATGTGGGGACACGAAGCTAAGCGATTATGAATTGCAAATCGGACATTGAGAGAGAAAGGGGAACAAAGCGCATGATTAGAGGTTTGAAATTCATGTTATTGATTTGTTAGCGTTATTTAGCTCTTAACAAAGCTGTTTTGAGGTACCGTGCTTCAATTTCTAACATAACTTGAGATTTTCTCCCTATATGTTATATAGAACAAGCATGGTGTAAAATCTCCAACAAACTTCCAGTTCGCTAAGCTCCGCCCATGCACGTGCCATAGAGATCGTGCAGAACAATAGAAATTACAACTAGCTAGCCGTGGTTTGTTGTCTAGTAATTCCCTGAGTCGCATAAACCAATCAAATTATCACCTCGCAGGTTCGCGGCTCGGTGATGATTTGATTGGTCCATGCGAATCAGGGAATTACTGGTCCATGCGAATCAAGGAATTACTGGAAAACAAACCACGGCTAGCTAGTTGTTGTTTCTTGAATATCTCACTGCCGATTAAGGTTTTTTTTTCAAACGTTTCAATATCCGTTTAGATCTACAGAAAAATCGATGAAAACCATGTAGAAGCCAATCACCGGAAATCCCCACATCGTTATAAATGACGAACTTATCCCGTGTTATGAGGACATTTCATGGTTTCCGTGATGTTTTAAAGCTTCACAAAAACGCTTGTATCGTTGTATTGGGTTCTTTGGAGCTTTATACCTATCAAAGTATCAACGTTTTGAAACAAATTTGATAAAATAGCAAAGAAATTACGACAGCCCTGGAATCTGATGAAATGTTGATAGTTTAAGCGTCTAGAGGATTATGAGCCGATTGAGATCAAGTGAATGTTTGAGGTAATATTTTTGTTTTTAATCTGGCGATGGACTGCCTCGTTTGATTTCCTCTCTAACATTGCTATGTATTGAGTATCAGCTCTTCAGGGACTCCTAGCAATGTAGAAGAAGTAAAACAGTAATCTCCTAGACTGTCAGGTAAAACTATGTTAGGGGTCCCAGGTCGGAGCTGTGTGAGGGATTATCTCCCATTAAACAAGACTCCCTCTGACTTCATATAACATGGTTGTCTCTCCTAGAAACATGAAGGACAGGTGTAAAATGTTCAAATTACAGAATACTACGTACTAAACACGAAGTACAGGTATAAAATGTTCAAATAACAGAACTGAGAATACTACTTGTGCTTTGTCCGTTCGTGTATCTGTCAAACGTCACTTAAAGATAAGGAATAAAATGAAATTTTGTTGTGATTTCTACTCATTAGCCTGCTGTTATTTGTCGGCAAAACTTCTTTTGTAACAGACAAACTTCTTTTGCAACAGACAAGACCATGAAGTGACATGAAAATCAAAACTTTTATACCCAAAATCACAAGTCGAGGCGCGTCATGGAGTCCCGTTATCACACAACGAGTACGGTACATATTTCTTCTGTTGGAAAAGGGGAACTTGGTTTAAGATTACTCACTTAGACTCAGTAATATGGAAACTCAAATATGAAGAGAATTCACCGATTCTCCAGCCTGTCTTAACATAGAAATGTATGTCAGAATGAACAGAAATACAGAATCTTTACATTCAGATTGTACTTCACAAATCCCGTAAATAGTTGATCACGTGACCATCACATTGGCCCTTGACCTCCACTTATCATTCATTGAGCATTTACTCTGTAATCATATAAATTGCTCCTTTGATGTTCACATATCTACTTTCATCATAGTCAGTGGTTGTAATTGTGCATTCACTCTTGACATTTAAAAAATAGAAAATTACTAGTTACCAATGTCGAGATCTTCAAATATATTTCATACGTATGTCATTATTATGAATTGACTTTCTATGGGGTACCACATGCTACATGTCTTTTATAACTCACTGTATGGAATTATATGTCACCGAAAGGAGGAATGTAATACCCCATATATGGTGTTAATAATTTGTACCCCTTTTGGTTTCAACATAACACTTCTTACTGTATAGTGTATTACAACTTTCAATTTAGTTTCCACATGACTCCTATCTGGAGAGCTGGGCTGCGTTTCATTATGCGAAACGTTCAAGAACGATACCATTCTGATAATTGAACGAAAACAGTGCCAGAAGGACTTCACCATAGCAACAGTGGATAGAGCAATATCTTGATATTCACAAAATCCAAAAATATAGCCAAAATTGATGTGGAAATAGTTCTCTAATTTTACTTATTTTATCAATTTCTTTTTATCATTTCTTGTGTCATCCATACAAAATTTCCAATTACAATAAAATTTCCCAGCTTTGTAAGGAGATCGTAACCATGTCCGCCATATTGGAACAGGCTGGAACGTCGGTCCTAGACGTGCAATACGATCCGATCCAATTCGCTGGAACGGCGCGTTCCATTACCAGAGACAGCCGGATCAACCGGAACGTTTCTCATAAAAGAACACACCTCTGCATTTCACTTGACATCTGATATTGAGTGATACGCGTCTTCTATGGGTTTCCGTATGACTCCTTATATGGATTGACGCACATCTCTCTTTGGTATTTTACACTTTGCACCTCATATGGAGGGTCACATACCCCATTTTAGGTGCTACCATACTCTTTGAGGCGACACTTTACACCTCATATGGAGGGTCACATACCTCATTTGAGGTGCTACCATACTGTTTGAGGCGACACTTTACACCTCATATGGAGGGTCACCTGACCCATTTGAGGTGCTTCCATACTCTTTGATTTTACACTTTACACCTCATATGGAGGGTCACATACCCCATTTGAGGTGCTTCCATACTCTTTGATTTTACACTTTACACCTCATATGGAGGGTTGCATACCCCATTTGAGGTGCTTCCATACTCTTTGAGGCGACACTTTACACCTCATATGGAGGGTCGCATACCCCATATGAGGTGCTACCATACTGTTTGAGGCGACACTTTACACCTCATATGGAGGGTCGTATACCCCATATGAGGTGCCACCATACTGTTTAGGCGACACTTTACACCTCATATGGAGGGTCGCATACCCCATATGAGGTGCTACCATACTGTTTGAGGCGACACTTTACACCTCATATGGAGGGTCACATACCCCATTTGAGGTGCTTCCATACTCTTTGATTTTACACTTTACACCTCATATGGAGGGTCGCATACCCCATTTGAGGTGCTTCCATACTCTTTGATTTTACACTTTACACCTCATATGGAGGGTCGCATACCCCATTTGAGGTGCTACCATACTCTTTGATTTTACACTTTACACCTCATATGGAGGGTCGCATACCCCATTTGAGGTGCTTCCATACTCTTTGATTTTACACTTTACACCTCATATGGAGGGTCGCATACCCCATTTGAGGTGCTACCATACTCTTTGAGGCGACACTTAACACCTCATATGGAGGGTCACCTGACCCATTTGAGGTGCTACTATACTCTTTGAGGCGACACTTAACACCTCATATGGAGGGTCACCTACCCCATTTGAGGTGCTTCCATACTCGTTAGGCGACACTTTACACCTCATATGGAGGTTCACGTACCCCATTTGAAGTGCTACCATACTCTTTGAGGCGACACTTTACACCTGATATGGAGGGTCGCATACCCCATTTGAGGTGCTACCATACTCTTTGAGGCGACACTTTACACCTCATATGGAGGGTCGCATACCCCATTTGAGGTGCTTCCATACTCTTTGAGGCGACACTTTACACCTCATATGGAGGGTCGCATACCCCATTTGAGATGTTTCCATACTCTTTGATTTTACACCTCATATGGAGGTTCACGTACCCAATTTGAGGTGCTACCATACTCTTTGAGGCGACACTTAACACCTCATATGGAGGGTCACCTACCCCATTTGAGGTGCTACCATACTCTTTGATTTTACTTTTTACACCTCATATGGAGGGTCACATACCCCATTTGAGGTGCTTTCATACTCTTTGAGGCTACACATTTAAACCTCATATGGAGGGTTACATACCCCATTTGAGGTGCTTCCATACTCTTTGATTTTACACTTTATCTTCCTATGGAGGGTCGAATACCCCATATGAGGTACTACCATACTGTTTGTGGCGATACTTTACACCTCATATGGAGGGTCACATACCCCAAATGAGGTGCTTCCATACTGTTTTAGGCGACACTTTACACCTGATATGGAGGATCACATACCCCATTTGAGGTTCCTCGTTTCTGTTTGAGGCGATGCTTTACGCGTTGCATTATTCTTGTTGTAGATCACGTTTCACACTTCTTTGAGTTTCTAAGTCATTTATAGGTCCATGCTAATGTCCTTAGCGATGGTAACTTCTGATGTTGACGAAATTCGCCTGATGTGAAAAACAAGAGCTAACGAATATATACATGTACCTATCTAGTAGTACACTACCGTTTATGGTATTATCTTTGACATGGAGTAGCCAGTGTAATAATATCAGGGTTTATGGCGGCTTACGTGGCCCTCAATCTTGCCGACTCCCCATGGTTGATATCTTTTCAAAGTGACAGATAAATCCCTAAGTAAATTTTGTCATCGGAAAGGAGCTTGAGTAAATTACTTTCAAGAGGTAAAACGGGCAGTATGTTTCTAAGATGAAGTCGATAGGTGAGTCCCTAGTGAGCCTAATTATATAAATTTATCTGTTGTAAGGCGATAAAATAACCAGGGGATTCTATGGTAGTCAGGATACACAGTTAGCGTACATTATTGTGCTGAAGCCTCGTTCTCCGGAACGATAATAACAAGGTTATGATAAGTTGTGAGGCCTTCCGTCACGGATATTGACATTCGGATAATCTCTGGTCTCGTCCGTATTATCGTCGTTTCTAAAGAAATTTGGTGCTTTTTGACATAATCGATATTTGTTACTTGAACGGATATCGATCTCGATTAACGGCTTTTGCCTGACCTTGAGGAGTTATCGGGTTAACGAATTATAGTTTACGGGCTTTCTCAATTCTCTTGAAAGCTTACTCAGTATAGTTCCCTGATTACTCAGTATACTTCCCTGATTACTCAGTATACTTCCCTGATTACTAGGTGTAGTTCCTGCGTTTACTCAGTATAGATCCCGAGCTTACTCAAACGATTTCCTCGATTACTCAGTATAGTTCCTGAGTTTACTCGGTATTATTTCCTGATTGCTCAGTATAGTTCTCGAACTTACTCAGAATAGATCCCGAGCTCACTCAGTATACTTCCTTGATTACTCGGTACAGTCCCGCGTTTACTCAAGATATTTATCGAGCATACTCAGCATACTTCCCTGATGACTCAGTATGGTTCCTGAGTTTACTCAGTATAGATCCCGAGCGTATTCATCAGTTTACTTCCTTGAATACTCGGTATAGTTTTCGAATTAACTCAGAATATTTAGAGCATACTCATACTTCTCTGATAAATAAGTATAGTTCCCGAGTTACTCAGTAAAGTTCCTGAGTTTACAACGTATAGTTCCAGAGCTTACTCAGTATAGTTTCACAGCTTACTCAGTATTGTTTCACAGCTTACTTAGTATAGCTTCACAACTTACTCTGTAGTTTCACAGCTTACTCACGATAGATCCTGAGCTGACTTAGTATACTTTCTTTATTAGTCCCCTACCGGCAACGCCGGCAAGTTCCAGAGCTTACTCATTGCAGTTCCTGAGTTAACTCAATATATTTCTCAAGCATACTCAGCATGCTTTCCTCACTCAGTTTAGTTCCAGAGTTTTCTCAGTTTAGTTCCTGAGATTTCTCAGCATTCTTCCCTGATTACTCTGTGTAGTTCCTGAGCATATTCAGTATCAATATTCGTTTCTTTGAACGGATATCGAACTCGATTAACGGCTTTTTCTTGACCTTGAGTAGTTATCGGGTTTACGGACAATAGTTTACGGGCCTACGTAATTAATTCTAAAGCTTACTCAATATAGTTACCTGATTACTCAGAATACTTCCTTGATTACTCAGTATAGTTCCCGAGTTTACTAATGTACCTGATTACTCAGTATTGGTTCAGAGCTTACTCAATATAGGTTCAGAGCTTACTCAGTATACTTCCTTGATTACTCAGTATAGATCCCGGGTTAACTCAGAATATTTCTCGAGCATACTCAGCATACCTCCTTGGTTACTAAGTATAGTTCCCGAGTTTTCTCAGGATAGATTCCGAGTTTTTTCAGCACTTCCCTGATTTATCAGCAGTTCCAGATCATACTAAGAATAATTTCCCAGCTTTCAAACCATAGTTTGTCCCGAGTTTACTCAGTATTGTTCCAGAGCTAGCTCAGTATAGTTCCAGAGCTTATTCAGAATAGTTCTCGAACTTACTCAGTATAGTTTCCGAGCTAACTCAGTATAGTCCCGGAGCTCAATCAGTATTGTTCCTGATTTTACTCATTGTTATTTCAGTACAGTTCCTGAACTTATTCAGTATTGTTCCCGGGCTTACTCAGTATAGTTCCCGAGTTTATAAATTTTTGTTCCTGAGTTTACTCAGTATAGTTTCCTAGTTTTCTAGGTATTCTTTCCAAGCTTACTTAATGGAATTCGCGAGTTTACTCAGTATATTTCCTGAACTTCATCAGTATAATTTCCCAGCTTTCCAACCATAGATCCCGATCTTAATCAGAATAGTTCCCGAGCTTACTCAGTATAGTTCCCGATGCTACTCAGTTTAGTCCCGAAGCTTACTCAATATGGTTCCCTTTGCTACTCAGTATAGTTCCCGGGTTTATTCATTTTAGTATCAAGCTTACTCAGTATAGTTCCTGAGCTTACCCAGTATAGTTCCCGAGCTTACTCAGTATAGTTCCCGAGCTCACTCAGTATAGTTCCTGAGCTTATTCAGTATAGTTCCCGAGCTTACACAGTATAGTTCTAAAGCTTACTCAGTATAGTTCCCGAGCTTACACAGTATAGTTCTAAAGCTTACTCAGTATAGTCTCCAGCTTACTCAGTATAGTCCTCGAGCTTACTCAAAATAGTTCCCTAGCTTACTCAGTATAGTTCCCGAGCTTACTCGATTTAGTTCCCTATTTTACTCAGTATAGTCCTCGAGCTTACACAGTATAGTTCCCGAGCTTACTCAGTATATTCCTCGAGCTTACTCAGTATAGTTCCCGAGCTTACTCAGTATAGTTCCCGAACTTATTCAGTATAGTTCCTGAGCTTACTCAGTATAGTTCCCGAGCTAACTCAGTATAGTCCTCGAGCTTACTCAGTATAGTTCCCAAACTTACTCACTATACTCCTCGAGCTTACACAGTATAGTTCTAAAGCTTACTCAGTTTAGTTCCCAAGCTTACTCGATTTAGCTCCTATTTTACTAAGTGTAGTCCTAGAGCTTACTCAGTATAGTTCTAAAGCTAACTCAGTAAAGTTCCCGAGCTTATTCAGTATAGTTCCCTAGCTTACTAAGTATAGTCCTCGAGCTTACTGAGTATAGTTCCCAAGCTTACTCAGTATAGTTCCCGAGCTTACTCAGTATAGTTCCAGAGGTTACTCGATTTAGTTCCCTATTTTACTCAGTATAGTCCTCGAGCTTACTCAGTATAGTTCTAAAGCTTACTCAGCAAAGTTCCCTAGCTTACTCAGGATAGTCCTCGACCTTACTCATTATAGTTCTAAAGCTTACTCAGTAAAGTTCCCTAGCTTACACAGTATAGTTCTAAAGCTTACTCAGTAAAGTTCCCTATTTTACTCAGTATAGTCCTCGAGCTTACACAGTATAGTTCTAAAGCTTACTACGTATAGTTCCCTAGCATACTCAGTATAGACTTCGAGCTAACTCAGTATAGTTCCCGAGCTTACTCAGTATAGTTCCCGAGCTTACTCAGTATAGTTCCCGAGCTAACTCAGTATAGTTCCCTAGCTTACTCAGTATAGTCCTCGAGCTCACTCAGTATAGTCCTCGAGCTTACTCAGTATAGTTCCCGAGCTTACACGGTTTAGTTCCCTGTTTTACTCGGTATAGTTTACGAGCTTACTAAGTATATTACTCAGTATAATTCCCGGGTTAACTTAATATAGTTCCCGAGTTTTTTTCGTTTTTTTTCCTGAGTTTACTAGGTATTCTTTCCAAGCTTACTCAATGTAATTCCCGAGTTTACTCAGTAAAGTTCCTGGTTTTACTCAATGTTATTACGGAGTTTACTCAGTATAGTCGCTGAACTTTACTCGGTATTTCCGAATTTACTCAGTATAGTTCCCAAGTTTACCCGGTATAGTTCCCTATCTTCCTATAGTTAACGTGATTACTGGTATATCTCAGTATAGTTACTATGTACCAACATGCGGCATTCAAGCTGTTTCGACATTACTTGACCTTTAAGAAGTTCAAAGAGGAGAGTTCAGATGTTTGTAGAGGGTCGTCCACAGAAGACTTCAATCACTCACAATGTCACCAAAACGGTGTTAAGCCAGTTAAAATTTGACATGCTCCCTTAAGCGGAAGGAGCTTTTATACCTCCAACAAAGGAGAGTTCTTGTTGTATTGGTTGACTTCCCTTAAGGCGTTATAGTTAGGATCTGTTTCTCCAATCTGTATAGGCGCCCCACAGTGACGAGAATCAGGAATGATTTCACTCAATATAAAACCGAGCAAATTATGAACAGGATATTTAAATACCTTGATCAATGCGCCAGTGTTCAATACATGGTCATTTAGTCGAGAAATTGCTCCGAATTTCATTTTGTTATTGATGATTTATGCAAATAAAAATGCATTAGAGGATTTTGAAAAGCCGGTAAATATAAAGGAGCAATTATAGCGCTCTGAAGAGTGAAGGTACCAATCGATGTAAATTGTGCAAGTTGAAACTTACTTAATAAGCTTAAATCTTGACATATAATTGTACGTCGACAAAAATCTTATTCGTATTTTGCGCATGACTAACGTCAATATGGTAGGTTACCGTGTAATATCGATTTTAGCGAGATTTGGATTATGGCGCTTAATTCTACTAAGTTGACGTCGCGTGATCCGCGCGAGATCTGTAATCACTATAATTCTATACAATACAGAGCTTAATGATGGCTGTGCTGTCTTATTACGCTCCAGAGCTACCATAGCAATCTTAACCTTCATCAAATTGTCGCCATAAGGCCATACATTTAGATAGAACCTCGCAAGTCCTTAATTACACGCCTTGCTTCCAATCTTTTCCTTTGGATGAGAATTAAGCCAGTAAAGGGTGTAGTTAGCTCGCTGAATTACCATTACAATAGTATGTTTTGTGGAAACTATTTTGGTAAAACGCGGCATAATTATAGAGAGATGGACAATCGTCTGAGGACAGTTAATGATTTGTTATAAACTTAAGGACTTATACGAACCAGAATAAAAAGGAGGGATGGGGATTGAAGGTCTGTCAAAGTCATTTGAATCAGGGGGAAAACACGGGTTTTAATCAAATTTTTTACAACCCTTGTAACTCACACAGGAAATAAGCAGAAAGATTTGTTTTCACTCCTATTCGATTTCACCAAAACTGCTGGATAAAGATCTAAGACTTTTGTGTCCGTTCGTAGGTCGTTTTTTTTTTAACAATACATAAGGTAAAACATTCTTTTTTCTCTCCGGAAGTGGTAATTGGGATTTTGCGCTGTTTATGTATTGTAGTTTCTATTTAAACATCCCTAGGTTCATTTCCTGAAAGAATTGTTGTCTGTGGGGTCTTACTTATTTTCTCCAAAACTTACTTTTTTGAATTTCTAACAGGATTATAGTTGATAGTGAAGACGGAGTAAGAACTACAGGGAGGAACTTTTTAAGCAAATATAAATTTGTCACACTAACTGTGGTGCTCAAATTTGTCTCCCTTGATTATTACCGTAAATGTTGTAATAAAAGCCCCTTTGTGACGGAAGTCATCTCCCGGGGAATTCGGGTTTTAAAATCTTGATAAATGTGTAAGCGTTTTCACTGAAGGGAATTCAATTATGATGGAATCGGCTGGCAATGAGTTTGTCAGATTATGAGCCGTTAGAATTCGTTTTTCTCGCTGATTAGCTACCTAATGGGTTCCCGGGGACCATTAACAGAGTGGTAAAGTCGTTTTTACACCACCAATAGGATCATTTGCCTTATATTGATCCAGTATCATTCAACTTCTATGAGGTATACTATTTGTATCTAACTCGGCTAACGTACATACTGGGAGTCCTTAACTCCCCCTTAGGACACATATTCCTGCAAAATAAAGACAAACGCTGAATTAGGAGTAGTTTATAGATTGACAGACTGATGACATGGCGCTCCCTGAGGTCGTAAAGCCGACTTACTCTCATATCACTTTGTGGGATGAATATGTATGCGAGATTATCACCGTGTTTGTGTGGAGACGCTAACGTCATTACGCACTCCAGAGAGTTTGTAACCGATGTCGGTAACGCATGCGCAGAATCCATCCACGACACCGCTTTGTACCAGTTTTATATGTAGAAAATAAAGGAAGAGCCAAATTTAAACGTTGGAGTTTCTGTCGGGAAAATGAAATTAAGAAGACCTCATCATATCATTAAGCCGACCTCATCATATCATTAAGAAGACCTCATCATATCATTAAGAAGACTTCATCATATCATTAAGAAGACCTCATCATATCATTAAGAAGACCTCATCATATCATTAAGAAGACTTCATCATATCATTAAGAAGACCTCATCATATCATTAAGAAGACCTCATCATATCATTAAGAAGACTTCATCATATCATTAAGAAGACTTCATCATATCATTAAGAAGACCTCATCATATCATTAAGAAGACCTCATCATATCATTAAGCCGACCTCATCATATCATTAAGAAGACCTCATCATATCATTAAGAAGACCTCATCATATCATTAAGAAGACCTCATTATATCATTAGAGAGAAAAATGAATTGTTCTGTCATAATGAACTTTTCTACTACCATTGACTCCCTTTACATTGTTTATTAGTGAAAGTATTTGTTCCTGTCATACTTTCTTCTCAAAGTATGTGTGTCGATTGCGGGGATGAAGCCGAAGGTTGAACCCCTACATATTTACACACCTACTTTGAGTAGGAAGTATGACAGGAACAACCCCTATAACGAATTTATCACACTGAGAACCGGCCATTTTGTTACATTTTCTTCGTCATTTTTGACCTTTGAAAATATAGTGACCTACTTATCTGCATCAAAGTAGGACACCACGTGACCGTTATACTGCGACGCCTCTGGCTGATATGAGTACGAGGCGTGATTAATTATAAAAAACGGTCTCCTAAAAATCCTCATGGAGGCTATACCGGAGAAAGACACAAAACTACGTTTACACGACCGTAAATTGATCGTGTCATGATCTATTTCAGACTTGCAGTCCACCCTCCCCCCACTTGCCGAGGTTGAGTGACAGTTCCCCCGTGGGGAGCCCCTCCAGTGACCAGACAGAGGATCTCTCAGATACCCCTACCCACTCCCACACCCGGGAAAGGCGACTCAGCGAGGCAAGTACTACCCTTATTGTCTGTTTGTCTGTCTAGTTGGTCGTCACTCCCACACAAGGGAAAGACGGCTCAGCGAGGGGAGTAATTAGTTGTCTGTCTGTCTGGTTCTTATTTACATGTATAAGTTTTTCCACGAAATTTTGTATTTGTTTGTGATGAGGAAAAAAAATCCGTTGTCAGTTCAGTAGTAGATAAAAACTTTCTGCCTTATTTCATGGTAACACCTTGTGATAAACTTCTTTAGAATGGAAAAGGTAGTCAATGTCAAGCGATCAAGGTCAAGAGGTAAATGAACAATAGAGAAGATGATGATTACGAAGACAACTAGATTTGAGCAAATATGAGTACATTGTGAATATTAATGTAAATTGGAGTGAGATGTCAGAATTGTCACAGAAGTCGCGTTAAATGATGAATAATGTATATAAGATGCTGCTTCCAAGTATAGCAAAATATTAGTAGAAAACGTAGTTAGGCGAGTTTCGCGTAGCGATCTCGGCTGAAGTGATCGCAGGATTTTCATGACGTCACATCCGTGACATCCACGGGCCCCAAAATGTATAAATCGAGTGAAGATAAATATATATGTTGAAGCCCCCTGGAATCTCTTGAATTTCAGCCTTTTTAGGACCCATTTTCGTGACTGTAATTAATTAAAGAATGGAATTTGATGCATTTAACAATTATATTTACTAAAAGGTAGGTAATATTCACTAATATTCACTCTTTCTTGATTTAAACTGATTGTTTTACCCATGATTGGAAAATTTTAGGGGGCCCTACGCCCCCCCCCCCCCCCCTCCTTCAATCCGTCACTCACTAGCAGTCATGCTGACATAGGTTCATAAATGTTTTGTTCCCGAACATTGGATAATGGATTTGTTCTATCTGCTAATACAATATTTAAAAATCCCATGAAATAGTTTGATATCATTCTAAAATGAATAAACGAAACTCGCCATCAGTTCCTTCAGAGCTTTGATTTTAAATATGGCCAAGATATTTCACAGAAGGTTCATTGTAAGAAATACTTGAATGTAAGAGGTTTTAGTAAAAATGAATGACCGCATTCTATTTTAATATTTCAGGCAAGTTTCCAATCAAGTTCCGGGCGAGGCTACGAGGTAAGAGTAGATTAATAAAACAATAATCATTTAAGTATAGTGCTCCCTATAGTAATATTGATAAGAAATGCAGTAATTATGGAGGCCAAAGAACTGTACGATTAAATCACAAATATACAAAATTACCCTTCCAGAATGAATTACACTAAACCACAGGGATTTATCTCGCTAATACCGGTTGCTCTATTTACTATGTATGTGTTATATTTATGTGTATGTTATATTTATATGTATATACCGGTTGCTCTATTTACTATATGTGTATAACACATATATAGTAAATAGAGCAACCGGTATTAGCGTGATCCCTGTGCACTAAACATAGAAATGACTTGTCCAACATATATTGCATTCACCAAGGGCAGAGAACGATTGATGGAAATAGCCATTTTCATTATTCGAAAATCTTTGTTGGTGCAAAGAAATAACATTATACTATAGAGAGAATAAAAGTCTGAAGGGATATCCAGTCCCCCGTGTGTCTAGTACACTGGGGACTTGGTATTATTGAGTTGCGTATTTGCTATAGTCCAAGGTATGGTTAGACTACATTCCTAGTTGTCTTGTATTTCGTGACAGTATTGTTACAATGACATACAAGAACGTAATTTTTTTCTTCTTTAATTTTCTTTTTTTTTTGTTCATATATATGCTATTAAATACAGACATACAAGAACGTAGATTGTTGTTGTAGATTTGCCCAATCATTGTTTGAGGTAAAACTACATGTTAATCAAAAGTGTGGAAATTCATGTGTAATATTACATTGATGTTTAATTATCATCAGTTCATGTCTGGTCGTCCTCAAGCTGTTACCCTCAAGGAAGATTGTTTGGTCGTGTGATATTGGAGGACTTTTGTTATATTGGAAATCGAACCTTTATTTGTTTGATCTCATAGTTCTTCCAAAAAAAAAAGAATGCAATAAGGAAGAAGAAAATGGGGAAGTGGGTTCTGAGTCTCCCCAACCTTGAAAAAGTCGTCTGGATCCGCGATCGGAGTAAATATGTAATCTTAGAGGAATTATTGAAAAGCCTGTATTGAGATTGGAAATCAATAAGGAGTTGGTTTGGTAATCCCCCTTGAAAAAGTCGGTCTGTCTGTCTGGTTTCGCGTATAGTTGATCTGTCATTTCAGAATAAATGCCCACAAGCTTGACTGCAGGCAAATCAATAGAAAAGGGTAATCTATAATGAAGTGATTGTCGTCTTGGAAGGATAAAGACAAGTGACAGCACGGGGCAATCGTAAAGTTGTTAGCCACTCGAGTTGAAGCGATGGCGGCCGTCTTGATGGGAAAGTTGTAGGCTTGACAAATTACAAAGTGCCTTAAGGATTCCTGGGTTCATAGGGTCGTTAGTGAAGGGGAGGTAGCCAAGCCGACTTACTCTGTATAGCAGATGGTCACTGCCCCTTGTATACGGACCACAGGACAAAATTAATGCCCTTTTATCCAATCCTAAAACTCTTTATAGGTTTGAAGTGGGCATTTGAAATGAGTGGTTTGGATTTGTAGAGTGTGAGATGGCAAGTCAAAAAGCTACATCGATGGTCCAGAAAGGAATTTGTATAAGGACTCTATAAGGGAAAGTTATGTGCATTTAAGGATTTTAGTCATACACAATGTATTCTCAGGAAAGTCAAAGAGAAGTAACATGGATGATCCAGGAATAATTTCAGCCCCACCCCTACCACCTACCACCCCTACCCCGCAGGTGTCCTGATTTAGGCATCGTATTAGAACATGCGGTTTATTTTGTATTATGTCAACAATATTTTGGTCAATAAACATATATGAAGGAGTTTATGATTTCTTGTGATCAAATAAACTTAAATGTTTGATAGGAAATATATCATGAAAGAAGACGGACATGTATCTCTTAATAACCTTGAATAATTATAACGTTTTAAGAAATACGATTTTTAAGAATAAAAGTGACGGTGTATTTTGTGACGATATGCTCATCAGTGCACACTGTAAAGAAGGGACACTTAGCCTAAGGTTTCTGATCGATGAATTCACAGGAAATTACTTGCAATCCTAAATGAGTTTTAACGGTAGTAATTTAACCAGTTTGATGTATGCATAGTATAAGTGATTTTATCGGCTAAATTCACTCAACCGGAAGTCACGTGATATGCGCCGTGAACACCAGACTGTTGGCTGTTTAACCCATGGCGTATTGATATTGTGATATATTGTTTGACTTGGGAATCTGTGTTAATTTGGGAGTAGATAACACTTTAGTAACATTTTTATTGATATTTTATATGTATTTTACTCTCTCATAGAATACAATGTCATATTTTATGAGTTGATTACTTGATAGCTTTTAGCCCGCTGCAGTTCAATAAATCCTGTCGATCGATATCCAATTTTATTGAACCTCTTAAAAAGGTTGTAGACGCCGGGAAGTAGGATCCCGAGGGACATGACGGCTTTGTCTGGGATCATGTTAAGCCATAACACGACTTTTATCTATCAGATCTCCAGGAAGAGCCCTGCTCCCTTGGGAACCCCGCAGATTCACTTTATTGGTAGCTCTTGCCATAATAGGCAAATTGCCTTTGAAATAACAGCTCATAAAATCACCCCAATCTCTTTTTCTCTCTCAGGCGTTTGCCATCAAATGATGAAAATAAATTATTCACTTTTTTGGATAGGCGTTTTAAAGTATCTTTGTTTTGTAACCCTCTGTAGCCTGATTTACTCGGTGCATTCTATGTTATCTATGGTACACTTCACAAGGATATAATTATAGAAATTCTGGTAAAAACCTACATAGAAATACTTATAGAGCCCGAATATGGCGCCCAGCTAAAGAAATCAAAGTAAAATTATTAGACTGCTTTTTACTGAAATATCTATCAGAAATATTTATGGGAAACCCCCATGATGTCTATTATAAGTAAGAACTGACTATGCAGGTACCCTTTGTTTGTCGTTATCTATGGTCATAAGTTATCATTGTGACCGTAAACTGTTTGATACAAATGAAAGACATAGTCTCGTAAGTTTGTTTCTCCTTTGTATATCTCAAAATGATCCCAAAAGTTTAACTTTTCATCCGAGGAAAATATGCCATGTTTATAAGCATGCTAATTTGTCCTAGGACGAATTACCCGTGGTAGCTTGAACATTTTAAATGTCAAGGTTACCGATAAGACATACAGGTACATGCTATTTGTTCACTGCCAGGCGTAAGTCTGACCTAGGTCAACAAGTCAATTGTTCACTGCTAGGCGAAAGTCTTTCCTAGGTCAAGGTTACCGATAAGACAGACAGGTACAAGTCATTTGTTTTATGCCAGGCGTAAGTCTGTCCTAGGTCAAGGTTACCGATAAGACATACAGGTACATGTCATTTGTTCCCTGCTAGGCGAAAGTCTGTCCTAGGTCAAGGTTACCGATAAGACATACAGGTTCATGTCATTTGTTCCCTGCTAGGCGCAAGTCTGTTACCGACAAGACATACAGGTACAAGTCATTTGTTCCCTGCTAGGCGAAAGTCTGACCTAGGTCAAGGTTGGGCTTAATATGACCTACGTTACTTTTTCAAAGTCAAGGTAATCCGTTGCTGTGCATGGCAACTTTCCCAAAGTAAGGTTGCCCATTGATGGGCAGTTTAATTTAATCGTCCAAGGTCAAAATTGTTTACAGCTATGTAATTGAATTGTCTTAGTTCAAAGTTATTCAGATAAATTATCCAAGGTCATGATTGTCGACTCTTTGCAAGACAGGTCAGCTTTCGAAAGATTTTAGACAGGTCAAGTTGTTCAAGGTTAAGACTACTCCAACGTCAAATAAATAAAAAACAGCCAGTTGTGATTTTAATAAAGTATGCATTTTATTTTCCCTCAAATTGTCTTCTTATGCTTTTGTTTGGTCCATTCCGAGATATTTTTAAAATCTATGTTATTGAGGTAAATTCTCTAAAGTATTCCTTTCCTTCAATTGTTGTTTGTTTAGACTTTAGAGCCTAGTCTGTGTTGATTCAAAATCGGTTAGGACCAAAATGAAGGACCAGATAAATACCAGCCCTTTAATACGCCTGGGCAGTTAGATAATGCTAGGCTGTGTTTATTGTCAGGATTGTTTAAGGACAGGAGAAACCTGATCTAGCCTGACAATTCAGTCTTTTATTACTGTTCCCTTTTGGCACACTTCTCCGTATCGACCACACGTAGAATTGGGTTTAAGTTACCCATAATTCAGTCGAAAAGCCTGTGTATGAATATTAATAAGCGTTCTTTGTCCTTTTTTCAGTGTGACAGTGAAAGCGGGGACGAACGGGTGAGTCAAATATCTCTATTTACAAATTTTATGACTTCGGATTTGTGCTTCTGTGTTGTAGGTAGTCAGGCGGCTTTAATGTACGCTGTGATTTGTGTTAGGTAGAAAAATGGAAGAAAATGGATGAAGGTTTGCTTCTGTAGAGCAATATTAGACGTCTGATACGCTGTGAAGCGTGTGGAAATTAACCTAATTGGAGTGAATCATCGGGAGCCTTTAAGGTAGGCTGAGTGGGGAGACACTGAAGTGACACAAAGGAATACAGCAGCTCTCCGTCATGTGACAAGGACACTTGTGTACTGCTAGCACAATACACGAGTAAGGGTAGCTTGTAGCTGACAATACACGAGTGTGTATCTTGACATTGTCACAATACTGTATTATAGTGTAGCCTTACAAACATGTTTACTGTATCAAGGATTGTGAGAAATTGTTAAACTTGCTTGTTAGTTTCAGGTAAGTAACATGTAATCTAACGGGAAAAAAGATGTACTTGCAGTAGTTATGTGTCTGTCTTTGGATGTCCGTAGGTTCTGTCTGTCACCGCATGTGTTGTTGTCAGCCTATGGAATTTTCCATAATGCCTGTCAATCCCTTTACTGTCCAATATTCTTCTTAGTCTTAGGATGTCCATAGTGTATCTCATTATTACCGGGAGTCTTTTTCCAGGATTCTTGTCGGTCTTAGGATGTCCGTAGTGTATCTCAATATTGTTGCGAGCCTTTCCCAGGGTTGTTGTCAGTCTTTGGATGTCCTTAGTATACCTCAGTAATGCTGTGAATCTTTTCCAGGGTTTTGTCAATCTTTTGATGTTCGTACGTAGTGTAACTTAGTACCAATTGCTGTCTTTTTTCCAGGGTCTTTGTCAGTCTTTGGATGTCCGTAGTGTATCTCAGTATTGTATTGCTGTGAGTCTTTTCCAGGGTTTTTTGGTCAGTTTTTGGATGTTTGTAGTGTATCTCAGTATTACTGTGAGTTTTTCCAGGGTCCTTGGCAGTCTTGGATGTCCGTAGTGTATCACAGTATTGCTGTGAGTTTATTCCAGGGTTAAAGTCAGTCTGAGGATGTCGGTAGTGTACCTCAGTATTAATGCGAGTCTTTTATCCAGGGTTCTTGTCAGTCTTCGGATGTACGTAGTGTATCTCAACATTGTTGTGAGTCTTTTCCAGGGTACTTGTCAGTCTTAAGATATCGATAGTGTACCTCAGTATTGCTGTGAGTCTTTCCAGGGTCCTTGTCAGTCTTTGGATGTCCGTAGTGTATCTCAGTATTGTATTGCTGTGAGTCTTTTCCAGGGTTTTTTGTCAGTCTTTGGATGTCTGTATCTCAGTATTACTGTGAGTCTTTTAATTCAGGGTTCTTGTCAGTCTTTGGATGTCCGTAGTGTATCTTAGTATTGCTGTGACTCTTTTCTAGGGCTCTTGTCAATCTTTGGATATCGATAGTGTACCTCAGTATTGCTGTGAGTTTATTCCAGGGTTTTTGTCAGTCTTAGGATGTCCGTATTGTATCTCAGTATTGCTGTGACTCTTTTCCAGGGTTTTTGTCAGTGTTTGGATCTCTGTAGTGTGTCTCAGTATTGCTGTGAGTCTTCCCAGGATCCTTGTCAGCCTTTGGATGTGCGTAGTGTATCTCAGTTTTGCTGTGAGTTTATTCCAGGGTTTTTGTCAGTCTTAGGATGTCCGTATTGTATCTCAGTATTGCTGTGACTCTTTTCCAGGGTTTTTGTCAGTGTTTGGATCTCTGTAGTGTGTCTCAGTATTGCTGTGAGTCGATTTTCATAGTGTCTTTCATATCGTTGATCTCCATAATGTCTTACAGAGTTTGGATGTCCGTAGTGTCTGTTAACGCCCTGCTTATAATCATTCTTAATTTAAACCCCCACCTCATCCCAATTAAGTCCTTTTCTCGTCTCAGTGTTACACATAACGCTGTGTTTAGGTACACACAGTGTAGTGATACGATCTGACTATAATTACGGGATTGAGAAGTACATGACACTCAGATCCATTATGTAAAAGGAGATCCTTGCTATCATTCTTTAAAGTTTTGAGTAGAAAGAAGGCGCGGTCTCTCTATACTCAGTCAACAACTGGATACGTACAAAAACAAAAACTGAGAGCTAGGTCACTCGATTATTTTCATTGTGAGTTGTACAATAAGCGCTGCGTTCGGAACAGTACATTCTAAAATGTCCCTGAATTGTGTTGCAATGACTTGGCTAAACTGGCCTTTTGTTGCATTGCTGTTTTTTTAAACACTTAGGTTCCTCTCTAACGTCTGTCCATTCTGTCTGTGATGTATATATTAGGTTCATCTCGGTCAAACGCCTGTCCATTCTGTCTGTGATGTATATCTTAGGTTCCTCTCGGTCTAACGCCTGTCCATTCTGTCTGCGATGTATATCTTAGGTTCCTCTCGGTCTAACGCCTGTACATTCTGTCTGCGATGTTTCTTAGGTTCCTCTCGGTCTAACATCTGTCAGTTCTGTTTGCGATGTATATCTTAGGTTCCTCTCGGCCTAACGCCTGTCCATTCTATCTGTGATGTATATCTTAGGTTCATCTCGGCCTAACGCCTGTCCATTCTGTATGTGATATGTCTTAGGTTCCTCTCTAACGCCTGACCATTCTGTCTGTGATGTGTCTTAGGTTCCTCTCTAACGCCTGTCCATTCTGTCTGTGATGTGACTTAGGTTCCTCTCTAACGTCTGTCCATTCTGTCTGTGATGTGTCTTAGGTTCCTCTCTAATGCCTGACCATTCTGTCTGTGATGCGTCTTAGGTTCCTCTCTAACGCCTGACCATTCTGTCTGTGATGTGACTTAGGTTCCTCTCTAACGTCTGTCCATTCTGTCTGTGATGTGTCTTAGGTTCCTCTCTAATGCCTGACCATTCTGTCTGTGATGTGTCTTAGGTTCCTCTCTAACGCCTGTCCATTCTGTCTGTGATGTGTCTTAGGTTCCTCTCTAACGCCTGACAATTCTGTCTGTGATGTGTCTTAGGTTCCTCTCTAACGTCTGTCCATTCTGTCTGTGATATGTCTTAGGTTCCTCTCTAACGCCTGTCCATTCTGTCTGTGATGTGTCTTAGGTTCCACTCTGACGTCTGTCCATTCTGTCTGTGATGTGTCTTAGGTTCCACTCTAACGTCTGTCCATTCTGTCTGTGATGTGTCTTAGGTTCCTCTCTAACGCCTGTCCATTCTGTCTGTGATGTGTCTTAGGTTCCTCTCTAACGCCTGTCCATTCTGTCTGTGATGTGTCTTAGGTTCCTCTCTAACGCCTGACCATTCTGTCTGTGATGTGTCTTAGGTTCCTCTCTAACATCTGTCCATTCTGTCTGTGATATGTCTTAGGTTCCACTCTGACGTCTGTCCATTATGTCTGTGATGTATGTTCAATTTTCTGTGCTGTATGTCCCCGGTCTACCGACCAAAGGGGGCATATTATGTTTGGCTATATTTTCGTAAAGATTCTATATGATGACCTTTCATTGGACTTGGAACCTAGTAACCTTGATCTGTGACCCAGTCATTACCTTGGCATTCGGTTTTAGGGCCAAAATCATGGATTGTGCGACTTCACTTACTGTCAAAGAGCACACGTAATCTGGCGTTACGTTAGTGATTGTTTGCGATATCTGCCAGCGAAATAAAAGCTGTGCTTTGGCTATAATTGCTCTCTGTATTGTCGATAGAACAATTGGTCTTTAGGGGTTTCGGTATTCAAAGGGATAAAAACGAAGCCCTTTTACGGAAGCTATTATGGTACAATTCTTTAGCGAAACGCGGTGAATTTAGCACCGGAACTTGGCGCCTGTCTCCGCTCTAGTACTGCATAGAAAGCCGTACAATTCCCCGGAGACAATGCTATACCAGAGTTCGCCGCACAAAGCCAAACCATCTCTGGTCACCAGAGAAAAAAGCTATTTACACGGAAATTACATTACTAAGATTAAATTCTGGTATCTCAGTGTGCAAAGTTAAAATAAAGCGTTGCCTATACGAAATAGATGTCACAGAGGTGACAGAAAACGACCTCAGACAAATTAGATTGTAGTTTCTACTTCATTTCCCTTGGGTGTATAATTTGTAGTCCCGTTTCCCGCTTTCTCGCCTTTCCTGGAGGATTATTACTTCCTAAACGCTAAGCCCCATAGCGCCCTTAATTTTCATTCGCTTTTCGGAATACGTATCCAGGTTTAAGAAAGGGTTTAGGGTTGGTGAAAACAAAACATATCTATCCTCTTTCATCCCCCTTTCCCCAGACGAGTGGTACATTTTATATGTCGGATTACTGAGCCAAAGCTGACAATAATCCTGAATACTGATACTATATTATCTTTGAACTTCCTTTAGTCCACCTGAAGGTGGATAAGGGTCCATGCTGTAAATTATGTGTTGTTGAATGATGCTGTGAATTTGAAGACGAACCATCCACCAGTAACTCTTTATACCATCGAATAATTTATCGTTGATAAAGAGAAAGGACAGAGACAGACCCAATTGCCTTTTATTTTTCATTGAAAAGGGATTTTAATTGAAAATAAGGGGGGAGATATCATACTAAATTCATCGCTACTCTTCTCAGAGGGAATGGAACTTCGTACTTGGATATGCTTCTATCTTTTGATCAATTGAACATCTCACTGTATGACAAGCATGATGGTTTCAGCTTCCACATAACTATTCCGTCTTTTCCTGCATATGGCGTCTTTGTTTCTCAATTGATACGATACGCCAGGGGAAGGCATGTTCCAAATACGAAGATTTCATCGTTAGAGCCAGACGGCTTGCAAGTAAGCTACTTGTTCAGGGTTATATTACACATTGGCTGAAATCATCTTTGAGGAAGTTCTTCGGCCGCTACGGTGTTGTAATAAAAGAATGTCATATCTCCTTTTCCAGAATGATAATTGACATTCTGGATTCGAATGAATGGCTGTCTTCATCACCAAACAAGAAATATTTACCTGATATGTACATCAATATGTACATCGAGACAATCACCGAATTTGACAAGTTTTCATGGAATTGTTGCGAGGGATGTTGCATGTAATCAGGAGACGCTGACTCTTCCCGGGCACCTTGTCTCACTTCGGAATGTTATTCATTCCAAGGTTCGAAACCGTTTCAATGGAAATTCTAAAGAATTTGTCTTGCCTTCTCGACTTTGAGACTGAATTACTGATGGGTACTTCTTTAATTTTTAGCCGAGTTGCAAAACTCGGCTCTTAATTTGATGTGAGACGGGCGGGCGGGCGGGCGTCTGGGCGGGCGGGCGGGAGGGCGTCAACAATTGGTTTCCGGACTATAAGTCAACTACGAAAGAGGCTATAACAATGAAACTTCATACACTTACTCACCATTAGTCAAGGATGAGCCCTATTGATTTTGGGGTCAAAAGGTTAAAGGTCAAGGTCACAGGACTCAGATGATTGAAAATGGTTTCCGGACCATATTTCAGCCTGTATTGCACCTATAATCATGAAACTTGCCAGAAATGTTTCCCTTGAATCAAGGATGATGCCTATTGATTTTGGGGTCCAAAGGTCAAGGTCACAGGACTCAGATGATTGAAAATGGTTTCCGGACCATATTTCAGCCTGTATTGCACCTATAATCATGAAACTTGCCAGAAATGTTTCCCTTGAATCAAGGATGATGCCTATTGATTTTGGGGTCAAAAGGTCAAAGGTCAAGGTCACAGGACTCTGTTGATTGAAATTGGTTTTCGGACCATATTTCAGCCTGTATTGCACCTATAATCATGTAACTTGCCAGAAATGTTTCCTGTGGATAGAAAATGACCACTTTTGATTTTGGGGTCAAAAGGTCAAAGGTCAAGGTCACAGGACTCTGATGATTGAAAATGGTTTCCTGGCCATATTTTAGCCTGTATTGCACCTAAAGTCATGAAACTTGCCAGAAATGTTTCCCTTGAATCAAGGATGAGGCCTATTGATTTTGGGGTCAAAAGGTCAAAGGTCAAGGTCACAGGACTCTGTTGATTGAAATTGGTTTTCGGACCATATTTCAGCCTGTATTGCACCTATAATCATGTAACTTGCCAGAAATGTTTCCTGTGAATAGAAAATGACCACTTTTGATTTTGGGGTCAAAAGGTCAAGGTCACAGGACTCTGATGATTTGAAATGGTTTCCTGGCCATATTTTAGCCTGTATTGCACCTAAAGTCATGAAACTTGCCAATAATGATTCCCATGAATCAAGAATGACCCCTATTGATTTTGGGGTCAAAAGGTCAAAGGTCAAGGTCACAGGACTCCGATGATTGAAAGTGGTTTCCGGACCATATTTCAGCCTGTATTGCAATTATAATCATGAAGCTTGCCAGAAATGTTTCCCATGGATCAAGGATGACCACTATCAATTTTGGGGTTCAAAGGTCAAAGGTCAAGGTCACAGGACTAAGATGATTAAAAATGGTTTCCCGACTGAATTTGAGCCTGTATTGCACCTATTATCATGTAACTTGCCAGAAATGTTTCCTATTAATTTTGGGGTCAAGAGATCAAAGGTCAAATTCATAGGACTCGTTAATTGAAAATGGTTTCTGAATTATATATGAATGTGGATCAACCTGAAACATGCTAATAATGTTTCCCATCTGTCGAGACCATATTCAAATCATGTATATTTTACTTATATTCAAGTTTTGCAACTCGGCACTTTGTATCTTTGATGCATTTTAAGCTTATTTGTCTATTTAAATTCGCCATTTTGTTCTACTCAGAGGGTGCTGACCTTAACCCTAAATTTGCCTCTGTACTCTACTCAGATGGGGCGTACACTCTCTTTAATCCTAAATTCACCACTGTGCTACACTCAGAGAAGGCTTCGTCAGATTATAGGCTTTAAGCAAGGCTTTGTATAGACCTCATTTTTTCTATTCATGTAAAACCTAGTAAAGGTGTCAGCAGCCAACACGCTTTATCGCTTCTTTAACGACTAAATTCCATCAAAATTCCGAAATGTCTAACTTAACTCATTTACCGAATTCACAGGGGAACACTTAATTCAATATTGGTACAGCAGAATTCTTTGTGTGAGAGAAAACAATGAATCATAACAGACTTTAAGCCGAAGATGTAAAACACTTTGTTCAACAATTAACACTTCTCATTAATTTCGTAAAGTTCATGTCTCTCAGACTCTCAGACACAACCTTCTATCCAAAAGGCATTGTTAGGCCACAGACTTGGTTGATTGTCAATATTGAAATATATGTTTTATATATAGTACCAATTTTATTGTACTAGACACGTGTTTCGGATATTTTAATCCTCGTCAGTAGTACTTCATGCCAAACACTTTAAATAAAGCCAATGTGAATTTTCCTTGCACCATCTACAATACAGAGCTTTAATTTCCTCTTGCGAAAATGAGCGGCTCCAAATTTTGTGTAGGGTTGATTTCTACAATTATGCGTTACATTGCATCTCTCTCTCTCTCTCTCTCTCTCTCTCTCTCTCTCTCTCTCTCTCTCCGATTGGTAGTAAGCCCTGACATATTAAGGATGTAAAACCTTAAATCTTTCCACAATCCACTATTATTTAGGTAGAAGAAAAATACCAGAGGCTTATTACCCCATCTAAATAAGATTAAGGCGACGTTTTCTACTTCATTTAACTGGACATTAGCTCGTTTCATTGCCAATAAATGTAAGTTTGACTGCATTGGCTCGGAAACAAAAATCGTTACGGCTTCTAGCCAGTATGAGCTTGCATAAGAATATGCACAATTTACTAGTTGACATTGTATAAGACGAGTTTCAAGATAGATTTCGGTAGAAGCAGTAGCTAAAGAGATTCCAATGTTAATTGAGGATACGGCCAAAATGTCGACTTGCCCTCTGTACATGCTGTACGTTCATTTTGAAGACAGATATGACATTCCCTCTAAAGATCAAAATTATGAATCCATTTTCTTTTTAATTTTTCACAAAAATTAGAGAATATGTTCCGTATCCTTCTTAACAGATATTCTAAATGACTAGAATGACAAATATGGATAATGACCATATCCCTGTCTACAGTACAAAATCGATAATTCAAAAAATCAGAAACCGAAGGCATACAAAATCAGGACAAAACAGGAACCAAAGCAAACAAAAACAAAAACCTCCACCATATGAAAAGAAGCGAACTCCCGATGTGAGAGTGAGACCAGGTGCCCAGGAAGAGTAAGCATCTCCTGCTTGCATGCAACACCCGTCGCTTCAATTCGGTAGAACTGTCACATCCGGTTACTTCCATTTTGGAAGATATAGAGTACAATCTTTGGTTGGATGGTTCAAATGGTCTATGACAGAATATCATCCACCATTCTGGATAGTGGGACATCATAGTGTATGACGAGTTCCCCATATCGACCGTAGAACTTCCTCAGTGACGATGTAAGTCGGTCACAAACATATCCCTGACTGAGAAGCTTATCTGAAAGACGCCTAGCTCTCAGAACAAAATCCGTATATTTGTAGCCTTTGAGCTTGTTCGGAATTTTACTGCTTATAAGTGTAACATTATATATAAAGATGAAACTCCAAGATCATTATCAGTATCTGCTATACATGTATTACGGTTATTTTACACCTTTAATACTACTATGTTACTCGGAAAGTTTATGTGTTTTGTAATGGTTGAATAGCTATGTTTTCATCAAGACGTGAACCCCAAAATCCTCATCAAAAAGATTATAGTATTTCTCATTTGTAATGTATGAGCTTTGGTTGGCATATTTCCCTTTTAAACCCTTCATATTTCACTTTATTATTGGACCGCTGGGCACAAATTATAAGCTGTCAATTTCACATACATACGAAATTTCAATTCATTTGTGATAAATTTCCACTTTGTACACAAAAATATCAGCTGAGAACATTTTCAATCCATTTAGAGTTTCCCACTTTCTATGGAGCGAATTTCTCCCCGTCGAAGATCAAATAAAGCTGCCTACGAACGTGTTTAATGATCCATGGCTATGTTTTTCACTTAGCTGCAAATATTGCTTTAATACCTCAAAAAGGGTTTTGATTAAGATATTAAGATCGGCTTTACAAACTGTAGGCATTTAATCGTTAACGTGATACCATTTCATAAGAGTGTAAATCGGCCATTTTGTTTCACTATGGATGTTTTTGGTCATGTTACGGGGTTACTTAATGTTATATGGTAACAGCTGAGGGAAGTTTGGGACAATTTGTCGTTTATGGAGAGTTAACTTGCAGTGTTCTGTACAGACCGACGACAGCTGCAGGGGAATAGATGGCGCATTAATGGACATATAACATACTTCACTTGTTCCTTTGATATTTTTTGGCTTCTGTTGAGAGCTGGAAGAGAACTGCCGCGGTAACGTATCACATGGTAAGCTTCACTTATCTTGATATGACATGCGGTATTGGCATAGTTTACACTCAGTCATTTTCTGACGGACGTTTTATAGTAGTTGGTAATGGTTGGCCTTTGACCATAGCTCTCCGAGCCCTTTAATATCGCCGAGTATTACACCTGTACGAGTTATCAGTGGATGTTTTCACACACCGCCGACGTTATCAGTAGCGGTATTGGGTGACTTATCCTTACAGATGATTTTTATATGAATTGAATATTTGCCCATCTCGTGGTAACAATTAGAGGGCTGTGTATTGATCTATACTGTATTCTGATAGGAGGGTGGGAGATAGCGCGTGAATGTTAGCGTTGATAGTAGTATAACATTGGATGCTAATACATGTATACAGAATGAAGGAAGTCTGATTTTGATGGAATTTATATTGATCGCAACGAATATTTGATTTGTGTTCATAGAGATGTTTTATTTGAGATATTGAATGCCTAAATAGGAAATATCCTGGAAGGACAGGTGAGTGAGATATTGGAAATTACACATTAAACGATGATTATTCTGTTTTTGATGGACTTATTGCCCATACTGTTTTATATGAACCAGGTTCTCGATAGTACCACTGACTGTCTTTATTATCATTATGCCAAATTCAGATAAAATATAATAGATATATACCCCATTTACTGATTGACTTACCGTTTAGGGTCATCTATGTCTTTATTCTGGATTTTCAATGTGGGCAAGTCTACTTTTATAGATTTCCTGGTAGTTGTATGTCTGGTTATTGAAGTTGTTTTGACTGATATCGGGAGTTTATTACAACCCTTAGGCTATGTTCCGTTGAGGTCAGTGCAAGTTGACCTCACTGGAAATCTCTTTTAAACCCTAAAGTAGTGTTGGATATTATCATTTACCTCGATACTTTCGCAAGAATCAGTCATCTTATTTACGTGGGTCCTGTAGCATCATATCCCACCCATCCTGCTACGTGTTTCGGTACATTTTTGGAAATAATAACTTTCGCACGCTTTTGTCATATTACATTGTTCACTGACGAGGGTTAAGTACCCGAAACGTGCATGTCTGGTCCATGCAGAAAATCTGTTCTAAATGATGCTATTCAATATAGATATGACGAATATTACAAGCCTTGTACATGTTGTACAAGTGTTCATTCTGAAACTTGTTCTGTCAATGGCACCATCCCTCGAACAATAAAATGATCATAGGAGTATCTCGTTTAATAAACTACTTCAATAAATCTTTATGTCATAAAGTTAAAGAGGAAGATAAGTATCAGTTTCAAGTGAGTATTACAAACCAGAATCAGACTTCGAACCTGGAGAGTAACAAGTAACATCGTAACCTTATGGCGTATTAATCCCTCCCGGTTTCCAAATTTAGAAGGGTATCTAACCCTAACCCTACCCCAACTAGTAACATGGTATCTTTGTGGCGTATTAATCCCTCCCGGTTTCCAAATTTAGAAGGGTATCAAACCCTAACCCTACCCCAACTAGTAACATGGTATCTTTGTGGCGTATTAATCCCTCCCGGTTTCCAAATTTAGAAGGGTATCTAACCCTAACCCTACCCCAACTAGTAACATCGTATCTTTGTGGCGTATTAATCCCTCCCGGTTTCCAAATTTAGAAGGGTATCAAACCCTAACCCTACCCCAACTAGTAACATGGTATCTTTGTGGCTTATTAATCCCTCCCGGTTTCCAAATTTAGAAGGGTATCTAACCCTAACCCTACCCCAACTAGTAACATCGTATCTTTGTGGCGTATTAATCCCTCCCGGTTTCCAAATTTAGAAGGGTATCTAACCCTAACCCTACCCCAACTAGTAACATCGTATCTTTGTGGCGTATTAATCCCTCCCGGTTTCCAAATTTAGAAGGGTATCAAACCCTAACCCTACCCCAACTAGTAACATGGTATCTTTGTGGCGTATTAATCCCTCCCGGTTTCCAAATTTAGAAGGGTATCTAACCCTAACCCTACCCCAACTAGTAACATGGTATCTTTGTGGCGTATTAATCCCTCCCGGTTTCCAAATTTAGAAGGGTATCAAACCCTAACCCTACCCCAACTAGTAACATGGTATCTTTGTGGCGTATTAATCCCTCCCGGTTTCCAAATTTAGAAGGGTATCTAACCCTAACCCTACCCCAACTAGTAACATGGTATCTTTGTGGCGTATTAATCCCTCCCGGTTTCCAAATTTAGAAGGGTATCAAACCCTAACCCTACCCCAACTAGTAACATGGTATCTTTGTGGCGTATTAATCCCTCCCGGTTTCCAAATTTAGAAGGGTATCTAACCCTAACCCTACCCCAACTAGTAACATGGTATCTTTGTGGCGTATTAATCCCTCCCGGTTTCCAAATTTAGAAGGGTATCAAACCCTAACCCTACCCCAACTAGTAACATGGTATCTTTGTGGCGTATTAATCCCTCCCGGTTTCCAAATTTAGAAGGGTATCTAACCCTAACCCTACCCCAACTAGTAACATGGTATCTTTGTGGCGTATTAATCCCTCCCGGTTTCCAAATTTAGAAGGGTATCTAACCCTAACCCTACCCCAACTAGTAACATGGTATCTTTGTGGCGTATTAATCCCTCCCGGTTTCCAAATTTAGAAGGGTATCTAACCCTAACCCTACCCCAACTAGTAACATGGTATCTTTGTGGCGTATTAATCCCTCCCGGTTTCCAAATTTAGAAGGGTATCTAACCCTAACCCTACCCCAACTAGTAACATGGTATCTTTGTGGCGTATTAATCCCTCCCGGTTTCCAAATTTAGAAGGGTATCTAACCCTAACCCTACCCCAACTAGTAACATGGTATCTTTGTGGCGTATTAATCCCTCCCGGTTTCCAAATTTAGAAGGGTATCTAACCCTAACCCTACCCCAACTAGTAACATGGTATCTTTGTGACGTATTAATCCCTCCCGGTTTCCAAATTTAGAAGGGTATCTAACCCTAACCCTACCCCAACTAGTAACATCGTATCTTTGTGGCGTATTAATCCCTCCCGGTTTCCAAATTTAGAAGGGTATCAAACCCTAACCCTACCCCAACTAGTAACATCGTATCTTTGTGGCGTATTAATCCCTCCCGGTTTCCAAATTTAGAAGGGTATCTAACCCTAACCCTACCCCAACTAGTAACATCGTATCTTTGTGGCGTATTAATCCCTCCCGGTTTCCAAATTTAGAAGGGTATCAAACCCTAACCCTACCCCAACTAGTAACATGGTATCTTTGTGGCGTATTAATCCCTCCCGGTTTCCAAATTTAGAAGGGTATCTAACCCTAACCCTACCCCAACTATAGTAACATCGTATCTTTGTGGCGTATTCATCCCTCCCGGTTTCCAAATTTAGAAGGGTATCAAACCCTAACCCTACCCCAACTAGTAACATGGTATCTTTGTGGCGTATTAATCCCTCCCGGTTTCCAAATTTAGAAGGGTATCTAACCCTAACCCTACCCCAACTAGTAACATGGTATCTTTGTGGCGTATTAATCCCTCCCGGTTTCCAAATTTAGAAGGGTATCTAACCCTAACCCTACCCCAACTAGTAACATGGTATCTTTGTGGCGTATTAATCCCTCCCGGTTTCCAAATTTAGAAGGGTATCAAACCCTAACCCTACCCCAACTAGTAACATGGTATCTTTGTGGCGTATTAATCCCTCCCGGTTTCCAAATTTAGAAGGGTATCTAACCCTAACCCTACCCCAACTAGTAACATGGTATCTTTGTGGCGTATTAATCCCTCCCGGTTTCCAAATTTAGAAGGGTATCTAACCCTAACCCTACCCCAACTAGTAACATGGTATCTTTGTGGCGTATTAATCCCTCCCGGTTTCCAAATTTAGAAGGGTATCTAACCCTAACCCTACCCCAACTAGTAACATGGTATCTTTGTGGCGTATTAATCCCTCCCGGTTTCCAAATTTAGAAGGGTATCTAACCCTAACCCTACCCCAACTAGTAACATGGTATCTTTGTGGCGTATTAATCCCTCCCGGTTTCCAAATTTAGAAGGGTATCTAACCCTAACCCTACCCCAACTAGTAACATGGTATCTTTGTGGCGTATTAATCCCTCCCGGTTTCCAAATTTAGAAGGGTATCTAACCCTAACCCTACCCCAACTAGTAACATGGTATCTTTGTGGCGTATTAATCCCTCCCGGTTTCCAAATTTAGAAGGGTATCTAACCCTAACCCTACCCCAACTAGTAACATGGTATCTTTGTGACGTATTAATCCCTCCCGGTTTCCAAATTTAGAAGGGTATCTAACCCTAACCCTACCCCAACTAGTAACATGGTATCTTTGTGGCGTATTAATCCCTCCCGGTTTCCAAATTTAGAAGGGTATCTAACCCTAACCCTACCCCAACTAGTAACATCGTATCTTTGTGACGTATTAATCCCTCCCGGTTTCCAAATTTAGAAGGGTATCTAACCCTAACCCTACCCCAACAAGTAGCATCGTATCTTTGTGACGTATTAATCCCTCCCGGTTTCCAAATTTAGAAGGGTATCTAACCCTAACCCTACCCCAACTAGTAACATGGTATCTTTGTGGCGTATTAATCCCTCCCGGTTTCCAAATTGAGAAGGGTATCTAACCCTAACCCTACCCCAACTAGTAACATCGTATCTTTGTGGTGTCAACAGAAAAGGATATCTTCAAACTCTACTGACGGAGAGCAGGCTTCAGAACAATAAATGTTATTTACCGTGAAATTATAAACATCAATTATATGAAATTATATCCCATGTTTGAAATATTTTTATTTTTTCTTTCTATGCGAGAAAAGAGTAATTTTCTGTGACTCGAAGAAAGGATATTTTGACTAGTAAAACGGATAACCAGCAAGGTTGTGTGCGACATATGAAACGTATTTGTAGCTTAATAACAATAAAGCTTTTTTATCGATGTTCCTCGGCCTTTAGGATTTTTCTTTCGCCTGGAACTCTGATTGTTTCATTTCCGGCCATGATTGAATGCGCCATTGTAAATTGAATCCAATAAAGCCATATCAGAGACTTATCTGGAATTCATTTGAGGCGTCAATTTGCCTTGATAGATTAGATGTTTTTATGCCAAAGGATAACAGATTGATGTTGCGTTAAAGGGGAAAAAATCTGCCATTCACAAAGAAAAAGAGAAGGAGGAATACAATAACTACATAACGGTACAAGTCAGATATTACTTTCTGCGATATGTACTTTAATGGTAAAAGAAAATTTCATCTCCAACAAACCAGAACCAGGAAACAGTGAGCATGGATTGTGACATGGTCCGTTATAGTAATGGAGTCCCATCTTCACGGTTTGTCAGGATGTAACTTGTCAGAATATGCCGATAGGTTCGGTAATGAAAATAATGTGTTAAAGACTTCGAATAAATAAGGCAGTAGATGAGTTGTTAACTGTTGACATCAAATGCCTATGTATTGAAACTGTGCTTATAAAGTCATAATATAAAGATTTTTGTGAAATTCCATACATACGTTGATGGATGAGGAGTTACCTAAGTTGTTTAGGAAATGAAGAAGAAATTTCATGATCAGAGTACTGCAGTATGTGTAAAATCTCCATAAATTTTACACATGTTTTTATGTCCAAAATGCAAATGCATGCAAATTTAGAGGTATAAAATAGAAAACCGTCAAGGAACATCCATTTACGACAGAATCTACTGTACATGCAACTTGATCGTAGTTGTGGACACCTCGTTCATAATGTCACGAGGAGGCAGATGCAATTCTTGAACAATGAAAAAGATGGTATATTGTTAATATTGAAATATATGTTCTATTATATAAAATTTCGGTGCACCGTGTGTGCATTTCAACAGATAATATATCATCAGTGATGCTGGAGGCCGAAAAAGTGGAAATCCAAATAGTATGAAATTATGAAGAGCAAAAGTCTAAACATGACCTAAAATTTCTGTAAAAGAACGTGCTAAGGTCAGAGCTATGCCATCAGGGAGATAACCCTTAATTTTCGAAAATTTTCATGAGATTTTAGACGGAGAATTAACAAATATATTTCAAGTCAAATGCCGAATCACTGTGAAACTAGGTGTACGATATCCTCGGGGACTAAACATTCCACCAGCAGAGATAAGTTAGGCTCAAAGAGTTTATTCAAAAGACTGTAAAGTCTATCTAATGTTTCCCCTATCCACCGGTTCAACCTTTTCATACACAACGTTTTTGTAAGGACGGACTGAAGTGATATATGTATTTTTGAAGTTGAGTGAGCATTTTATGTTTCATGCTGCTTATTGCACCATGGAGACTTCTGTCTTCTGACAACTTAATCAAAGCGAAAACATACAAATATAAATTTGGCCTTAAAGCGACCCCAAAAGACTCATTTTCTAGATCTGAAAGCGTCAGATTTTCATCATAATTCCCGTGTCGTAAGTTAATTCTGAAAGTTGCATGTCTCTAAGATGAGAATGGAATAATTGTTGCTGATGTTTTAGCGCTCGTTTTGACGGGCTACTCAGCTAAATTGCTCCCATGATGCTTCAGCTCA
Organism: Pinctada fucata; assembly: GCA_028142955.1. Lineage (NCBI taxonomy): Eukaryota > Metazoa > Mollusca > Bivalvia > Pterioida > Pteriidae > Pinctada > Pinctada fucata. The sequence continues at coordinate 66,310,865 of AP027106.1, forward strand.
GCTAAATTGTTCCCATGATGCATCAACCAAAGTGGAAGACATTAATATTTGATTTTAGCATAATACAGATTAAATACGGCGCTGCATGACATCCATTTTTTCTGTTTTATAAAGTGAAGCTTTACAGAATATTTCATGAACAGGCGCATTAGAATTTGATACTCGATGAATCTCGTGATAACACTTGTTTGTCTGATCCCAGTGTTTGCTAACAATTGTTTTTGATCGAATTTATGATTCCACAGAGATTCCTACTAACATGCTGTTACTCAGCGCCCTCTAAAAGAACAATGATCTTCGAACTTTGGAAAATACTTTAATGTTTGCATAGCAGTATTATTCACTTCATTTGAAAATGAAAAGAACTTAACAAAAGACACCAGCATTTTGACTTTGTGACATTGAACATGATTTAATAGTTACCAACAGGGGATGCATTTGTAACTCGTTGTAACGGCCAGATGAAGGGTCAGCAGAATTTATGTCCTTCATTATACAGTTGTATATATTCAAGTTATGTAAATAAGTGAGAGGATGATGGATAGTTGTTGCACAGCTGTCATTGTGTACAACTTTGTTTGAATTTTTATGTCTACACATCAATTAAATTTTGAAGTACATATTTATCAGAGCAAGTTAAGGTCTCATAAGTGATGCTCGATGACGGTATAGAGGAAACACAAATAATGAATGGTTAATTGAAAATGTATGCCAAAGCAAGCTAAAGAGAAACCAATGTATTTATGAAGGATGGATTGTAATGTGGTATCCCTACCTAGTTAAGAGGGATAGATAGTTATGTTGTATCCCTACCTTGTCGTTATGAGGGATAGATGGTAATGTGGTATCCCTACCTTGTCGTTATGAGAGATAGATGGTAATGTGGTATCCCTACCTTGTCGTTATGAGAGATAGATCCGTACCTTGTCGTTATGAGGGATAGATGGTTATGTTGTATCCCTACCTTGTCGTTAAGATGGATAGATGGTAATGTGGTATCACTACCTTGTCGTTACGACGGATAGATGGTAATGTGGTATCCCTACTTTGTCATTATGAGAGATAGATGGTAATGTAGTATACCTACCTTGTCGTTAAAGGGATAGATGGTAATGTGGTATTCCTACCTTGTCGTTATGAGGGATAGATGGTATTGTGGTATCCCCTACCTTGTCGTTATGAGGGATATATGGTATTGTGATATCCCTACCTTGCCGTTATAAGGGATAGATGGTAATGTGGTGTCCCTACTTTGTCGTTATGGTGTCCCTACTTTGTCGTTATGAGAGATAGATCCGTACCTTGTCGTTAAGAGGGATAGATGGTTATGTGGTATCCTTACCTTGTCGTTATGACGGATAGATAGTAATGTGGTATCCCTACCTTGTCGTTATGACTGATAGGTGGTAATGTGGTATCCCTACCTTGTCGTTATGACGGATAGGTGGTAATGTGGTATCCCTACCTTGTTAAGAGGGATAGATGGTATTGTGGTATCCCCTACCTTGTCGTTATGACGGATAGATGGTATTGTGGTATCCCCTACCTTGTCGTTATGAGGGATAGATGGTAATGTGGTGTCCCTACTTTGTCATTATGAGAGATAGATGGTAATGTGGTATACCTACCTTGTCGTTATGAGGGATAGATGGTAATGTGGTATTCCTACCTTGTCGTTATGAGGGATAGATGGTATTGTGGTATCCCTTACCTTGTCGTTATGAGGGATAGATGGTATTGTGGTGTCCCTACTTTGTCGTTATGATAGATAGATGGTAATGTGGTGTCCCTAATTTGTCGTTATGAGAGATAGATGGTATTGTGGTATCCCCTACCTTGTCGTTATGAGGGATAGATGGTATTGTGGTGTCCCTACTTTGTCGTTATGAGAGATAGATGGTAATGTGGTGTCCCTAATTTGTCGTTATGACAGATAGATGGTATTTTGGTATCCCTACCTTGTCGTTATGAGAGATAGATGGTAATGTGGTATCTCTACCTTTACTCGTACGAAGCTGAATTCATTCAATCTTTGGTCTCTGAAGGGAAAAGATACTTAGCTTCTGACTTCAACGTGTTGTCCATCAATAATCCAAAATTCGCGGATTACCTGAGCAGTATCTATCCTTCGGAGCTTGAAGTCAAAGAAACTACAGAGACAAATAATTCAGCATCCTATTTGGACATAATGTTGTCCTACGACACTGATGGTCACATGAACACCTCACTCTATGACAAACGTGACGACTTCAATTTCAGGATTACAAACTTTCCTTTTCTGAGTAGCAACATCCCTTCATCGCCTGCTTATGGCGTGCTCATATCTCAGTTGATACGCTATGCCAGAGCAAGTACCAAATATACGGATTTTGTTCTGAGAGCTAGGCGACTTTCAGATAAGCTTCTCAGTCAGGGATATGTTTGTGACCGACTAACATCGTCACTGAGGAAGTTCTACGGTCGATATGGGGAACTCGTCATACACTATAGTGTCCCACTCTCCAGAATGGTAGATGATATTCTGTCATACACCGTTTGAACCATCCAACCAAAGATTGTACTCTTTGTCTTCCGAAATTGAAGTAACCGGATGTGACAGCTCTACCGAATTGAAGCGGTGGGTGCTGCATGCAAGCAGGAGGTGCTTTCTCTTCCTGGGCACCTGGTCACACTCCCATATCGGGAGTTCGCTTCTTTCCATGTGGTGGAGGTTTTTGTTTGTTTGCTTTGGTTCCTGTTTTATCCTGATTTTGTATGCCTTCGGTTTCTGATTTTCTTAATTATCGTTTTTGTGCTGTATACGGGGATATGGTCATTATCCGCATTTGTCATTGTCGTTATGAGAGATAGATGGTAATTTGGTATCCCTGCCTTGTCGTTATGAGGGATAGATGCTAATATGATATCCCTACCATTAAATGCTTTCGATAGTTTGAATGCTTCATATCTTGTTTGAAAAAGTAACAATTTTCAGACTTTTGATTATGTTGATGCCAAGTTGATCGACCTCGTTATTTACTGACCTGCCTTTTCTTTTAAGTTGACATGTCTCACCAAAGAACTATTTCATTCATCAAATTTGTATAAGACAAGCCAAGTGAAATGACATGCGCCTGATATATCGGAAAGCTTATTATTTGAATGGGCTCACAAACGTTATATCAGATCATGTCTTGAAGCTTTTAGTGAAATGATGGTGTAAATAATAGAAATACAAGGAACGAATCCCCCAAAATGCACGACCTTAGACCAGATCTTATATTACTTACAGACAGACCTATCCTTCCATTATAAAGCCGCTGCTGATGTATAAGTAAATCTATCCTGCCATTGTGAATGTACCTTGGGAGTTGCCTAAATTGCTCTTTATCTTTATACCATCCATAAGGTTTAGCAATAGGTGTTTGCACTAGAAATACTGACATTTCCTTTCAATGGATTCAATTAGTGAAATGGAGAAACCTGCAGCGTAGGGAGAGATTAGATTCCGAGCTCTGTACCGTCACATAATACACATCATAATCAATTACTACCAACTTGGCACTTTACCTATGCCGTAATACACACAACATATGTCTGCCCTGCCATGACTGAAGCTACCAAGGCCAGGAATGTGATACCTTATAAATCTTATTTTCCGTCAAATTACCTGCTACATAAATCAAAGTATCAGAATTTATAATGCCACAGGCATACTTCGTTGAATTTCAAGTCATGAAAAAACAAGATGAGTTTGTGTTTGAGAAACGTTATGCTTCTGTCGGCAGCTATCTTTCCTGTATTAGCCAAGTCAACATCACACAGAAGTTAATGTCAAACCTGTAAAATATGAAAATAAGTGAAATCTCTATCATTTACCGTCCAATTGATCTGCATACTTATCTCAACATAAACTTAATGTCTATGTATTTGGGCCCGTGATGCATATATGTCAAGATCTTGACATGACAATGTCAGTACGAATGCACATTGAGTTAGATCAAACAGATAACTTAGATCTACAAATACCCAAACAATACACATAACATCCGGACAACATTCACCAAAATTGCATATGTTCTTAATTCTTTCTCTATGTCTTTTTCCATAGTTTTCTGAATTCTTTCTCTGTGTCTTTTTCCATAGTTTTCTTAATTCTCTTTGTGTCTTTTTCCATAGTTTTCTTAATTCTGTCTGTGTCTTTTTCCATAGTTTTCTTAATTCTCTCTCTCTGTCTTTTTCCATAGTTTTCTTAATTCTCTCTCTGTGTCTTTTTCCATAGTTCTCTGAATTCTTTCTCTGTGTCTTTAAATTTCATTTTGTTTTTCGGTTCATGTTAACAAAATGATGATGCTTAAAAACAAAACAATTGTAATTTCTGGAATTTCTTGTTAAATGAGAGGTTAAGGACGAGAATCCGGATAATCTCCCTATTAGTCTTTTGTCAGATCCTTCCTATACCAACCACAATTTGGGTTCCATGATGTATTGCCTTTATGTTTTGGTCAAGGTCCATACCGAGTAAATCCCAAATATAAATCATGATACCTAAAATGTTTTATGCACAGTTCCCTATGTCCAGTGTATCCTTGAATCGTGCCTGGTAATATAAGAACGCCATATCTGTGGTAAGATAAATTACCTCTATGCATTAACACGCCATGATCTACCTAAGCTGATATGCGTGTGCAATTCTTTGGATTAGAATGAAGGTAAAAATCGCCCCTCAATGGGATATATGAGAATACCGTGCAATAATGACTGGTGTTTACTGTGTGAAGTCACGCATGTTTTCGGTACAGGTGATATCTTTGATCATTTCAGGACCAGCCCTTTAATACCTGACATGATAGGTGATACACGGGCAGATTTGTTGACTTACGTCACTGTATATAAATCCGAGTCTTCTGAACACTTGATCTCAGAGCTTTGTATGGAGCAGCCCCTAGGTACCAACACCTGCTCAAGTGTCCCATCGACCCTGATTTGTCAACACATCTTTTAAATATTTCCACTTGTCTGACATATAGGTTCTGATAGGAGACCAGGCATTTGCTGAATAATCTAGACTAGATAATATTGAAGCGACTGTTATCTACCAAGTTTGACTTTGAACTTATTGCTTGTCAGTTTCTATCTTTGACGAACTATAATTTTATTTCATGCATATAGGGGCCTTTTGGGTAATTGAGATGTAAAGCAAAATGAGGCGGAAATTCTGTTTTATGTGATTGTGTCGATTAAATGCAAAACAGGGAAGACTGTTGTTCCCGTCTCCATGGTAACCACTTCAACCCCGTTATTGTCGTGTCGATTCACTTCTTATTCGTTCTGATCGAATTGCATCGTGCGTTTTGCTTGGAATGTTTTATAGTGTTCAATGATTGAAATTAGTTTATCAGAGTTGCTTTATGTGACACAAATTCAATTTTTTATCGTGAAAGCAATAATCAGAGTGTTCAATCCCACGGATATTTTGTTAATAGCCCTGACAGGTTGAACCAATATAAAAGATAATTTACAGGTCTAACATCTGCATTGTGTAATATTTGACATAAGGGGATACATGTAGTTACCATCAATCTCGGCAAATCCTTGTATGGAACTCTATCTGTCTATGACTTTCATACTTGAGAGACTAAACTGAGAACTGGATAAAAAGAAGACAGGGGTCAACATATTCTTAGAACCCTTCATTTCTTACTTTGACTTCGATGTAATCGTACATAGACAAACAATTTTGACTTGACTGTTTATTGGAGTTGTAAACGTATAGAAAATATTGGTTTAAAAAATTATATGTGTATTTGAATTTATTTTTGTGCCGATATTTCTAATATATATTCTGATTTGAAGATACAACTGGATGGATTTATCCATGGTTGCTTGTCAAAAGTTCACCTAAATGGGCAAGACTGTTTTGATTAAATTTGAGTAGTGAAAGACTCGATCTGGAAATGCCTTATCAGAAATAGAAGTGACATTGTTATTAATGAAGATGAACCTGTATCATAAGATGATAACGTTTGGCCAATCTGACGCATTACGAATGTGCACTGATAGATTGAACATTGTGTGAGACTGGATACATTAAACCTACTGTGTGTAACGGTGTAAGGTATGTTATCTTTGGTACTTTATGTTAGTTTATCATATTATTAGCTACTACTCTCAATGTGACTTGTCGGAGATATCCCCTTCTTTCTTTGAATTACCTATGTTCCGTTAATGTTTGAACTTGATGTTTGACAAAATCTCAGTTGAAATGTTGGCGTTTGGCACCAGATACTAAGGTCAAGAAGTTATCAGTTGGACAGTATCTTAAGTAACGAAATAATCCAGGTTTATCTGTTAGGGCTGACGTGCCGATAGGCGCTCAGTATATTATCGTATATTAATAGCACACGATACGGTAGGGAGCAATCGTGTAGATAGAGTATTGTTTCTGTTGTTGTTGAAATAGAGTATGTAGTACTGTAGGGTAGTTGTACGATTAGAAGTAGCCGTGTAACGTTACGTCTTCAAATTGATAGCATCATTTAAGAACAGTTTAATTTTTAGCATGGAGCTTGGAATGGTCTATCATGTGTTGAAATAGTACAGTTTGGAGCAATTTTTGTTGCTCATATAGTTGTGGTGAATTGTTAAGGTAGGACAATTAGCTATAGTATGGAAGGGAACAACCATGTGTTGTTGTAACGGTAGGGAGCAATCATGTGTTGTTATAATACGGTAGGGAGCAATCATGTGATGTTGTAACATGGTAGGGGGCAATCATTTGATGTAATAAAACGAGAGGGAGCAATCATGTGGTGTTGTAACGGTAGGGAGCAATCATGTGTTTTTATAATACGGTAGGGAGCAATCATGTGATGTTGTAACATGGTAGGGGGCAATCATTTGATGTAATAAAACGACAGGGAGCAATCATGTGGTGTTGTAACACACTAGGGAGCAATCATGTGTCGTTATAGGACGGTAGGGAGCAATCATGTGATGTTTTAACACGATATGGAGCGATCATTTGTTGTAATTGGACGACAGGGAGCAATTATGTGTTGTTTTAGTACCACAGGGACCGATCATTTGTTGTTGTAGTACTAATCTGATTAAAACAATATCTCTACATGCTCCAGATTTTGTTATACGCGACATAACAAAATCGGGAGCATGTAGAGATATGGTTTTAATCAGATTGTTGTAGTACGGTAGGGGGGCAATCATTAGTTGAAATACGCAGGGAGCAATCGTGTTGTTAAAGAACGGCAAGGAGCAAACATGTGATGTTGTTACACGGTAAGGAACAAACAGTTGTTGTTATAGTAGGGAGCAGTCATGTGTTGTTATAGTACGGCAGGGAGCAATCATGTGATGTTATAGATTTGCAGGGAGCAATCATGTGATGTTGAAACACGGTAGGGAGCAGTCTGGCAGTCATGCATTGTTGTAATACTGTAGGGAGCAGTCATGTAACAGAATGGTCGAGAGCAATCATGTTCTGATATGTTGTGGTACTGGGAACAATCGTGTTTTGTAATGGTACGTTAAGAAGCAATCATGTGTTGTTATAGTACGGCAGGGAGCAATCATTTGTTGTTTTAGTACGGTAGGGAGCAGTCATGTTTTTTACTGATCGGCTTTATTTCGGATGGTTTTTCTTTTCACCTTTCATTATAGAATGACCATCAGTGACATTGGATTAACATAGACTGGCATTAATTGAAGGGAAAATAGAAATGCAGCGAAGCGAATGACAAAAGAAAACATAATTTCTAAACTTACTGTACGTCTGTACCATATATAGTACTTTGATCTTTGATAAATTTATAGAACCTGTCTGTAACAGGCGCTGAGGTAAACTGGGGATGACTTAGCACGTCTAGATACCAATACCTGTGATGTAGTGATATCAAGGTAAACTTGTTTGATCTGCCGAGATTTCCTCACTAAGTACACTGATCATATCAATACTGCGCGCACCTGAACGGCGTTATGGCTTCACAATTAACAGTTAGTGATCAGCAATAAATAGCGCCCTCCCAGGGATCAGATGATTACTGACAGACGAGCTAGCGCAGCGCCAAACCGTCAGACATGATAAAAACAACACTAAACTCAACCATGTATACACTATTTATATCATCTGAGAATTTGTATACTAAGGTACATTCCGCGTATATCCGGGTCAATAGTAAAGAAGGGGAGGGAGGGGTTAGGGATGTCTACTTGCGTTCACTGAGAATAAATGTACGATGTCCTCAGTCATGAAAGTTTAATTGTTAACTCTGATTCTGACATTTTATCGTCGATGAAGTGAATTTTGATCCTGTTCTGTATTCTGTCTTCTATAAGGTTCACCTTGTGTTATATCCCATTATGAACTCCTTGAAGCAACAAGCCTTTAATCACTTGTGTTAAAATGATTGAATCGTAAGAGCTGCCTTCAAGTTGCCAAGAGGTGTCAAAGTATAGAGGAGATGAGGGATGTTTACATTAGATAGGCATATACAAGGATTTGGATTGCGAGTCTTGGGGGTGGATCACGGCATATTCAAGGGTTCGAGGTGCGAGATTTCGGGGAGGATCCTGGCATATACAAGGGTTTAATTGTGAGACTATTATAAGGGTGGATAACGAGATTTAGAGGCGGATCTAGGCATATACAAGGGGTTGGATGGCGAGATTAAGGGGTGGATCACGGCATATTCAAGGGTTCGAGGTGCGAGATTTCGGGGAGGATCCTGGCATATACAAGGGTTTAATTGTGAGACTATTATAAGGGTGGATAACGAGATTTAGAGGCGGATCTAGGCATATACAAGGGGTTGGATGGCGAGATTAAGGGGTGGATCACGGAATATACAAGGGTTTGAGTTGCGAGATGAAGGGGAGGATCCTGGCATATACAAGGGTTTATTCACGTGTTTCGATAGCGAGATAGAAGATTTTCGGGAAAACCATTTGGATTGCTATGTACACGAAGATTCACCAGCCTCTTTGTTGACGTATTCCGATGTTACGATTTTCTGAAAGAAAGCTCTAGGTGTGTATGAGTTTTGTGTCTTAAGGCATAATAAAATTCGTATGCTAAGCGATTGTGGTGTCAGAAAAAAAAAATCAGGGCGGGATGTTCCACCCGTTTCCTGTAGAATAAAATGTAAAAAGCTTCAAAATAGTCCAATAAAACTGTCTGTAAAACAATAAAACTGCCAGGGGAGGATGAAGGATACATGAAATCAAAGTTTAGTTGAATAAGGAGGGAGGGTGAGTGAGTGAGTGAGAGAGAGGTTGGTATGAAGAATGATGAAGACGGGTGATTAGGGAGGGAGTGAGGGAGGGTTGGGTATGAAGAATGCTGAAGACGGGTGATTAGGGAGGGAGTGAGAGAGAGTTGGGTATGAAGAATGCTGAAGACGGGTGATTAGGGAGGGAGTGAGAGAGAGTTGGATATGAAGAATGCTGAAGACGGGTGATTAGGGAGAGAGTGAGAGTACATTGAAAATGCAAGTTTTTTGTAACGTTCTATGAGTGTTTGAGGTCATAAAGTCGTTATGAAGACAAGGAAGTTTAGGGTACTGGAGACAATATGAAGTATGTGTATTAAGTCACGGACGTAGAGATCTATTTTCCCTAAACTTTTCCTGTGTATAAGTATACACTAAATCATTGTTTCGTCATTGGTTTTTCCCAGGCATCTTTCTGGAAACTCTGTGTGAATAGGAAACGTTATTCTTTATAGATTATACAAGGTTCATGGGAGCACAATGAAGAAGTAAATATTGCTAAGCTTATCATCTCAAACGAAGACTTCTTGTTGTTGAAGGTTAAATATTGTTTAGATAGATTTTATTTTCCTGATCTCTAGATGTAGACTCCTTAAGAATAAGCTGCAGTAAAGTATATGTGCTCGACGTAAAAGGGATATTGTTACATACAGCTAAGGGTCCAAATATACATTTCTAACTAATTCGAAAGTGGGTGGTGAGACCACGGCCAATATACCCCCACCCCATCCTATCCCACCCCAACATCAACCTGCCCATACCGCAACACAAGTATCCACTGCAAAGGTCAGCCTTGGCCTGCACAATTTACAAAAACTGGGTCCGCCTCAGCCACGATCCACCTTGGAGATGCACAGAATACAGCAAAGATACGATGAGACGCGCACATGAATACAAAGCGTGTGTTATTGAAACCGGATTTCCTCTGATAGTTTGTGACCGAGAATAAAAAGCGACACCTCTTGTTGGTACTTGAAAAAGGGGAAATAACTCTTATCTGCACTTGCACTTGCGGCTTTGGGACAGAGGTATCATTGTACGGAGTAGGTACCATGTACTCGTGATTGGATGGCTATTGGAGTATCATATCGTTAGCAATTGTCTCTTCATATAAACTTAAGGATGTGGTGAAGTGTTAACGTAATGTGCATACAGGAAGAATTTACGAGCTTTATCATACTTTGATCCCTTCACACATAAAGAAACAGAATCTCAGACAATAACTTGGGTGAGTTTGTCATTTCATTTTTTTATTGTTTTATATGACAGTCTCTATTTCTTTTCTGGCATTTGAGGAAGCACGTGTCTTGTATTTTCTTTGTCAAACTATACTGTAGCATTATCAATTCTTACCTGTTTCTGTCAAACAAATTGTCTGTTCGCTCGTCTCTCTCTGCTTAATATCTATTTGCACGTCTGTCTGTCTGATAGTATTTGTCTGCCTATTTGTTTGTATGTCTGTCTGTAACTCTTAGTTCTCGAAATTTTCTTGACCGAATTTAGCCTGGCAAAGTTTTGACCCGTTTTGAAAAAAAATCTCTACCAGCTTCTCATATATTGAAACCTATCGTATGCCTTCATTGAGTGTGGTACAGATTGATATTTTGTTACACATTAACAAGCAGATAGATCCCTGGTATACGGTAGATCATATTGATCTACATATTATTTCAGTTCTTCCTTGGTTTCTCTAGTGTTTACTCTTTTATTGTCTTGCCTAATCCAGAGAGCAATGCAATGTTGTGCTTTTAGAGCAGCATTTGTTCAAGTATGTACAGAAGATGTATTGCAATGGCCCCGGTTTTTTCACATTTGAACATTTTCTCTTCTCCATTATATAAAAGCTCTAGAAGGAGTTGTCATTATTTCAGGCTCCTTCTTTAAGAATTAATTCCCCAATATTACATCAATCATAGTGTGAACCTCCCCCGTTCATTCTGAGACTCGTTTATAGACTCTTGTACTCTGTTTCTACGTGTTTCCCTGACGTGAAGACTGTCATGTTTTCCCACATGTATGATTGGTACTCGTGTATGACAGCAATAAGGAGCGATTTTAAACTGGATGACAAAGCAAACACGAAGATAGAAAGGAAACCCTGAACTGTAAGGAAAGCTAGACAAACATGTTCACAGCGACTTAACAATCTGATGCTATTCTTGTACAATATCTGAATGAGCCACTTGACAAACAAGCCAGCTTCAAGAGATCTCTATTTTTTCTACAGGGGAACATTTGTTCTGGCATAGATTCTGTGTAATCTTTTATTTAAACAATGGTTAGCAGTACTTGAGCTCCTCGAGTGCTTGATTGGCTTTACATTTTATATGGATCCGGGAAAGCATCATGCCATGTACACAAACGTCTCTGAAACCCAATATGTAATCGCTGTGTCAGTTTATACTGTAGGTTGTATATGCAAAAGGAATTGTACCACGTAGATTGGCGCTCTAATTGCGCAAGAGTTATCGTTCTTGCAAATGAAATCTTTCAATCAAAAAGTACAGGTGATAATGTTTTGTATTGAAACAAACAGTTCAATCTGAAAAGTATGCTGTTGTGGTGTAATATTTCCCGCGGTTCAGACGACATCCTTTGATATAGCAGACGACATCCTTTGATATAGCACCGATGATGAATGTTCAGAATGGTATATATGATGTATGGGGGCGGTAACACATGGGGAATATGAATGAAGCTTGTGTCAACGTCACGATCCTACAAAATGCTGGAGAATATGGGGAAAAATTACGATAGCGATAGCTAAAGTGTACATATTCTCAATGAAATACTCTTCTTTTCGTCCAAGTATGAGAGGGGTAAAAGTCGAAAAGGAACTCAAATTTGTAGCTTTTATTTATAGATGAAAAGAGGGGAAGAATATTAATGGGAGTTAAAACGGAAGAGTTCACATCGTAGGAATTGACGAAGAATGTTCCATTCTATTGGGAAGCCAGAGAAACTTAAAAGACAATTTTGCAACAACAACAGCACACCCTAGAATTAAAGCATCGTTTGGTTACAAGAATGGAACACCACCCCCCTTCCCCTTATTTTTCAGAATTGCTGGACCTAACCATGTGATGTGAAATGGATGTCCATGTTTTGACGTTCTGTGTCATGTTTTAGATAGGAATAGCTCGTATTTCCTCTGTCATCACACGGAAATGTACACAGTGGCAGCAAATAGCGCATCTGTCTATTTTAGTCCCATGTTTCCTGACATTGGACTCTGTATAGCACCAATATCGGTATATAATCAGTGAATGTACCATTGTGTACAGTACTCACTATCACAGATCGGGAACATACTTTGTCCAGCACAATATATTCTATATCCGAAATCTGATTGAAGTTGGCTCTGTGAATTCGGCTTTATGCCCGTCTAAGGGCGGCTACATGGTATAGGAATGCTCCCGGAAACTGCACCCCGGGGGAGTTGGATCCGTTCACCGATTTGCATTGCTTATGCATGATTGAGGACTCAAATTTTATAATGTCATCGTATGATGGATAGATGATTTCACACGAATACATCATACTTTGTTTGAATAATATCATATTGAAATATAAAAAGATATTTGATAAATGCTCATTTTCACATGGGCTGTTATAGATGCCGAGAACATATTGATATGTCAGGGAATGTACATACGGACGAGGCGGTTTAAGTTGCAGTGCATTGTCTCTTTGTTCCTGATAATTACTCTGTACAATTATTCTGTGAACGTGATATTTTTGTAATAATGAATTCGTCACCATGGAAACACCCAGCTAACGATCATGGCGACCCACTTCGTCAGTTTAGCTTTGCAAATTTACTTCGAAAAATGGTAAAAAGTGAAATCATTTTTACGACAACAAGCCATGATTCTGTATGTTTTATTGCTGTATGTTCATCATGAAGGGAAAGTGTTTCGTGGGAATTTTATTAAGATTTTATTATTTTATTAAATTAAGTTATGAAATATTGGATTCACTGAAACAAGCATGTGCATCGATTCTCTGGTCAAAATTTAGACATTTTTACCTACGGTTGCGTTGAAATTAATTGCTGTATCATGTATAAAGGACTTAGAGTTCCTGCTTGTTACAGTCTGTCATAGGAAGCTAGATATTTACTTGAATATTTGATTTTTCTGATATATGTTTTAATCTTTCGTAACGATTTATTTCATCTGCGTCTTTATTTTATTATATTTTTTACGTTTTATGAAGCAAATTTGAAAAAGCACAATTTCAAAATATTGAGATTCGGCTCTCCCGAATAACGATTGTGTTTTTCTTCATCTCGAGATAAAAGTCTCTTTCATCCGAGACTTTGCGAATATCCGATATTGAATGAGACGAATCTGTGGATTGTATATTTCATATTCTGTTTGACACAAACCAATTGATTGTTTATATAATATTTTAAGACTTTCCTATTGCATATTTTATATAGACACTAACCTATTATATGTTATATATTTCACAGGCCTCGGATGCTAGTTCTGATATATTCTCCACTGTGAATCACAATCGTAAGTACAACCTACTACTTTGTTTTCTCAAAAAGATGTGTTATTGCAACAACGTACATTTAGAAATTTCTCTAACAATCAGAATTCTTTGTAGAGGGGAGGTTACTATCGATGATCTCTATGAACCTTTCTATTTCTATTATTGGAGCACACGGACTGTCCCACGACGTCCTATTATCTTCCGATGCCACACTTCTACAGTATTTTGCCATAATTGAAAGTAGAAGTAGACTGTCTCCAGTGACCCAAAATGAAAGTTGATTTGTCCCTGGCATTGTTCCCTTTCCAATAGGGTTAGAAATTTGACTGAGAGAAAGACAGACAGATAGACAGCCATAAAAGCGAGGGCTACTCAAAAACAACAGAACGTACTCGGGCCTCTTGTAGGAAAAGTAGTGCGCGTAATACAGTGACAACCCTGCTCCCATTATGTCATTGCTCCGACATTAGTGCTACAAGTAATGGAGTGAAATGTATTGGCTCCTTAAGTGGTCTGAAGCACCTTGAGAGCCTCGTTCTGGATCGTCCTTTGATGACACAGCCGCGCTGTTTGTATGTCGGTGTTATCGCGCTCTCATATAAAAGTGAAATGAAATGGAACTCTATATAACTCTTGGAGTAATTACAAGGATTTTGTGAAGATCTTAAGATGTGTATGTTTAGTATATAACTTCAGAGTCTCCTCCTTGAGTCGTCTACTTGTGAGAAGATAAAGTTTCAACGACTTAACAAATTGTTAATCATTTGTAATACTTTATATAATGGCCACTTGGGACCCTGTAACCTAATGTACTCAGTATTTGATGAAGAAAGCTATGATATTGAAGATAGCGCTTTGAGATATCCATTCAATTTTGTCTATTAAATTTACTGCTTGCAAAAGTATGTATTTGTCATTTGACTTCAGATAAGTCTTTGTATCTGTCCGTCAGTCTGTGTGATGCGTTATTTCTTTTTGGGATTTGTCTGTCCGTCTTCGTGAAACTACGTCAATTTGCTATATATAGATAATGGATTTCTGTCAGTCCTTTTGTATCTTTTGTCAACTACTCTGTGGGAGAAAGTAAATTATCAACTCTGAAATGTGAAGGAGGGGGTGGGATGTTATTGTATTACTACACTATGAGACATGTTGCAGATAACGAAAATGCTTTCCAGGTCATTTCGTAAAAGATTCCTTTGAGACAAAAGAGAGAATAAGGACTTTTAAACACCTGAACCACAATTTGACAAACATCTTCAGAACTTGAGATATTTCAGAAATATTATACTGGGAAACTTTTAAGGATGTGAGTAGACACTTGAGTGTTGAACGAGCTATCGACAATCCACGATAAGTGGCCATTACATGGCCGTGTAGCGCGCCTGACGAGGATGAATATAGTTATAAACATAGGACTGGCAAGAAGTGCTTTATTGCCTGCCACCTCGAGTATTTAAAACGTTTTCAATGCAAGATTTCTATGAGCTTTTGATAGCGATAAAAAGTTAAATAGGCACAGAACAACCTTGTTATGTAAAAGCTGGAGTATTTTTGTATTGATGTTACGTGATGTTATATTCAAGGAGGGAAAAGATATCTTAAAAAAGCTCCTTGATAGCAACCAGTGCAAGACACCCTTCCCCTGCCCCCCCCCCCCCCCCCCCCCCCCCCATAAATAAAGAAAAAATAAGTAGTAGCGAAGCGAGCAAGCGGGCCCGAGCAAGCTTTAATGGTAACACATATATACAAAACAAGTGGAAAAATGAACGAAAATAAGGAAGAAAAGGTACATACTGACCTATTCAATTTTCTTCAACCAAGATCACTACCTTATCATCTTGGTCTCCAAGGCGCTCTCTGATGTGTGCCGCCATTTTAGTCAGTATTTATACGAAAATATTTCTAGATGAATCCCTATTTTTGTAGCTATATGGTGTAGATTCGGTTTTTACAGTGTGTAATATAAAGCTAGGATGAAAAGTAGTGAAATGGTTGAAAAGTGTTAGGTTATTATGTCTGCAACAGGACACTGAAAATTTTTGAATCCTTAGTTTCGTATCCTATATGAACATTTTTGAATCCTTAGTTTCGTATGCTATAATATCAAATTTTTGTAATCCTTAAGTTTCGTATCTTATATAAACACTGCAAAGTGCGACTAGACGGCCCATGCGGTTTTTGCCTGAATTTTCATGCACCGTCTTCGCTTCGTTTCAAGGGCTTTGCCATAATTCATATTACGTACCGAAATCTTAGTTGACCACTGTAAAACCCTGGAAGACAGTATCATCAATGTTGAACCATGTATGTTTGCGCTGTATTGTAATATTTGTATTAATGTACGTGTATTTCAGGAGAATGCCTTGCTCCCTCCACCACTTCCTGCAGCAGTCCCTGTCCAACGCCAGTGGCTTCCTCCTTAGCAACGTCCGTTAACAACGCTGATCCCATAGATACCGTCTCCACGGCAACAAGCACCTGTACTACTGCCACAGCCACAGTACCAACACCATCTACAACCATAGCAACAAGCGCTTCCATAGCAACCACGTCCGTGTCCTCGGTAACAACAAAAGTTCCCTTACCCACAGCTACAACAAGTTCTTGTGGTGTAAGAACCCCAGTTACTCCCCCTGTGACCCGTTCTCCTACATTAAGTTCTGGTGGAGGGAGGCCATCCTCCTTGTCAAGACCTGCAAGTAACACACCAATACACAAAGACCAGAGGAAATTCTCACCAACTCCCATCAAAAGGAGGGAGGACTACCTTAATAGGGAGAGGGAATACCAACGGGAGTATCATCGGGAGAAAGAGCGGGAGTATCAGCGGGAGAAAGAATTTACACTTCCTCCCAACATTCAGTTCAGCAAACCCTGGCCTAGGTATTGTTACAATGATTTATCAGAAATATTGGTCATGCGATCCAAAGGATTTCAAGTACGTCTTACTATCCAAATTTTGTCTTTCCATTAGAACCGTGGCAAAGTTATTCAGAAAGTAAAGCAGTTTTTCAAATGTACTAGTATTTGGAAATGAACTTTTACTTTATTGAAAAACTGGTACCTACATGAAAAACTGGTATCTACATGAAAAACTGGTATCTACATGAAAAACTACCTACACGGTAAGGAGATAATGAAAGGGAATATTTGTATCTTTAGACGTAATTCGTGGATATACATCTTTGTGATCTTCTCTCATAATTCATCCTTAGTTATTTTCTGATAACTGTACATGGTATTTTGTTTGAGTTAGAAAAAAAAACCCTAGAGCTTTAATGTTTGAGTTTTTAGTGCTATAATTTGTACAATAATTTGCAGTATGAATTAGAGGGTAAATTACATATAAAGATTTCATATAGCAAGATCATCAATTGACATCAAACGTCTGTAGAAGTTATTACACAACAGTAATTGCTGAATCATGTAAGAGGCACATTACTCTTTTTTCCTGCGTCTCGTGTTTTTATTTGAGAGCAGAGAAGTTATAGATGTGATCTAGCAGGATAAAAGGCGTACTTGTCAGCTGTTTTTACACGATATGAGATATAGCGTTTCATATTTTAGATTTCATTTTAAGATTGAGTGTCAGATTAGGTATTTGTCGGGATCGTAATTCAATAGTTGATTTATTGAGACAGAAAAGCGGTATTATTTAGAAATAACACACCGTGTATATACCTTAGGAGAAATAACACACCGTGTATATATCTTAGGAGAAATAACACACCGTGTATATACCTTAGGAGAAATAACACCGTGTATATACCTTAGGAGAAATAAAACACCATGTATATACCTTTGGAGAAAAGTTTGGTTTAGGAATATAGAAATGCTCATTCTTTTGTTATTTATCCTTGTACATTGGACAAAAATGTTTTATCTCCAAACAGGAATAATATATATTTTAGCGGAGTTGCAAATAAGTCAAGTATGATACATGCTAGTGCAATGAAACTTCAGTCTTCATACACTTACTCACCTGAGTCGAGGATGACCCCTATTGATTTTGGGGTCCAAAGGTCAAGGTCACAGGACTCTGATTATTGAAAATGGTTTCCGGACTATATTACAGCCTGTATTGCACCTATGATCATGAAACTTGTCAGAAATGTTTCCCGTGAATCATGGATGACTCCTATCGATAATAAGGTCAAAGGTCAAGGTCACAGGACTCTGATGATTGAAAATGGTTTTCGAACCATATTAGAGCATGTTACGCACCTATAATCATGAAACTTGCCAGAAATGTTTCCTATGAATCAAGGATGACCCCTCGTGATTTTGGGGTCAAAGGTCAAGGTCATATCCCTCTGATTATTGAAAATGGTTTCTGGACCGTATTTAACCCTGTATTGTACTTATGATCATGAAACTTGCCAGAAATGTTTTCCTTGAATCAAGGATGACGCCTATTGATTTTGGGATCAAAAGATCAAAGGTCAAATTCATAGGATCCAGGTAATTGAAAATTATGTCTGAACTATAAATGAATGTGTATCAACCTGAAATGTGCTAGGAATGTTTCCCATCTGTCAAGAGCATATAGTTATACAATCCATGTATATTTTAAGTCTGCATATTCATACTTGCATTCAAGTCTTGCAACTGGGCAATTTGCATCTTTGATGCATTTTAAGCTTATTTCAATAATCAGATTATAAGCCTATCAGAAGGAATGTTAGGGACAAAATAAATAAAATAGAAAGTGTCATTTTCCTCACTTTTCCATTCCATGGTTGATATGGCTTAACGTATTTAAGGCATTAGGGGTATAATACTCTACTTCCAGTTGTTTTGACAACAGAAAAATTAAATACCACGAAGTTGACCGAAGACGCACTACTTCGGTTATGTTCGGGACCATACATTTTCATGGCGAGTTGAATGAAACATTAAAAGAAATATCAAATGTTTAAAAATATGTAAGATATGTTAGTACATAATTTCTAGCTTTTCCATGATATTGTTATTATACCCCTAATACCTTGATGCAAGATTCACTTATTAAGATTCTAAATTGTATTTGTGGCATGTGCCTTCCTAGCTACCTAGTGAACCTTTTGGAAAGGACCCAGTGTAATATTTTACTCTTGAAAATCAACATATTTTATTTTCAACCTAATACAGTAGCTAAATATGACAATTGGGAAATTTGTAGTCAAAGGGTATAATATAGTATGAACAATATTTAAGCTATCTGTTATAGGGTTTACCTTATGAACCATATGTATGCTTTTTGTACTTTTTGATGAGGGTTTCACTGTTTTTTCTTGCTCTGTTTCAGCAGTAATGCCTCGGGCCATATTTTCCATCCTCACTCTCCTGGGCTGAGTCCCTTCTCATCTCTACATTCCACTCCCCCGAACCATCACCCATCATCATTCCCCTCCCTGAATCCCACCCCTCTCCACCCCACCCAGCATCCTGGTACTCACAGTATGTTTGCGGCTCCCCTGCCGCCAGGCGCCGCACCCTCAGCTTCACTGACGTCTCATCACACGCTATCAGGAGGAGGGCTGACCAACAATCCTGCCAACGCTGCTGATTCTATGTCTATAGCCAGTAAGTGTCACACATACTCACACATCACACATACACACCATACACATATAACACACACGCTATCAGGAGGAGGGTTGACCAACAATCCTGCCAAAGCTGCTGATTCTATGTCTATAGCCAGTAAGTGTCACACATACACATCACACATACACACACCATACACGTATAACACACACGCTATCAGGAGGGCTGACCAACAATCCTTCTAACGCTGCTGATTCTATGTCTATAGCCAGTAAGTGTCACACATACTCACACATCACACATACACACCATACACATATAACACACACGCTATCAGGAGGAGGGTTGACCAACAATCCTGCCAAAGCTGCTGATTCTATGTCTATAGCCAGTAAGTGTCACACATACACATCACACATACACACACCATACACGTATAACACACGCTATCAGGAGGGCTGACCAACAATCCTTCCAACGCTGCTGATTCTATGTCTATAGCCAGTAAGTGTCACATGTTTACACATTGCACAACAAACACATACCACACATAAAACAAAACTAGCAAACACAGATTTATTGTCTATAGCCATAATACAATCATCAGAACATGTATGATGTATATATTGGTATCGACTCAATTTCAAATTCAGAGAATTAGCAAATTTTGTTTTCCAAGGTCACTTAGACAGCAGGCCTAAGATATTTCTTTAAAAAAGACTTTTAAAAATGATGAAACACTGAAGACTATATTCAGATTCATGCAGTGTTGAGAGTTATCAGTTGAGATTTGTATAGGCAAGGTCATAGGTCAAGGACACAATATGACCTATATCAGTTGAGAGTTGTATAGGCAAGGTCTTAGGTCAAGGACACAATATGACCTACAACATTCCTATGATTTTAATCAAGTACAGAACTAGGGTTTACTAGGGTTAGACTTCTTTAAAATTTACTGGAACTTTATGTTTAAAAAGTTAAATAATCTGAAAAGTTTTGATCAATCACCATAGAGTGGTGTAGACAAGTACTCTCTGTTCATATTGCTTAATGGCAGTAAGCTTTGAACAAGTCTCCGTTTATAATTTTCTGCTCCAATAAGGATAAAATTGGGATCAAGTTATTATGACTTACACTTTGCTTTTCGCTGGCAAACCCAGATAACTCAGCGTGATTCAAGATTATTTGTGATTCAAGAGAAAGCAGGTGGAAGAAAAGTTCAGACCGTTTCTTTTCCTGTGACATGAGAGCGTTTCTCAGTTTTCCATTTGTATTTGTAGTAACTTTAATTTCAAGAATATGAAGAGATGCAGTATTTATGAAATTGCACAGATATTTGAATAATTTAACATAAATGTTCATTGGTCCTTATTTCTATTTATGTTTTCATCAACAGTCATTTATGGACGAATTACTTTTTGTGCACTCAAAGAATTAGACATTTACAGATTGATTCTGACTACTTAGATTCTGTAACAGGCATCAGAAGTTTTAAAATAGAAAAAGATACTGAAATCTTTGTATTTAATTTAATTAAGGTTAATTCTACAACATGTATTTTAAGTAGATTTTAAAAGTTTTATAATGTACTGCCATATTATCAAGATATTCATCCTTCTTATGATCTTTTTTGTAGGCCAGGAGATTTTACGAGAAGAGTTAAATCGTCGATTCCTGGACGCTCAGGGGAGATCACCGCTCTCGTCACTGACGCCAACCCCGTATCTACGACAGGACATTCATCAACATCAGCATATGCACCAGCATCAACACCAACACACACATCAACATATGTACCCCATACCTCCTCCGTTTACTCCGGGATCTCTGATTCCCTCACCAGCCCCTCATATGGTATGTATATAACACACACATCAACATATGTACCCCATACCTCCTCCGTTTACTCCGGGATCTCTGATTCCCTCACCAGCCCCTAATATGGTATGTATATAACACACACACATCAACATATGTACCCCATACCTCCGTTTACTCCGGGATCTCTGATTCCCTCACCAGCCCCTCATATGGTATGTATATAACACACACATCAACATATGTACCCCATACCTCCTCCGCTTACTCTGGGATCTCTGATTCCCTCACCAGCCCTTCATATGGTATGTATATCACACATCAACATATGTACCCCATACCTCCTCCGTTTACTCTGGGATCTCTGATTCCCTCGCCAGCCCCTCATATGGTATGTATATAACACACACATCAACATATGTACCCCATACCCCCTCCATGTACTCCGGGATCTCTGATTCCCTCACCAGCCTCTCATATGTTATGTATATAACACATCAACATATGTACCCCATCCCCAGAATCTTTGATTCCCTCACCAGCCCCTCATATGGTATATTAATTTATCACAACGAGAAAATGTTCTTTTTTCTAACTATGATATTTATTCAATGTCTTTTCATTTTGATATGGCCACTGAATGTTGTCATGACCACATCCTTCATTCCTTTAACAATATCTAAAGCCAAGAATAATCCACTTCTTTCACTGAAGATGAAACTCTGGTTTGAAAGAAATCTTAATCAATTTTCTAATACATGTACTCTATTTTCAATTAACCGAAAAAAAAAAAAATAATGAAATAAAAATTTTAATTGACGTGTATGATCAAAATGGAATCTTTCAATTATTTTTAATCTACTTTCAGTTTGAGAAGATACCTAAGCCATTTGAGTCCCCATTCTATCCAAGGGCTGTAAGTCAATAATGCTTTTTCACATGCTTATGTTTTGTAAAGTATCATTTGCATATAAAATTCCACAGACAATAGATGACTTGTTTCACTAATCAAACAAAGAAATAGATGTCGTGTTTCACCAATCAAACTCATCCTGTGTTGTACATTTTATAGGGTCCCAGTTTACCAGGATACCCAACAGTGTCCCCTCTCTTACACCCAACAACTCCGGGACATATCAGCTCGGGTGTGGCTGGGGCTTTCCAACCTAAGGTAAGTTATGATGTAAGGGAGGCAACTGTAGCAGATGTTCTTTTTAAGGGAGTGAGAGTTGTCCTTCCTTAGCTCAACATGAATCTGGATATGGAAACTGTTCTGGCTGTGGGTGTCAAACCAAAGTAATATTCTTACCATGATGATAAGAGCATGAAGCCTTGTTTAAAAGACCAAGTTTATTGTTACTTTAGTCTCTCACAAGTATGACACTTTGGTCTCTTGCTATATTGAAGCTTTCCTTAAAAGTTTGAACGCTTGCTACTGCTTGTTTCTAATCTTTTGATTATTGTCTTTTAATGAAGATTTAATATTGAATGGATTACAAATATAATTCTTGTTCATGGATTGACAGATTTTGTCCTGTTAAATTTTACTGCTATTAGGTTTTAAGTGTTAAACTGTAGATGCTAAAGCTATGTCAGTTTTCCTTTCTGAATACTTGTGATACTGAACTATTGCTAGTTAGATTTTGGTTGTCACTGTTAAACTATTCTATAGAGACTGCATGTAGATTTTGTGTGACAATGCCATGGTATATTATTGTGCTCATTTTCCATGCTATCACTGGGTTTTATTGCCAGACCTCTAATTTTAGCTGCCTATGACTGTTTGGTGATAGAGCTGTACATTTTACCTTTTCTTGTTGGGTGACAGAACTGTACTTTTTGCTTACAGGGCGTGGCCTCCAGCTTACACCCCAGCGCTGTGATGTTCGCTTCTCTTCATGGTGACAGGGAAAAATTACCTCTGGGAACATCAACCAACACGCCCCTCCCTACTCACAAAGTTAGTGTTTATGTATCCATTATACAATTACATATCATACTGCCATCTACTGTCCTGTTCACTAAATCCAGAACACCCAGTTTTCTCTACAATAAGATATTAATATTATAGTACTCCTTTAGTCGTAACAGAAAATACCATTGTTTTGGCTGTACGTCAATTAAGAGAGAATAAAAAGTCTTAAGGGGATTTTCTATAGTAAAATCACTGAAAAAGCCTGATGATGGACGCTTTGACGTCACAGTTTACTATTGTTGACAAGGAGAACAATATGGCCGCGGCTTGAAATTAACATGGAAGTTTCATTTTATTTTTCATATTGTGGTTTGACGGCAGCTGATAGGGTGCATAGAAGTGAATTTTAAGTTACGACTAAAGGAGGTCAATTCTCTTAAACAATAATTAATAGGAACATTCTTCAGACGACAGAATAAAATGTCAAAGCATGATGCTCTAGATTAAGTGAACAGGACAGTAGTGATACCCTCTGACAACAGAGTTGAGAGGGGTATACTGCAGACATGGTTTTTCTGCGCTTTAAAGCGGAATTCCGCTTCAAGAATTGGTAAATTCCGCTTGTTCATATAATTTCCGCTCTTTCTTAAATTTCCGGAATTTGACAAATCCGTTATAGAATAGATTTTTTATCTTTGCCGTTTTGCGATGTGTCGTGATTTCTCATTGGTCATTAGGCATCCATTCGACCAATCAACAATTAATATTCATCCGAAATACGGAGCAAAGGAAATTCACGACTGTTTCTGGCCAGCCGGATTGATCTTTCGTCTTTTTTTTTGTATTTGAACTTTAGAGAAATGTCTAAAAGCATATGGTCGGTCGTCCAGAGGGGAGAGGTAGATGTAAAGGCCCTTGACTCTGGCATTATTACTAAAGAATCCCTGGAAATGGGAGTGTCGATAGTGAACTACTCTCAAAAAGTACAATTATATTTTCGTTTTAATATAACAACTCTTTTAAGCTGTACTTTTGCACCAAAAAAGCTGTTCTGAAGGGTCTTTAATGATGTAAATTGTCGTTTTCGGCCAGGGGCCTTTGACCTCCTGGTCCCCCTGATATAGGGCACTGCCCCTATACAACCTGCTGGGGGAGAACCCCCAGACCCCCTTTCAGCTTTTTTCTTCAAACGCTAGAATCATGTCTGATACTGGTGTCACTAGGTCTGTCTGTCCACTGACAAGTTTCTTATCTAGCTATAACCAGAGTTATTATATCTGACAACAGAGTTGAGAGGGGTATACTGGTGTCACCAGGTCTGTCTGTCCACTGACACGTTTCTTATCCAGGCTATATCCAGAGTTATTATATTCGACAACAGAGTTGAGGGGGGTATACTGGTGTCACCAGGTCTGTCAGTCAACCTCTTATCCGCGCTTAAAGTTAAGACCCAGAGTTACGTTTTACCAAGCATGATTAAACTTCACTGATAAATTGCAAAGAGGAAAGGGGTATCCCTAGTGATTCTTGGGTACAGGTCAAAGGTCAAACTTAACATGTAATGAAAACAGCATTTCTGTACCCTTACTAAAGCTATCATTGATTTGCAGTGATGAGAATCCTAATGATCCAAGGAGAAACCTTATTAGTCCCTTATAAAGGACTCTTAGTTATTTTGGGATGAAAACTTGAAATATCAATGTCAATTCATGGCTTGTATCATTTTTATACTTGTTTATCAGAAGTCTGGTAAATGGTGTGCCATGCATGTGAAGATTGCCTGGGAGATCCATCAGCACCAACAGAAACAGTCAGAAGTCGGCAAAGAGGGCATGACTTCAGGACACCTCTTCCCTGGTAACTCATTACGCAGACCTACTGACATCTCATCTAGCTCAAGTTTCCTAGGTAACTATCTCATATCAATATCGCAGACATACTGACATCTCATCTACTTTCCAGTTTCTTCGTTATAATTTACTCCCATACCTTTGTATTGTTTTTAATGAAAAACATATTTTCACATTTTCAAATCTCAAAGAAAACTTAAATTTCTATCAATAATATACTGATGTTGTAGGATCTCATAGCAGCAGCAGTGGAAGCTTGCTAGACAGTAGCAATAGTCACCCAGGGGCAAATCAACTCAGTAAGTATATATTATACAATGTACCTATATGTTAATCAGAAAACTGAAATAAACCTAACTCTAGACAGTAGCAATAGTCACCCAGGGGCAGATTAACTCAGTAAGTATATATTATACAATGTACCTATATGTTAATCAGAAAACTGAAATAAACCTAACTCTAGACAGTAGCAATAGTCACCCAGGGGCAGATTAACTCAGTAAGTATATATTATACAATGCACCCAAATGATAATCAGAAAACTGAAATGCTATAAACATTGAAATTTTGCATGGGTTTATTTCTGTGTACAGACTTCGCAAAAATTCACCCCACGCAAAAATATCCCTGCTGCATTCTAACAAAGGCAAAGATGTTTATATTGGAAATATTTCCCCCAAGCGTATTGTCCGGATTTTAAAATCACAAAATTTTCCCCCAACAAAAATGATCACAGTTTCTATAAAATTACATCAATTCATTTATATGTTGTTATATGATTATAAGATATCAAATTTCAGACTAAATTCCATCTTTTGTTAAATACGTTATAATGCAACAAATTTCTAAGTTAACTTCATACAATTTAAAAAAAATATTCGCTGATCTTTGTTTTCAGACTCGCCATCATTTCCTAATAGCTGATCTTTGTTTTCAGATTTGCCATCATTTCCACGACCTTCACCTTACTCCAACATTGGAAGCTTTGGAGGGCTTGGTAAGAAAACAAGATTTTAGTTTTATGTCTTTGGAGAGCTTGGTAAAAAAACAAGATTTTAGTTATATGTCTTTGGAGGGCTTGGTAAAAAAACAAGATTTTAGTTATATGTCTTTGGAGAGCTTGGTAAAAAACAAGATTTTAGTTATATGTCTTTGGAGGGCTTGGTAAAAAAACAAGATTTTAGTTATATGTCTTTGGTGAGCTTGGTAAAAAAACAAGATTTAGTTATATGTCTTTGGAGGGCTTGGTAAGAAAACAAGATTTTAGTTATATGTCTTTTAGAGCTTGGTAAGAAAACAAGATTTTAGTTATATGATTTTGGAGGGCTTGGTAAAAAAACAAGATTTTAGTTATGTCTTTTAGAGCTTGGTAAGAAAACAAGATTTTAGTTATATCTTTGGAGGGCTTGGTAAGAAAACAAGATTTTAGTTATATGTCTTTGGAGGGCTTTGTAAGGAAACAAGATTTTAGTTATATGTCTTTGGAGGGCTTGGTGAAAAAACAAGATTTTAGTTATATGTCTTTGGAGGGCTTGGTAAGAAAACAAGATTTTAGTTATATGTCTTTGGAGGGCTTGGTAAGGAAACAAGATATTAGTTATATGTCTTTGGAGGGCTTAGTAAGAAAACAAGATTTTAGTTATATGTCTTTGGAGGGCTTTGTAAGGAAACAAGATTTTAGTTATATGTCTTTTAGAGCTTGGTAAGAAAACAAGATTTTAGTTATATGTCTTTGGAGGGCTTGGTAAGAAAACAAGATTTTAGAGGTATGTTTTGTCCCGATTATAATTAAACTTGTCTGTGTTACTATATTTATTTTAAAATGATTTTATGATTTACATTTGGATATACATGTAAATGATTTTTATCAAACTTAGATTTGATATTCTCCCAAATAAAGCAAATCAAGCTAAACATTCTTAACAAAATCTGTTATATTATTTTTCAGGAGGAAGTCCTTTTGCATCATCTTCAGGAAGGGATGTTCCACGTATTCCAGGAATAACCCCGCCCCATGAGTGGAATCGTATACACAGGACCCCACCCACTTTTCCTCCTAGTTCCACATGGTCCCGCCCAGATGACCGTGAAAAAGAGAATTTGTTAGCATTGGAGCGTCGTAGGGAGGAAGAAAGGGAAAGGTAAACTAATAATAATTTAGTTTGCATGAGATTTCCCTAACTAACCCCTCCTTATTTTGTTACGTGTACATATCAATTTTTCACAATTATTGGATATATGTACTGAAGACCATTCTAGTTGGATTTTATCTCAAGGCTCGAGATTTATAAAACACACAAGCTATTTCATAGATGTTGTTTGGTAAGGAGGACATCCTCCTTGTTTGTGCACCATAAAAACAGTATTTACAGGCTTCAAACATTACATCTGCATCCAATTATTCATCTCTATTTCTACCAATAGCAGTAATGGCCTCCTACAAATATTTGTGGTTTTGTTTGTAAACCAAAATTTTTGTAATTTTAGAGAAAGACGTAGCGGAGAGAGACACAGGAGTCTAGATGAGCGAGCTAGAGAACATGAAGGGGCATATCATAGTGAAAACAGACACTCATTGTCACGATCCAGATCTCGTTCTCCCCTGGTTAATGGTCGAGTTGGGTCAGCAAAGTCAGATGGCAGCTATGATAAGCCGGGACTCAAAATAAAGGAGGAGAGGAGAGAAGATGATCCCCTGGACAAAATGAGGAATGATTACTTATTAGGATCCTCTAGTATGGCTAACCCTCTTAGTGCTACCTTAATAGAGAGAGCAAGAATGCTTAGTGGCAGTTCATATCCGTTAACAACTGATCGAGTGCCAGCCCACTCAGCGCTGTGGAATTCTGTTGACAGACTTCAGTTTCAACAGGACATGGAAAGAGAAAGAGAGAGGATGCTGAGTCGATTTCAGACTCCATTATCGATATATGAACAAGATAGACTTAGGAAAGAGGACCTACTCCTGCAGGAAGAGAGACTTCGATACTTAGAACGATTCCCAATGTTTGAGAGAGAGAGACTCTCCCTTGATCCCAGGGGGCTTCCCCCGTCTATGAGGCACCATGAACATTTGGGGCCAGGACATTTTCCTAGAACTGTGAGTCCCATGTTAAATCACACTAAAGGAGGATCCCCTGTGTGTGCCCCCGGTGCCCCGCCCCCTCTCATTCCCTCCACCTCACGGAGCCACTCTAACTCTCCTGCTGTAGGCAAACAGAAAATGTCAAACGAAAGTGATAAAACATTCTCAAACTCAACAGATCAAGACAGCCATCCTAGATAGGATCAGGACAATGGCCAGTCCACATCAAGTCTGGACAGTGGTCACTATAAGACAGGGTCAGAACAATGGCTGGCCCCGATTAAGTCTGGACAGCGGTCACTTTAAGATAATCTTGGCAATGGCCCCTGGACAATTGTCACTCCAGTTAGGGCTTGGACGATGGTCACTACAAATGGTGACTTAAGAAAGGTCACTTTAGTTGAGGGTGGATTTTTATAGGGAAGGTCTATTTTTTTAATCAATATTTGCTGTCAACAGTCAAATATCTCTATTGGTATATGTATGGATGTAGATATGGTAACAATGCAATCCTTGTGTTTTAGAACGCATTTGAGAATTCATGTCATACTTTCTACGAAATGAGGCCTGTTATTGGTTACTTTCTGCTAAATGAGGCCTGTGCTTGGTTACTTTCTGCTAAATAAGGCCTGTGATTGGTTACTTTCTGCTAAATGGGGCCTGTGATTGGTTACTTTCTGCTAAATGAGGCCTGTGATTGGTTACTTTCTGATAAATGGGGCCTGTGATTGGTAAGATGTTATGCTTACAATGTGTGAAAGAACCATAGTCACTTTTCAGATATATAGGTCAAAGTGAATGATTTAATGGGAATATTAAAACAACTGAAACCACAAACCATTGTTTTTAATGTTACTAGTCTTTTTACACTTCTTTGAACAGTTAAAAGGAAAGCTTTAATGATGATGACAAAGCAGGCCATTATGCCAAGCAAGGGATGACACTTTTATATTGAACTTTATGCAAATTGTTAAAATCCAAATAACTGACAGGGTAAAAAGATGCCACTCTATTAAAAGCCCTCTGTAGTAGATGTTTGTACCAGATGGATGATTTAAGGGATAATTATTCTTATTTAAGGGAACAATAATTCCTGAAATCCTAAAATTACAAGGGATACCTTTTTATAGAAATCTGGATAAAATAATAAGAAGTAGTGAAAGCCCTACCTCTACATGTAGTTGTATAATCTACATGTAGAGGGTATCAGTTATGATCTCCTTATAAACACTGTGTCATTGTGAATTCACTACAAACTGTTTCTGTATTTGTGTATTTGTGCTATAAAACACAGTGTATTATGTGATTTACAAGGCAGCTGTTCTTATCAAAATGTCTGTACATGTGTATGTATAAATATATAACCAACTTTTAAAGCTTATAGTTCTGTTACCATGGTGATAGTGTGATGTCACACATGTTACCATGGTAATTATGAGATGGTCTATGTGTAAACTGTCTGGTTATGATTATAATGAACTATGAGATGATATATTTTACATAGCCACTAAATGTTGCTATTGACAACAAAGTTGATACGTTGCCATGGTAAATCCTTCTTCACATCATGTTTTGACTCAGCAAAGCTGTAGTGATGGTATATATTGTTAAAGACTTATAAATGCATTCCAAAATGTCACTTGTGGAATAAGTAATCATGTTTTTGTAATTTTGACAATATTTTTATCATTGATGATTTATTTCTTATGATGCAATTGTGCACCCTAATTGGCATCAAATGCACAGGTCATTATTTAACATGCAATATGGTATTATAAGTGCTTTGAATGGTGATTTGTATTTATATCTTGTGGATTTTTAGGCAATGAAATTGTATAATATAAAGACCAATTGTAATATTCTTATTTGTGTAGTAATATTATTATTTAAGAACTTTATTGAATGATGTTAGGCAGCTATAACTTAGTCCCTTTAAGATGAGCTAGAGAGGATACTTCCCCATGTCTGTCTGTCTGTCTGTTACTTTGGTAGTATCTTAATGGTTACAGGAAGAGCATGTTCCCACTGTCTTGTTTTAATCCCAAGTCTTCATTGTAATGTATCACAGACCCTTTCTCAAACATACGCTACTTTTCAATTTTCTTTTTAATAAAATTCAACTGATAAGCTTTAGTAAACCATATTAACTGAAAAATGACACAAACATCTTTGCTGCATGGATTATATGATAATTACAATGTCCTTAACCAGCAAACGGGTGCATTTGAAAAATAAACTTGGTTGTTGATATATACAAGAGTTACGTCTCCAATGTAGGAACAGAGCTAAAAATCTCTAGTGTAAATGAGTCCAATTAATTGTTCTTCAATAAGTATTTATACATAAAACATCAAATTTTATATAACTGCCACACTATCTTTAAATTTTCAGGTAATTTTATACCCCTTGGGTACTGTGCTTGGCACATTATACAGTTAGAGGTTATATTTTCATTTGTGATAAGAGGGTTTTTTTTTGTATAAAGGTTTGACCTTGTGACCTTGACTTTCTCCAGAACATGACATGGCCTACTTATGAAGTAAAGCTGTCTACAGGTCTAGGCAAACTGTCGACAGAGGAATTAGTAGAGGGGTTTAGTTACAAGTGCTTTCAACGTGTACGTTTGACGTACAAGTACACGTCACAGTTTGACGTCACAATCCGAAGACTTAGTTACACGTACGAACCTGCAAAGGTCTAAGTATAGCTATTTTGGAAGGTGTACATGTAGCTAGCATGTTTTCAATCAGGTTAATCTGCGAGAATTTTTTTGTTTGAGATTCCTAAACTTTGATGTAAGGAAAGCTATAATCCTTAACATGCTTTATAACACCGAAAACTGGAAGTTTGACCATTGATAAGTGTGGAAATTTTCAAAGAAGTTACCCGTTCTGTTGTTACGTGACCATTGATAAGTGTGGAAATTTTCAAAGAAGTTACCCGTTCTGTTGTTACATGTAGAGCGTCGTTAACACATGCATAACGTGTAGCTATACGTCGCGTCATGACGGCATTTGATCAAAGATCACAGGAAGTGATGACATCATACGTACACGTCGCACTAAAACTTGTAAATAAACCTCTCTAGTGTCTTCACAGTCATGTTATACAATGTACTGATTATGTATATAATTAATTCAAATGATATTTATGATTTTGGATTTTTAAATCACAATTCCTCTTTAAAAGTAAGTTTTTCTTGCTCTCTGGATTAGAAACTGGAAAGATCAAAGGACTATAGGAAAGATAGCATTTGTAATCTGATATATTTATTGTAATTTATATGAAATGATAGATTTATTTTTGGCATAAGTCTACATTTCTTTATTAGATTAATTTTTTTTCCATTTGAGACAAAGTTTATATTCTATTTCTTCTCAAAATGAGTTGTATTATAAGGACTGAGTAAGGACCATTTTAACAGATCCCCATACATAGTAATAAACTGCTGATATGTTGTTTTCTGCCAGGACCCATATTGCAAAGTCTAGGATTCTTGATAGTGCTTTTGTCTACTTTTGGAATTTTGGCATATATATTTTATGAGAATTCTCTATTTTCTTACTTAGATAAAACAAAATATTGTAAGTTTTTGTTACTATATGAGTTGTATGTTTTCCCATCTCCATGTCTTATTACTGAAGTAAATAACATTTTATCTTCTGTGTTTTTAGGAACGGACTGATAATGACAAACAGAGTTAACTTTGTGTTACTAATATCAAATGCTTTATTTATGATTCCTCTATCCATAAATCTGTTGAATCAACTATCTTTACATATTTTTAATGTATAAATCTGTTTGCCATACATTTTTTGTGTGAATAGTTGCACAATACCAAACCATTTGAATATTGTTTCTGTTTAAAATAGAAACGCAATAAAAGGGTACAAACCTTCAATGGATTTGTTTTCTGTCAAAAGCTTTTAAAATGATCTGGATTCTGAGCTTGTGTTTACATGTTATCTTTGAACGCAGACCCTTGATGTTAGGGAATCTCATTAGTTGTGCATATATATAATTAAGAAATAACTACTGCCTAGCCGTGGTTATAGTCCAGTAATTCACCTGTGGTTTATTGTCAAGCAATTTATTCCCCCAGTTGCATGAAGCAATCACATTATCACACAGCTACGAAGCGTCATTTTGTATATGCGACGAGGGAAATTACTGGACAATAAACCACGGCTAGGTAGTTGTTAGTTCTACTCTTACATTTTGATTATTCGGGAAATCAATTGCAGAGTATGCGCGTGAGTAGGCTTGGCTTATCTGAATCTGTTGGAGAATAGACCATGGGCGAGTTCTATAGCACATATCGGGAGAAAATATAAAATGTCATTAGAATTGTATATATTGGAGATACTAGCGAGGTTTGAACCAGTAACTTTCAAGTCTCTTACCCAATGCCTTAACCACTGGACCACGGAGCCGAGAACTTGATTGAATGTAGACTTTACATTTAACATGTCGATGATTTACATCCTGTGAACATGAGAAAACTGCAATACTTTGTAATTTCCAGATATTTAAAGGACATATAAGAAACCTTGTGTACTACACATTCTTGAGTACTACACTATGTGAATACATAGTTTATATGTTACCTTTAACTCCCGTGTTTTACCTTATGTGAATACATAGTTCATATGTTACCTTTAACTCCTGCGTTTTACCTGATATGAATACATAGTTCAGATGTTACCTTTACCTGATGTGAATACATAGTTCAGATGTTACCTTTAACTCCTGCGTTTTACCTGATATGAATACATAGTTCAGATGTTACCTTTACCTTATGTGAATACATAGTTCATATGTTACCTTTAACTCCTGCGTTTTACCTGATATGAATACATAGTTCAGATGTTACCTTTACCTGATGTGAATACATAGTTCAGATGTTACCTTTAACTCCCATGTTTTACCTTATGTGAATACATAGTTCATATGTTACCTTTAACTCCTGCGTTTTACCTGATATGAATACATGGTTCAGATGTTACCTTTACCTTATGTGAATACATAGTTCAGATGTTACCTTTAACTCCCGTTATTTACCTTATGTGAATACATAGTTCAGATGTTACCTTTACCTGATGTGAATACATAGTTCAGATGTTACCTTTACCTTATGTGAATACATAGTTCAGATGTTACCTTTAACTCCCGTTATTTACCTTATGTGAATACATAGTTCAGATGTTAACTTTAACTCCCGTGTTTTACCTTATGTGAATACATAGTTCAGATGTTACCTTTACCTTATGTGAATACATAGTTCATATGTTACCTTTAACTCCTGCGTTTTACCTGATGTGAATACATAGTTCAGATGTTACCTTTACCTGATGTGAATACATAGTTCAGATGTTACCTTTAACTCCCGTGTTTTACCTTATGTGAATACATAGTTCAGATGTTACTTTAACTCCTGCGTTTTACCTGATATGAATACATAGTTCAGATGTTACCTTTACCTTATGTGAATACATAGTTCATATGTTACCTTTAACTCCTGCGTTTTACCTGATATGAATACATAGTTCAGATGTTACCTTTACCTGATGTGAATACATAGTTCAGATGTTACCTTTAACTCCCGTGTTTTACCTTATGTGAATACATAGTTCGTATGTTACCTTTAACTCCTGCGTTT
Organism: Pinctada fucata; assembly: GCA_028142955.1. NCBI lineage: Eukaryota > Metazoa > Mollusca > Bivalvia > Pterioida > Pteriidae > Pinctada > Pinctada fucata. The sequence goes on from AP027106.1 coordinate 66,344,490, forward strand.
TACCTGATATGAATACATAGTTCAGATGTTACCTTTACCTTATGTGAATACATAGTTCATATGTTACCTTTAACTCCTGCGTTTTACCTGATATGAATACATAGTTCAGATGTTACCTTTACCTGATGTGAATACATAGTTCAGATGTTACCTTTAACTCCTGCGTTTTACCTGATGTGAATACATAGTTCAGATGTTACCTTTAACTCCTGTGTTTTACCTCATGTGAATACATAGTTCAGATGTTACCTTTAACTCCTGTGTTTTACCTCATGTGAATACATAGTTCAGATGTTTCCTTTAACTCCTGTGTTTTACCTCATGTGAATACATAGTTCAGATGTTACCTTTAACTCCTGTGTTTTACCTCATGTGAATACATAGTTCAGATGTTACCTTTAACTCCTGTGTTTTACCTCATGTGAATACATAGTTCAGATGTTACCTTTAACTCCTGTGTTTTACCTCATGTGAATACATAGTTCAGATGTTACCTTTAACTCCTGTGTTTTACCTCATGTGAATACATAGTTCAGATGTTACCTTTAACTCCTGTGTTTTACCTCATGTGAATACATAGTTCAGATGTTACCTTTAACTCCTGTGTTTTACCTCATGTGAATACATAGTTCAGATGTTACCTTTAACTCCTGTGTTTTACCTCATGTGAATACATAGTTCAGATGTTACCTTTAACTCCCGTGTTTTACCTCGACATGTGAATACATAGTTCAGATGTTACCTTTAACTCCCGTGTTTTACTGACTTGTTCGTCACCTTTCATTGAAAACCTAAGGTTTATTAAAGAGCTGTTCATCTGGGAAGAAATCCGTATATCCGGATAATTGGAAGTTGAGCACTCGTTATCCGGATAAGGACACCATTCTCTTTTTAATAGTGAATTACAATCTATACTAGGCGACGGGTATACCTTGGTCTCTCCCTTTCTATAAATAGGTCGATGTTTTTAAAAATGAACTGTAATGAATAATCTTAATTTTGATGATTTTTAGTCAGTATGTTATGATATATTCGGTGTCCCGCTGCTGCTCACTAGCTTTTACTTACATCGAGTATTTACTTACATCGAGTATTTCCTTACATCGAGTATTTCCTTACATCGAGTATTTCCTTACATCTTGTATTTCCTTACATCTTGTATTTCCTTACATCTAGTATTTCCTTACATCTAGTAGTATTTCCTTACATCTAGTAGTATTTCCTTACATCTAGTATTTCCTTACATCTAGTAGTATTTCCTTACATCTAGTATTTCCTTACATCTAGTAGTATTTCCTTACATCGAGTATTTCCTTACATCGAGTATTTCCTTACATCGAGTATTTCCTTACATCGAGTAGTATTTCCTTACATCTAGTATTTCCTTACATCGAGTATTTCCTTACATCTTGTATTTCCTTACATCTTGTATTTCCTTACATCTAGTATTTCCTTACATCAAGTAGTATTTCCTTACGTCTAGTAGTATTTCCTTACATCGAGTATTTCCTTACATCTAGTATTTCCTTACATCGAGTATTTCCTTACATCGAGTATTTCCTTACATCTAGTAGTATTTCCTTACATCTAGTATTTCCTTACATCGAGTATTTCCTTACATCTTGTATTTCCTTACATCTTGTATTTCCTTACATCTAGTAGTATTTCCTTACATCGAGTATTTCCTTACATCGAGTATTTCCTTACATCGAGTATTTCCTTACATCTAGTAGTATTTCCTTACATCTAGTATTTCCTTACATCTAGTAGTATTTCCTTACATCGAGTATTTCCTTACATCGAGTATTTCCTTACATCGAGTATTTCCTTACATCTAGTAGTATTTCCTTACATCTAGTATTTCCTTACATCTAGTAGTATTTCCTTACATCTAGTAGTATTTCCTTACATCTAGTATTTCCTTACATCTAGTAGAATTTCCTGATATCGAGTATTTCCTTACATCTTGTATTTCCTTACATCTTGTATTTCCTTACATCTTGTATTTCCTTACATCTAGTATTTCCTTACATCAAGTATTTCCTTACATCTAGTATTTCCTTACGTCTAGTAGTATTTCCTTACATCTTGTATTTCCTTACATCGAGTATTTCCTTACATCTAGTAGTATTTCCTTACATCTTGTATTTCCTTACATCTAGTATTTCCTTACATCTAGTATTTCCTTACATCTAGTATTTCCTTACATCTAGTATTTCCTTACATGTAGTATTTCCGATGCATCCCATTATTCCTTAAAGGACATTTTATGAGATTCAACTAGATAGGGAGGGACAGTATTATTAACATCTTCATTGTAATTTTGTACTAAAATTTGTCTATCTGATGAATAGGTAATGCATTTTCTTTTTATCAGCTGTCTGCATATCGCTTGTCTTCCCCTGCTTTCACGAATGCAAAGGGGCAGTAAAACTAGTTTGTTTGTCTGTCTGTAAGACCCAAAATTTTTAACCTTGGGATTATGAGTGATATAGATTATCATATATGTATCCTTTCTTACAAACCCTTTCAATCGATACATGTGATACCCACGTAATCTATTTTCCTTGGGGCCTTTGTCCTGCCTTTTTTACAATAACATTAAAGCAGGAAACAATTATCTTATTACAAATTGTACTGAGAAATAATTTATGGAGGTCTCCAGAATTAAGAACAACACACAGGCTGTTTATGCTTTTCAAGTAGTGCCGTTACTCTTCGGGGGAAAAGTATAGATTTTCATTATTTTTTATTCAAATTCAAAGTCGTTGCACGATCCGGATATTTTTTTCATCAAAATCTGGAGTCTGGATTTTATTTTGAAATGTCTCTCTCCCCCCTTCCTCTCTTCATAAAATCAAACGATTGTTACCTTATGCTCAACTTGGAGTTGAAGAAAGATAGACAAGTCAACATGGAGGTGAAGAAAGATATACAAGTCAACATGGAGTTGATCGAAGATGCAAGCTGCAAGTCCGCATTACTTCGAAAGATTTATCAAGTGCTTGAAGTACTATTTTGATTTATATAAGATATTTGTGAGTTGTGTATCATTTTTTATTCATTTTTACCTCATAGTAGTCTTAGTAGATCTAATTTTGGAAAAAAATAATACTTGGCGAAGATATTTAGAAGAAAAAAAGTACTATGTATGTAATTAGGATTTGTGCAAGGCCGCAAAAAGAAAGCTGGTAAAGAAGTTTACGTGTATCAGTTCTATAGTCCTCTTTTTTGTCCTTGATCTCTAGACCCACTATCAAGCAATACAACCCAAACAAGTTGTTGAACAATTTTTAATTTCATCATGACTTTTGTAACTGTTATATAAAATTGTGAATATCCGTTAATATAGGACATTTATGGGGATCCATGGAGGAGGGAAGGGAGGGGCAGTCTATGATTCTGAATAAAAAGATAACTAAGCTTTAGTAGCAATAGCAGTTATTGATTTTATTACGAACATATATTAACATTGTTATAGTTAATATATTATTTGTTTATATTCTAATTATGATGTACAAAGACATTAGCAGCCGCGTGTATTTGAAATGCTAATACTATGTTCAGTATTAGAACTGAGAGATATCCACTTTAGTACTATCTAGGGGACCTTTAGTGTCTAATATCCTTATCTAGGGGACCTTTAGTGTCTAATATCCTTATCTAGGGGACCTTTAGTGTCTAATATCCTTATCTATAGGGGATCTTTAGTGTCTAATATCCTTATCTATGGGACCTTTAGTGTCTAATAACCTTATCTAGGGGACCTTTAGTGTCTAATATCCTTATCTAGGGGACCTTTAGTGTCTAATATCCTTATCTAGGGGACCTTTAGTGTCCAATATCCTTATCTAGGGGACCTTAGTGTCCAATATCCTTATCTAGAGGACCTTTAGTGTCTAATATCTTTATCTAGGGGACCTTTATTGTCTAATAACCTTATCTAGGGGACCTTTTGTATTTAATAACCTTATCTAGGGGACCTTTAGTGTCTAATATCCTTATCTAAGGGACCTTTAGTGTCTAATATCCTTATCTAGGGGACCTTTAGTGTCTAATATCCTTATCTAGGGGACCTTTAGTGTCTAATATCCTTATCTTGGGGACCTTTAGTGTCTAATAACCTTGTCTAGGGGACCTTTAGTGTCTAATATCCTTATCTAGGGGACCTTTAGTGTCTAATAACCTTGTCTAGGGGACCTTTAGTGTCTAATATCCTTATAAGATCTATGTGAAAATCGAACACTCTTGCTCTGTGATACGTGAAGCATAATTCGCTCAATGGTTGACTGGAGAACATGCACGTGCCCATGATGTGTCCACTGGATGGATAGGAAATGACGCTCTGATGTAGGGAATTTAGATCATGAATCAATGAATGATGACTGATTTGACTACTTAATTTGAGAAGATAGAAATAAACTTCAATTTAGTTTAATTCGGGAGATGTGAGCTCACATGGTTTCCAGGCCTAGGGCGTTTTAGGTCGATGTTGCAGTGTGATTAACGCACTTGTACTTGTGGTGCAGGATATGCAGTTTCAGGTTAGCTATCGTTTACATTTTCGTGGGGTTCTTTTTATGCTCCCGGAATCAAAGATTCGGGGGCATTTAGTTTTTGGCCTATCTGTCTGTTTGTCTGCCTGTCTGTCTACCTGTCTGTTTGCCCGAAATACTTGGACATAACTTTTGAATTGGAGGTGATAGTGCTTTCATATTTCAAAAGTGTTTTGAATATACTTCCCTGACATTGTCGCCATAACACTTTCTATATAGAAATAACGTCAGACAGAACATGAATTTGATATATTTTCATTTCCATGCTTCATTAACATCGACGGCGGGTGCGGCTAGCCAACAGAGGCTGCTTACTCCTCCCGGGCACCTGGTCCCACCTCTAGCTTGCTAGGGGTCCGTCGATGTTTAATTTTGTGCTCTTTTGTGAGTGCTGTTGAGATTATCGTCAGGATCTTCTTTAACTCATTCTTTGTGACAAGACCTTTCCATTGATACCAAAATTTTTGACCTCGTGACCTCGACCTTTGACCTACTTTTCAAAAACTTTAACATTGGGAATAACTTTTGAATGGAAAATGATAGGGCCCCGGAATCAAAGTTTCAGGGGGCATATAGTTTTGGGCCTGTCCGTCTTTTTGTCTGGCTGTCTGTCTGTCCGAAAAACTTAAATATTGGACATCACTTTTGGATGGGAGGTGATAGGGCTTTCATATTTCACATGTGTATTCCTTGTGACAAGACCTTTCCATTGATACCAAACTTTTTTACCTCGTAACCTTGACCTTGATCTTTGACCTACTTTACAAAAACTTTAACATTGGAAATTACTTTTGAATGGTAAGTGATAGACCTTTCACATACATGTACTTAACAGAAAGTAGTGTTTATACTAACAAAGATGCCATCGGGGGCATTCGTGTTTTACGAACACAGGCTTGATTTCTTACAGTTTTTGAAAACTTCTATTCGGGTGTTTACCTCTTTGTATTGCATCACCAATGAGTTAAAGAAGATCCTGACGATAATCTCAACAGCACTCACAATAGAGCACCAAATTGAGCATCGACGGACCCCTAGCAAGCTAGAGGTGGGACCAGGTGCCCGGGAGGAGTAAGCATTCCCTGTTGGCTAACATCTATCAATTGGTGCTAGAATAACGATGGGTTTGGTCATACAGGTACATGTATAAAGTGGCGTGTATAAAGCAGGGGATCTAGGGTTAGGGATATTATCTACCCGAGTGGATAGCTTTTGAATGGTAAGTGATAGACCTTTCACATAGATGTACTTAACAGAAAGTAGTGTTTATACTAACAAAGATGCCACCGGGGGTATTCGTGTTTCACGAACACAGGCTTTGTGTATAAAGCAGGGGATCTAGGGTTAGGGATATTATCTACCCGAGTGTATGACGTGGCTGTTACTGAAATTCATATTACTTTCGAACAGTACTGAAGATTAATATATTCTGTTGTCAGATCTACAGCACATATATACTTGTCAAATTTTCTAACTTACCATCATACGGGTATGGCTTTTCATTAATGTGGAATTCAAATTATTTTAACGATAATTAGATTTGATAAACAACATTACACTCTTTACTTTAAAATCAAGAAAAACTGAATTTCTTTCAACGGAAACAGACCGTGACGAAATTTGAATTTTGAAAACTTTTCATTAATTTTGCGTATTTCATCGGAAAATTATAATCAAACAACGTTTAAAGAATTGTATGTACCAATTTTGATCAGAAAAAGATAAATTAAACGGAATCCATTCATTACAAAAGCGATAATAAGCAAATAAAACTTAACGAATATTCCATTAAATGAATGCGTGCACATAACTCTTGTGAGTGGTGCGTCAAATGAGCTTCCATTAACTAAACATCTTTTTCTATGTTTACTTTTCAAGAAAAGTGACATAGCACAGGAAAATATTAAATATCGCATTCGCAGGAAATGTTTCAACACAAAAATCTGACCCGGTATATCAATGATACCGGAAGTGTTATCGACTCGTAATGCACCAGAAAATTTGTAAGCATATCTCGACAAAATAACAGTTTCAATCGCCGACATTTCAAAATCCGAAAAACTAATCACAAGATATCCGTAAGACCATTTCTATTGTAGCCTTTTTCAGTCAAGAGACAAACCGGAAGCGGATGATTCTTTGCTAAATACTGTAGAATTTGATGATATACATCGCAGGATGATCATTTATTCATTTATACTTAAAAAAAACTTTCGTTGTTATTATAAATATAGATATTAAGTAATTGATATCTACCTATCGTTATATTGAAGCAACTGGGAAAAGGTAACTTAGAAATTTTGACTAGTATAGAAAATACTATGAATTATGGAGGTCAGTAACAGTCACGTGATACACTCGGGTAGATAATACGTTATTTACAGGTTAATGAAGAAGCTGCTTAAAACTACGATTATCCAGATTCTCGCTGTTAATGTGATTTTATTTTACAGATTTGAAATTTATGATATATTTACTTTCATAATGTGCAACATTTCGTGAAATTTCGTGAAATTGAAGAAATTCCAACTTGTTGAAAGAGTAACTGTTTTTTGTCAGCACTACCTCTAAAACTGTGCATTTTTAGACATTCTTTCCTAAAGTTTAGCAAAATGTTTGTAAAAAACTGTATAGACCTTATCTTGAACATTAATTAATCCTAAATCACACGACGAGCCTTTCATAAAGAGGCGAAGTCTCACTGAAAAAAAAGGACGTGATCCTTGTATAATGACAAAACTATTAAGAGAAAAATTTACCAACCATCGAGCATTGCATGGAAACTTCAAAATGTTGATTTTTCTTTTTTCACCTTTTTTTGTGATCATCTTGATGCTCCTTGACCATCTTGAGCAATAAAAAGGTTTTTAAACTTTTTAAAAGAACATTTGCCAGTGTTTTAGTTGTTACCATGGAAACCTGCTTGTGAGACCAAAAAATTCTATGAATTAGTACGATTTCTAACTTATTTTATTCATATTTTCTAAAAACCAGCTTAATTCAATTTTGATTAAAACAAATGTCTAATAAAAAGTGTAGCAGAAAAATAGAAAGCCATATATTTTGATAAGTGATTCCGTTGCTATGGTAATCTAAAGTAAGCCTATTTTTCAAATTATGAAAAATTGAAATTATGTCTCCCAAAACATTCATTATCTCAAATCTGAAACGGTCAGGACATATAACGAAGATTGATTATGAATAACCTTATATAGCTTTCTTATAATTATGAAAAAATCGGGAAACCTTTTTGAGGATATTCTGAAAAAATGTTTTAAAATGCCCTTTTTTCAAAACTCAAAAAAATCAAAATACAAAAAAAAATCAAAACTCACTATTCTTAATATCAAATAATTTCAGAGAGCTGTTATAATTTAAAAATGAATTATTCAGGTTATTTTGACCACTTCCACCAAGGAAGACATGTTCATATAGAAGATGTGAACAATTTTTCATAGCAACCATTTTTTCCATAGCAACCATTTTTGATGATTAGATTAATCTATTTATTACGAGTTTTTATTTAAAAATGAATGCGATTTTCCTTTATTAGGGTCATAAAAGGACTTTTTTCATTTTGCAAGTTATTTATGTACATGTATAATGCAATTTGTCACAAAATTTCCGATTTTTCCCTAGCATCGAGAAATACAAAATTCACTACTCCTTAATATCAAATAATTTCAGAGAGCTGTTCTGATTTTGAAAATTAAGTTTTCCCGTAATTTTGTTAATTTACAATAAGGAAGACATATTTATTGATAAAATGTGAATATCCTCCATAGCAACCAATTTTATTCCATAGCAACCATTTTCAATGATTAGATTTAACTATTCATCACGGGTTTTTATTCAAATGTGAATGGGATCTTTTTTTATTTGGATGATAAAAGGTTGTTTTCTTATTTTGCAAGTGATTCATCTATTATGCAAAATGTCACAAATTGCCCATTTTACCTAGCAACAAGATATACACCTTAGTTACCATGATACCTTTTTTAGAAAATTCAAAATGAACAATTCTTAAATATTAAATAATTTAAGAGAGCTATACTTATTCTTAAAATGATCTTTTCCAGTAATTTTGTTGAACTGCACTTAGTCTAAGATGTGAAAAAATATCCATAGCAACCAATTCTATTGCAAAGCAACTATTTTCAATTTTTAAAATTTAACCGTTTTATGACGTTTTTTGTCTAAATAAGTATGCAATGTTTTATTCGGCTCATAAAAGGGTGTTTTCTTATTTTCAATTGATAATCCATTTATTATACAGAATGTCGCAAAATATTGCCCATTTAACCTAGCAACGAGATATACACCTTAGTTACCGTACCTTCCAGCCCCTATGATGCATAAAACCGGTTTATTTTGATATTACTTAGCATGGATATTTATTCCATACTAATGTATGGAAAGTATAACAATAATATGCAGATTACAAAAAATGAGATATTCTCCATAGCAACCACTTTAGTACCTTAGCGACTATTGTTCATTTTTCTACAAAGCACCTCAAGGTGGAATTTTCACATGCAAAATGTTTCCATTTTGTAAAATTGTGTGTATTTATGAGTTATTAATATGATGAGGAGACATAACTTTATATTGGTATACAAAATGAGAAGGCCTCCATAACAACTAACTTCATGCTATAGTAAATATGAAATATACTTATTCAAAATACTTTGAGATGGGATTTTGAAATAGAGCGACTTCAACATTTATCGATCCTTTGATATGTCGTGGTCTACTATACACGCATGTTGAAAACATATCATATCACATAAAGTAAATATGCAATGTGTAAGGGATATCTTTCTGCTACATTCTTCCCTCCTGAACAGATCAATCTGCTGATACAATGCAAGTAAAGTAAAATGCATCAAAGAAGTACCTAACAGTTGTCCAGTCTCAAAGTCGATAAGGCAAGGCCAACTCGTGGGAATTCCCATCGGAACGGCTGCGAATTCCAGAATGAACAATATTCCGAAGTGAGAAAATGAAAAGGTATGCGAAAAAATTATGTACACTATTCCACATTTATCAGCCTTCTCTTTATTTTTTCTGAAATAACAGTGACAAGTGTACAAGTCAAAAAAGAACATGCATTTCATTATACTGAGTTTTTCTGGATAAAATTGCAGGGATCTTACAAATTCGGATCTAAGACTCAAAAGAGAAAACGACAGATTTGTCACAAAATCAGTTCCTGGAATTAGGGTTTACCTTGTGTGTGTTTTACAAACACTGACAGGGAATCGGCGAATCGTAATACGTGCATTTGTACAAACCGAGTGCATTGGAATTCGTTTTTCCTTCTAAACGGGGATGCGCAAAATTTAAAATTTTGTAAGTGCACGAGGTGCACGAAATGAAATTATAATTTTATGAACAAACTTCAGTAAGGTATAACAATGTATTTCCCCCTTCGGCTACCTCAATCTAGCCCGTTCAAAGCTGACGTCATATTAGCGCATGCCAACTGCGCATGCTCATTCTTTCTGAGAGCTGGAGTAGTGTGTCTCTTTGTTCTGATTTTGTCTATTTGTTTATGGTTGTTTTTGTTTCCTTTTTTATTTTTTTTTTTTTAGTTGTTTTGCAACCACCTTGCTGTTAACAAAGGGTACTTTTAATACCCTCATTTCCCTCCTCTCACTCACCCTATTTCATAACTCTCCTATATAAGTATGTATCATACATGCACTTAAATTATGTACTAGACATGCACTCAATATCAGGCCATATCATATAACCATATCTCCAACCACTTTTTTTTTGTTTTTTTGTTTTGTTTTGTTTTGTTTTGTTTTTTGTTTTCTTCCTCAGATTTTTTCTTTTTCTTTTTCACATATACATGCAAATTGTATATATACAACTCTTTTTTCTTTTCTTTTTTTTTTTTAATAAAATAAAGTAAACACTATTTGTGTGCATCTTTACAAATTTAATCAAACAAAAATACATGAGCATGTAATATTGTGTTTCCTTGTGTTCCTTGTCTAGGGCACATAATGTTTATCGAAAAGTTCTCACATCCGTTAGACTGCCAAACATCTACTGTCTGCCGGTACTCAATCGCACCAATGCTTCATCGGCTACTTCTGAAAAGAGATAAGAAATTTTAAATAATTTCTTTTTTTTTCATATGTATACAAGGTAAAATCAAGCAAGTGTAACAGATTTAAATGTTACTATCTGTGCCTCGTTCTAGGGAGGGAGGGTGGGAGATTATACCTTACTGAAGTTTGTTCATAAAATTATAATTTCATTTCGTGCACTTCGTGCACTTACAAAATTTTAAATTTTATTTCACAAACTTCAGTAAGGTATAACAATGTATATTCAAAGCTATATATGAAAAACTGCATCTGAGAACCTGTTAGCTGGGTTTTCCCCCACTTCCTCTATGGTTCTACTATAGAACCTCTTGAATGTACATTCAGACCTCCATTTGGCCATTTTCATTATTTGTGGTGCAGAAAGGCCCTGTTTATTTGCCTTAGATGTTGAGGCACTTCTTGTAGAATGTGCCTTGAATGTGGATATGTCAATTCCTGCCATTTGCATTATTTGTTGTAACCACTTAGCTACTGTACAGGGTCTTACCTGCTTGTGAGGCTTTATATGACTAATGAGTAGGACAGTCTCATTGCCTCTGATGTCTTGCGTTCTATTGATATACTCCAATATACAAGTAACCACGTCTAATTTGGGTTCTGCTCTAAATTTCCCAATTTTAATTTCAATTGGGGGCTCCCCACATCTCCTACCCTTTGTCAAAGTAGGTACACTAAACATTATAGAGTCATCATCAATTACCATGTAATTCATGTCAAGTCTGCTGACCTCGGATGACCTACAGGCAGTGGACAGTGCAATAAGCATGGTAACTTTTAGGGTAAGATCTTTCAATGATAGTTTTTCATTGTCCTCATTTGAGTTTAGGAATCTTAGTACAGTATCAACATCCCAGGTACATGTGTATCTAGGTTTTGTTGGTCTTTCATTTAATATTTCCCTCATTAGTCTGCAAATCACACTGCGCTGGCCAATAGGAGTGCTATTCACTCCCACATGGCATGCTGATATTGCTGAACGGTAAGTATTTATGGAACTGTAAGCATAACCTTTATCATATAAATCTGCCAAATAATTGGCTACTTGTTCCACAGGGGCTTGAAAGGAATCCAAATTCCTTTCACAACACCAGCTATCCCAGTATTTCCAGCAGGTGTTGTAAGAGGATTGGGTCCCTTTCCTCCATGACCTGACCAATAGGCTTGAAGCTCCCTTTGAAAGGCCTTTGGCTTTTGCCTGTTTCCTGACACTTTCCATGCCACTAGCTTGAGTGTCGAGTTCACAACCAGGGGATGACACTCCCCTTCCGGTGACAGCAGAAGGTCCCTCAACGGTGGCAGTAGTATTGGGAAGTCTGCTGTCATGTTCAGGAGCATTGGGTATGCTGCATGTGTTTGCCAAGATGGTGTTATTATTACTAAATCTGATTCCTCTTTCATTACTTTGGCAAGCACCCTCGTTATCAGACAAAATGGAGGAAATGCATATACACTGCGAATCCTCCATTCCGTCAGAAATGCATCCACCCCCAATGCTCCTGGGTCCGGTCTGAGGCTGTAGTAATTGGGTACTTGATTGTTCAGTCTGTCTGCAAACAGATCTACTTCTATGGGGCCCCATATTTTGTTCAACTGGTTGAACATGTTTGTATTTAGTTTCCACTGGGAGGAGGAGCTTACATGGCGACTCTCCCAGTCCGCGACTTTGTTCTGTTGACCTGGAAGGTATTCCGCTGTGAGAGTTATCTCTCTCTCCAAGCAGAATTCCCAAATTTGACGAGTTATTTGATTTAGTACCTTTGACTTTGTCCCCCCATGCGGTTTATGTGAGCTACTGCAGTTATATTGTCCATTTTCAAGTGAACTAATATGTTTCTCCTTGTTTTTATTGTTGATTGTAGTGCTAAATGGGCTGCTTTTAGTTCCAGAGAATTTATGTGTAGTGATTTTTCGTCCATTGTCCAGGGTCCCCCCATTTTCATGCCCTGACAAACACAACCCCAACCCAGATTTGATGCATTTGTCTCTATTATCAGATCTGGGCTGGGTGTCAATATTTGCTTTCCATTGTAATGATGAACATGGTTGATCCACCAATGGATCTCCTCTTTGCAAGCTGGGGAAAGTGTTATCTCTGCTTGATAAGTTTTGTTTATTAGCAAATGTTTTGTTTGATGCATCTGCATTTGTCGTACGTATAATGTGCTTGGTACAATTGCGTCTCTTGCTGAATTTAGAAGACCCAGAAGGCTTGCTACCTCCTGAATGGTCACTTTCTCTGGAGAAAGAACTGATTTGCATTTCGTTAAAATTTTTTGAATTTTCTCTGGAGATAACGATACTTCCATTGACACCGAATTGATCATTAACCCCAGAAACTCTATTTTTTGACATGGTGTCAATTCTGACTTTTCCCAATTCACTATGAATCCCAGATTTTGTAATAGCCAAATTAGAGAGTCTCTGTCCTTCTCCAGAGCAGTGAGACTCTTGTTCATCAGTAGTATGTCGTCTAAATAGATTACAAGACACACCCCTAGTCGTCTCAGTAGTGCTACTACTGGTTTCATAATGTTTGTGAAGAGACGAGGACCTGACACCAGACCAAAAGGAAGGTCTCTGAACTGTAGTATTTGACCTTGACTGTTTCTGAACCTTAAAAATTTCCTGAAATTTTCGTGAATGTTTACTGTTAAGTAAGCGTCTTTCAAGTCTACTTTTACCATGTAATCGCCTTTTTGCAGTAAATTCTTTACTACATGAAAACCTTCCGTTTTGAAGTGTTCGTACTGAATGTATTTGTTCAGTTCCTTCAAATTGAATATTGGTCTCAGCCCCCCGTCTCTTTTCGGACGTATGAAAATATTGCTGAAAACTTGAATTTGATCGTGGTGAGGAGATTCGACCATTTCTACTGCTTTCTTTACAAGTAATTCTGAGATTTCTTTCTCTATGACATTTAAGCTCTCGCTTGACATTTTCTGAGGGAGATTTGCATTTGATTTCGGAGTTTTTACAAATTCTATTTTGTAACCCGAAACTGCATCCAGGATCACATGATCTTTCGTGATGCATTCCCAGTTTTGACGAAACAGGGATAACCTCCCCCCTACTGGGACTGAACACATTTCTTGAAATGGGTGTACTAGGCCCAAATTTGTCAGTTCTACGAATACGTTTGGTCGAATTTCCTCTGACCACACTGACTTTGTTAAGGAGGTTAACATACCTTTTCCCCGAGTTGGAGTAGGATGAAGTCTTGCCCCCACGCGCTGTGCGCGAGGGCCCCGCCCGAAAGGGCCGTCTCTGGCTCTGGAAGCCCCTCTGACCTTGCCCTTGGTCCTGACGACGAGGAAAGCGTTGTTGGTCAGTGTATCTCGCACGCTTTCTGGACGTGGACGGTCCCAAGGAATCCGAATTTTCTCTCGCACGCTTTTTGGTTTTGGAATATTTATCTAGGACCTTATAGTATTCCTCTCCTAGAAATTTCCCTTGCGTGCCGTCCGCAAACGATTTCTCATTTGTTGATATGGATTTTCGGGCTTTCTTTACGTCCCCGAACACCTTTGAAAGTACATTAAGTCTGCGCTCATAAAGACAAGCCACATTTGCTTGTCCCACTAACATGACCGTTTTCTCAAGTAATTTTAGTAATTCATCTAAACCCATAGGGCTTTCTTCGGTTTTCCCCGCTACACCATTTTCAACAGTTTTCCATATTTTGGTGAGCGGTCCCATGACTTGTCCGATTCGTTTCTGAATAAATTTGATGCTCCCGTCGTGAATTTTAGTGAACATCATAGCTTTTTTGTCCTCGATCAATTCCTCTACAAATTCGTCCAACTGTGGAGCACTGAAAATAGAGTTATTAGGTACTGGATTATCCTTTAATATCTTGTCTTTAATGACATCATCCTTCAAATGATGGGTAAAGTGTTTATAAACGTAGTCTCGCATATCACCGGACAGTTTTTCCGGATTATCGCCCTCACAAGGGTCATATCTGGTCCTAGCAGGTTCAGAATCAAAGCTTGCATTTGAATCTTCAGCATCAAAATTGGCATATGGGTCTTCATCACTGCCATATACATCTAAAATGTCATTATCAGCCATGTGGTCTGATTTTATGTCCGATTCATCGGAGTGCCTTCTGGCTAAATTTTGTGACCTTCTGGTCTCAGTAGGTGTGCTTCTGGACTCATTTCCCGATTCTGAACTGCTGTCAGTCATTTTTTTGACTAACTAAGTAATCCTCGGTGGGATAATAATGAAGGATTGCTCTGGATAAAACTCAGATTGAAAAAGGACGTCTGACAACTATGGAAGCCGAAAGAGAGAATGAGCATGCGCAGTTGGCATGCGCTAATATGACGTCAGCTTTGAACGGGCTAGATTGAGGTAGCCGAAGGGGGAAATACATTGTTATACCTTACTGAAGTTTGTGAAATAAAATTACTAGTAATATTTTTTCACTTGTCTTGCATATATTTTATTGATTTTTGATCAAGATGAGTTATAATACCGGATCGCTCGTTGTCCGTTTTTCTCTCTGTCCGATAACTTTTTACACTATTGACTTCTCCCAAACCGCACCAAGAATTTTCCTAAAACTTGGCACCTGGTCCCACCTCTAGTTTGCTAGGGGTCCGTCGAAGCTGAATTTTGTGCTCTATTGTGAGTGCTGTTGAGATTATCGTCAGGATCTTCTTTAACTCATTTATATGAATGAAGTACTAATTCAATATCTTCCTCCAAGTTTATTTAATTCCTTTCGGGGATGTGTCTATGTATGTTTAACAAGGTAACCCTCTTTCAAAAGACATCTTTACCAGAATAGCCACAGGGATCGAAAAAGTTTGGTCATTTCGTTGTAATCTGTTTACTTGTTGTTGTTTTTTTAACACATTTTAAACCATTTCGTACTTTATTATTCAAATGTTTTGTTTTCCTGAGTCCCCGCCCCGCTGGTATTGCACTTATTTTGGCATGCGACTAGATACTGGTTTGATACAAAACAAGATCGAGACTCTTTCCAATATACATTTTTGTTCCCTCTCAACGTCATTGAAGGGGGGATATAGTAATGCCGTTGTTGTGTGTAAGTGAGTGTGTAGGTAATTTTTGTATACAGCATAGAGGGCACAGTTTTTTATCAATTGCTATTGGATCTTCACCAAACTTCATACAAGATCGAGACTCCTTCCAATATACATTTTTGTTCCCTCTCAACGTCATTGAAGGGGGGGGGGTATAGTAATGCCGTTGTTGTGTGTAAGTGAGTGTGTAGGTAATTTTTGTATACAGCATAGAGGGCACAGTTTTTTATCAATTGCTATTGGATCTTCACCAAACTTCATACACTTTTTCCTTATTGCAAGAGGAAGAACCCTATTTATTTTCGAGGTCATATGTCAAAGATCAAGGTCACATATGACGGCCGTCAAGCGAAAACCACCCTTAAGTGAAAAATATGACAATTTTATTTTTCAACGAATTACAATAGTACATTTCATTCTGAACAAAATGATATATGATATGTATGTATATGATACAAATAAATGCAGTAAATCTTCTTTGAAAACTTTGGCATGACGTTACGCGACATGCCAAAAAAAAAAAAACGTTACGCGCAAAGAATCTGACGACGTCAAAGTTTATGGCACGACGACCTCATACTTCAGTGTGTATTTCAGGTACAGATATGTATATATATCAAAATGAACATTATTCAGAACTTTAACATCTATTTCTGTTGATGATATATTGACCTTCTATGCATGCATATTTCACGAATACCAGAAATTGAATACTTTGATGTTGATACATTGTACTTGGATCTCGCATCATAACGTCTTGCTATAATACAATGGCCCATTCACAGTTTTTGATACCCGTACTTCGGCAATATAATCAAGATTAGAAAATGTTATTTCGCATAAGAAATGTTGAACAACACAAAGAATACCGGATCTAGATGCTGCTTTTTAGCTTCAACAGCGACGATTCGCCGGAATCCTGTATCTAAGTAACTTTTATAAAATTTTCGGGGAAAATGATTATTCTTGCCTTTATCTTTTCATATATTCTATCCAAATAATACTTTAAAATAGTTGTAATCTCACAACAGTTATATTCGGTCTCTATATATATATTTTTCTATCATTTCAATTTGTTTTAAAACGAAACTTTCGAATAAATAAAATTATAATCGCTGAGCGATATAAGTCCGCTACCGGCATAATTATATGTCCTGCAACTCTGCCAAGAACTCTTAAATTTAACATGAATTTAAACTTACTATCCATGCAGCTCACTTCAGAAATAAGAAAACTTCAGAGGTTTTATCAAGGGCATAACTCCTCGGGAAATAAGTTAAGCGTGAAGAAAGTCAAAATTGCTCTGCAAGTATCCATTATTAAGCTGCGTATCAAATTTTCTCTAAATATCTCAATTTGTTTCCGGAAAAAGTCAGGAAAACTGACAAAAACTGAATTTTGCAAGTCATCAAGAGGCATAACTCCCTGAAAAAAGATCAAGCGTGACGAAAGTCCAACTTGCTCTGTAACTATCGAAGACTAAGCTGTGTATCAAATTTCACCTGAATATCTCTATTTGTAGCAGAAAAAAGTCCGGAAACTAAAAATTGGACTGACGGACAGACAGAGAGGAAACTAAGAGTACCCTTCGGCGTTGCCGGTAGGGGACTAGATATAACTTTAAAAACAATATCGAACATTCATCATACGTAACTTTTTTTTATAAATACGGAAGATTTGCATATTTGCTTGTCATGATATTCTTTCTATCTTCACCATTTTGCATTGTTGTTCATTTCAACAGAAAACGACACTAGGATCTAGAATTTTTCCTAAAGTTGGAAGGGGTCCATCAGGGGAGCAGCGTATGATTTTGAAAAATTAATTTCAAATTGATAAAAATAAGATAATCAGGTTGGCTAAATCCAGGGAAGCCTGACCTCTTAACCCCCCTTTCCTTCTCTAGACCCGCGCTGGAATTTTTATTTTTTCTCCTTCTTTTAATTTATGACTTCCTTAATTATCACATGTATCCACTGCACACAGATTCAATTGAGGTCGTCATTAAGATGCACAACCTTCAGTGTTTTGTTTATTTCTGTCCTGAAACACTTTTTTTTATCTCAAAACATTTTCTCATTCCCTCCATATACGAAAAGTTCAAAGGTGTCTCCATAACCTAATATTTCAAGGTTATTCTTCTCCATTTATCAATAATTGCATTTTTATTTCTCATATGTTTATACTTCAAAATTTATTAAATTCATATTTTTATTTTGTAAGTAAGGAATTAATAAAAGAATTTTGTGTGGAGTAGTTCTTTGCCTTATTTCATTTAATTGTTATACTTTTAGTTGATGGGTCTTCAATTTCTATTCTAGGGAGGGGGTATGCGGATTTGTATGTTTTAACATTTTCCGTGGTGAAGTGCACTATGTCGGAGAAAATCCAAATCATATCATTATGGTTATTTTTCATATCTTAATTTTATGTCAATTATTAATATACCCCCCCCCCCCCCTTAAAAATACAAAGGAAGAAAAACACCGCAGCTACAAAAAATTCTCTCCGCGATAATCGTTGGCGACAATTAAATACCCATATGCATAGTCGGTATTATAGAGGTCGCCACTTGATGCGGCCTCATTTTTCACGCACATTAGAAAAATTGAGACTGGGTTTAAAGTAATATAGATATACAATAGATTAAATTTAATCTCTCTGTCTCTCTCTCTCTCTCTCTCTCTCTCTCTCTCTCTCTCCGCCTTCTTCGTCTATGAAAACAGATACTAGTAGAGCTAATTCATGGGCATCTATTTTATTTCCGTCTTCAACCCGTCAAAAGGGGATGGGGGTTCAGTCTACGATTTAAAAAAAATCCCTATATATATCTATGCAATAACAGAAAAAAAGTATTTTCATTGCATATATACCTTACCTCCTTAAGCATGTTAACCCCCACCTAGATTCGCGCCTGTAATATAAAGTATACTATAAATCTAAATTTTTATTTTGATGCCTCCATTTGTTTATTGCTTCAACCGCTTACTGTAGTCATTTGTAGAAGATGATGCCTCTATCAATTCTGAAGATATGATACGGATTTTAAGTTTCTTACTGTTATATGTTCATTTATTTCTCATTCTAGTATCTTGCTAACTCTCTATTCTAATCAAAACGCTTTGTTTTTTCCTTCTGTGAACGAAAGATGAAATTTTTTAAAATCAGTCTTTAGGAGGATATTTATGAGACTGATAACCGCTCTACCATATTTCTTTGAAAACTTGATACTATAAATTGCGGATCAAGTATATCCTAGACCGTTTCGGACCCGCGACTTATAATTGATGTTTTAAAGTACTCAGTAGAAGATGAAAAAAAAATAAGAAGAAGAAGAGGAAATGTGAAAACATACGTCTCTCTCTTTCTCTCTAAAAGTTAACTGAAAATGTTTTTCCCTAAGCGCTTACGGGTCCAGTTCGTTGCATGGTCACGCTGATTAAAATAAAAAAAAAAGAGAAGAGAAATACTTGTTTCATAACTTGATTTTTAGAAAAGGATTTCATAAAATACTTTTAAAGTCAAAATAGTAACATACTATATATAGCATTCTGTGGCATAGGCTTTACGCGTGATTGAAAAGTTATCGCAACACGTAACGCGAAAAATACGCGAAATGTTGACGTCGTCTTTAAAGTCCGATTTCTCTTTTTGACGTCATAAACAGATAAGGGTGGTTTTCGCTTGACGGCCGTCATATTAGAAATTGCTAAAATACTTGTTTACAGCCTAGATGGCACAGTTTGCATTGGATCTTGACCAAACTTTAAACACTTATTCCTTATGGCAAGAGGACAAACCTTACATATTTTCAAGGTCATAGGTCAAAGGTCAAAGTCATAACCTTGTTTAAAGCCTATAGGGCACAGTTTTCATTGAATCTTGATCAAACTTCATCCACTTAATATTCCGGAGGAAGAACTCTAATGATTTTTCAAGATCATAGGTCAAATGTCAAGGTCACAGATTGGAAACGGCAAAATTACTTTTATACAACCTAGAGGGCACATTTTTTAATTGTATCTTAACTGAACTTCATACACTTGTTTCTTATTTATGGCAAGAGGAAGAACCCTATTAATTTTCAAGATCATTGGTAAGAGGTAACAGTGACAGATTGGAAATGGCTAAAATCCTTATATACAGCCTATAGGGCACAGGTTTGGTCGGATTTTACCAATGACAAACTTCATACACTTATTTCTTATGGCAAAATGAAGAACCCTATTGGTTTTCAAGGTAATAGGTTGACGGTAATGGCCATAGATTTGAAATAGCTAAAATCCTTGTATTCAGCCTAGAGGGCGCGGTTTTGATCGAATCTTGACCAAACTTCGTACACTTCATGCATAAGACAGGAGAAAGAGCCCTATTTATTTTCAAGGTCAAAGTCACAAATTTGAAATAGTAAAAATCTTTGTGGAAATGGTTTAAATCCTTTTATACAGCCTAAAGGGTTTCAGTTTTTATTTAATTTTTTCCAAACTTTATACACTTCTTGCTCATGACAGGAGGAAGAACCCTATTGATTTTCAAGGTCATAGGTCAAAAATCTTGTATACATAGACAACTCAGATTTGATTAGATCTTTTCCAAATTCCATACACTTACATCTCATTACTGTGGGAAGAGTCCAATTGATTTTCAAGGTAATAGGTAAAGTCATAGATTGGATACAGTAAAAAAATGCTGTTTTAGACCTTTCGCTGTACACAAAAAAGCGGTATCCATGGTAACAACTTTAGATGCCCCAAAACCGCTGAAAACTTGACTCAATATCACTATTATATAACATTTTGATGAATACTCTTACATTTTCTTTCGATGAAATAAAAAAAAAATGAAATGTAAAATTTTGCAGGTTCCATGATTTTCATAGGGAATGCTCGATGGGAAGTGACTTTCTCTCTTAAAGATTGCATACTTAAATTACAATTTAGACCAAATTCATGGTTGGGTTAGGGTTAATTTTTTTCTAGATCTGCCCATGTACCGGGATTTGGAAAAGATAGAATCGCGGAAAACATGTACATCAGACCAGAAAGAGCACCGTTGCCATTACATCAAATGAGTAGATAATGACATAATAGTTCCTTTAAGGAGGGTTTGAACACCAAGATGGCGGCGGCATTATTTGTTTTCTCACTTCCTAGGAAAAACAGACTTAACTTCCTTAAAACATTTGATACACTATTTGACATACCCATTTGATTATCCTGATGAAGTTTGAATAAATTTCGGCGTCATTTGAAGAAATTATGACGATTTTCGAAATTGTGGATTTTGGGAGTTTTTTCCATGAGCAAACCACGACGTCATTTCAGCGTTATCAGGGAAAATGGCGTCACAAACCTTCGCATTCAAAATGCAATAAAAGCATTAATACCAAACGTATCGCATTAAAACTTTGCATGTTTAAAATAGGAAATTAAATCTTAATCACAGTGAATTTGTTGACAAATTAACATCACAGTGAAGCGGATGTCACTTCATTTAAGGTATTCAATGTATAATAAAAATTAACGTGTAAAATCAGAATTTTTAATGATCAAACAAAAGCATAAATGAAGCATTCTTTACTTTAAGACATTTTTATCTGTTGCCTTTCAACTCGGCTTAAAAGATTTTTGACCCAAACTCCGTCAAACATCGGCAAACGTCGGCCAACATCGGGAATCTATATATTTCTTAGTCAAAACACACCGGAAGTAGTTTATTATACATCTAATACCTTAAAATTGACGATTTTCGAAGAAAAATTGGATAATATAAAGCTTTGCAGTATTTTAATCCAAAATTCAATTTTTTCTCATTTAATCATGAAATGATCTCTGGACATTGTTGATAATTTTGGTAGTTTTTGACAAATATTCATCAACTCGATTCCTAATAATTGACTATCAACTACAGTCAATTGGCTCGAAATCGCACATTTTTGAGCGACAGTGTAATCTTTTATTCCAGTATCCTGCCTTTGTTTAAAACATAATTAATCTCATCTTTTCCATATGTAAGTGCAATACATTTATGAAGATTTTGGAAGTTAAATAAAAATTGATTTCCAATAGCTAAACGAGAATTGGAATGTCACTTTCAATATTATGACGTCATCAAGAAAATCACGAGAAAGTCGATTAATGCTTATTTCAAAGTCTCATAGGAAATTTTCCTGTGGCTAGAATCAAATGTAAGTTTGCATAAATAAGGACAGACACGAAATATATAATTTCAGAAATTTTGAGAAAAATTGAATTTGGCGTCCATGCGTTCAATATCTCCTTAATAACAGGTTGTTGATGTATAAAAGATACAATCCCTTTTTAATTGAAAAATTCAACATTTTTTTCCAATTATCCAAAAGAATCTTTTATATACATCCAGACAAAAGTTAAGCAACAGCGAAATTGTTTTTAATGCAAAATGTTGGTTTGATTAAAGATATTTGAAAATAATGTATTTTCATATAAATCTGACCTTTGGCGAAGACAATATTACTTTATTTAACATAATTGTATTATGCAACTTATTTTAAATCGGGATCGAAATGAGGGCGGGTATGATTTTAAACAATTTAAGTTAGACATTAAGTTAAAGGAATTCATTTATCTTGTAGAATTACGCTGTTCAGTATGGTTGCAATGAATCAAATTGTTAATCTGATGGAATTCAAAACTGAATATGTATTAAAAATGCTGAGATAATGTTAATTATCCCTTAAGAATTGGGGGTAAATGTCTTTAAAAATATCATGTCAAAAATCATGTTCATGAAACCGGAAGTGAAGTTTGTCGCCTACGTACACGAAGAACTATCACACAGACATAAGGACCATGAATAAGATATTTTGGGGTCGTATTTTTATAACTATCGTTTTTATCAAAGACATAAAGTTTGACAACGATATCTTTATGGATGCTTTTTCTGCATTTTCTTTAAGATAACACCTTTGCGACCACTATTTTCTGGAATATTTTACTCAATCCTAGTTCGACCAATATCAATCTTCATGTAGGACAACCACCTGCCAAAATGTCACTTCCGGTTAGGAGATGAATCCGTCGAATCGTAAAGTTTCTCTTTTTATTTCAAAATGAAAAACCGGATGTGCATTTCGTTCGACCAAATTGCGGAATCATTTGGCTGAAAGTCATCATTAACATCGTTGAACATGGAATATAGAGCAAATATGAGTAACAAATGTCTTTAAAGGGAATTATCGGAAATTTATTAACAAAAGCTATTGAAAGAGGGTAGTTGGGATAAACCTCAACCGGAAGTCGACTGAAAGAATATGATACTAGTTTTTTGAAAGAATACCGTATCAGATTTGTAAATCTTGAGCCTAATCTGGTTTATCTCTTTTTCAAGTACCTGTTACCTTATTTTTTCAATACCTTTCTTCAAACTTTATTCTAAATTGTTTCCCTCAAAAATACCTTCTTTTCATTTGAGGCTCTATCCAAGCCAAATGTTTCAATTTCGATATCATTTTAGTGTTATATGTTAGCAAAAGGTGTAAGGTCATCTACAAAAGAATTGGTATTTGATATATTTTACGAAAACTTCTCGGTGCTATCGTTTAAAGTATAATGATTCCGAAATATTTGGGTGTTGCTTAACTTTTGTCTGGGTGTATATAAGAAGCAAGTATTTCCCTTGAATTCTCATGGCTCTTTAACGCATAAAATTAAGCTTTATACCCTTTGATTCAATATTCAAAACTAAATTCAATGTTATTAAAGATATTAAGGAGGGTTTGAACACCAAGATGGCGGCGGCATTATTTGTTTTCTCGCTTCCTATTAAAAGTAAAGTCTTAACTCCCTTATAACATTTGATACTCTGATTGATATACGCATTTGAGTGTCCTGATGAAGTTTAAATAATATCCGGCGTCATTTGAAGAAATCATGGCGATTTTCGAAATTTAGGACTTTGGTAGTTTTATCCATGAGCAAACCGCGACGTCATTTCGACGTTATCGGGGAAAATGGCGTCACAAACCTTCGCATTCAAAATGTAATAAAAACATTATTACTAAACGTATTGCATTGAAACTTAGCATGTATGAAATAGAAAATTAAATCTTCATTCTAGTGAATTCGTTGACAAATTTACGTGACAGGAAAGCGGATGTCACTTCATTGAAAATGGACGATTTTTGAAGAAAACAAATTGGAAAATATAAAGCCTTGTAATATTTCAATCCTAAATTTAATTTTTCCCATTTAATTATGAAATCATCTCTTGACATTCTTGATAATTTTTTTAGTTTTTGACAAAGATCCATCCACATGATTCCTAATGATTATCTAGCAACTACAGTAAATTGGCTCGAAATTGCAATTTTTGTAGCGACAGTGTCATCTTTTATTCAAGTATTCTGCCTGTGTTTAAAATACAATTCATTTTATCTTTTCCATATGTAAGTGCAATATATTTATGGGTGTTTTGGAAGTGACATCAGAATTAATTTCCTATAGCTTTACGAGAACTCGAATGACACTTTCAATATCATGACGTCATCAAAAAATTCACGAAAACGTCGATTAATGCACATTTTAAAGTCTCGAAGAAAAATTTTCCTGTGGATAGAACCATATGTAAGTTTGTATAGTCAAGGACAGACAAGAATTCTATAATTTCAGAAATTTTTAGAAAAATTGAATATGGCGTCCAAGTTTTCAATACCTCCTTAAGATAGAAAATGAAAATGAACAAAAATATATCATACCCGACAAAAAAAGAAACGTACATCATATCATATACTGATTTTTTTCAATTGATCATAAATCTTTAATTATACATATAATTATAGATTTTTTTTCCAGCACTTGAGTTACCGATGAATTTGTCTTGCGATATATTGCGATAGTTGGAACAAAATTGCGATATATTGCAATATTTTATAGCATCGAGATTGCTCATTACTTTCATTTTCCTGCTTCAAATTTGCTCTCAAATTTTATTAAAAATCTGAAAATGTCATCATGATAATAATGATGCACAACTGAAGACAAATTTGACAGTTCTTCTATAATATTCAAGTCAATCATACATGCATGGATATCCAGTTCAAAGAAATCAAAATCTATCAAATACTTAATGTGATAACTCTGCTGGGGCATCTGCAAACACTTGTGGTCAGAAGTGCAAAAAAGTCACTGGGAAACTTAAACTTCTTTTAAAGTGCCCTTATCAAGTAAATGACAGGAAACTGAGAAGGCGTCCGTTAATTTCAGTATAACAATGATTATTTACTTTTCACCTTGACATATACAGTGCTTTTACGTACAATAAAGGCTGAACAAGCGTTAATTATATCTTGGAATCTGTTAGGCTGTGTAGCATAGTACGGACACTTCGTCGTGTTTAAAAAATGGCAAGTCAGAAATTATTAGAATTGCATGATCATAATTTTATCGCTGCTGTTATCGGACGCAACATTAAAAAAAGAGTTGGAATGAGCATGATTAGACAGGCTTTCTACTGTTCCTACTTTTTCCTACTTTTCCTATTTTCTTTATTTTGATCCTATTTTTTCCTACTTTTTCTTCAAAACCTCCTACTATTCCTACTTTTTTCCTCTAAAATTAAAAACAAAAATGGTTATGTAATGTCAAATGGAAATAAAAGTGAATTTGAATGCAATTAATTACCAGATTATAATGCATCTAAATTGTAAAAAGGATATCTATCATTTACATCATAGATGCTCTTAACTTGAACAATTGTCAGCTACAAAATTAAACCCGGCAATAATTGTGATTTTTTTTCCACTGGCAGTTTTAAGCCATGCCAAGAAAACTGACTGTGTTATCCCCATAATTTTTAAGAGACTTAATAAATTGGTAGCAAAATCTTGCACTAAAATGATGATATTAATTATATCTTACAAATTGAATAATTAGCATGAAATACTGCTGTACATCCTACATATTTTATTGCTCGCTTCGCTCGCCAAAGCTTTCTCAAAATATACATAAAATTAGCCTTAGAGATTATAACTTAACTGTATATACAATAAGGTCTGCATGTTATGCTATTTTCAGTTTTTGAAACAGTTCAGTATTGAGAAATGTTATGGGTCAGAATACCCCAAAACGCCAGCAAAAATCAGACAAAGACAGAATATAAATTTACAAGTTTAATTATGTACAAAATATATATATTTCAAATGATTACAACTTACAATACAATGTCCGGATCAAAGTGTCCGTTACGGTCCACAAAGTCTATCGAATGTATGGTTTCCGGTAATCACAAACGTTCTCGAAAGATCGGTGTCCAAATGTTGTTAAATGGATTAAAGTCTCAACAAATAAAGTGTCCCAGTATATCAGAATAGATGAATGAATCGTGTCTACGAATGTGTACGAATGCCCCTTTAACACAGTTCCTCAGAGGTATATATACTTAATATAAATGAATTTACAAGAAGCTTCTAGAACAATGACTCATTACAAATGATTAACAATAGAGTAAATTCTAGAAATCACAGTCATGTGATGATAATGATGTAACAAAGAACATACTGGAATATTCTCTAATGAAATAAACATGACATAGTAAAATCTAGAGAGAATTATTATGAAATCATTAAATAACATATGACTAAGTACATGTGTACCTACACATAAAGTAAAACTAAAATAATACATGACCCACAACAGAAAGGCCCTATAATTTCCCTATATTATGTCAGATTTGTCCTATTATGCTCTTTTTTTTCTATTATGCTCAATGTAATAGAAGGACTGTCAAATTCGTCTGCACATCATGTCCATCAAACATTTTTAGATATTTTAAATAAAATTTTGAAAGCAAAATTGAGGTTGTAAAATGCAAATTATAAGGAATCTCAATGTTATGAAATTTGGGTTAGGGTTAGGGTTATCAGGGCATATGTTTATTTCATTAATGATGTGGTTTTATGGTTTTGTTCCTATTATTGTATTTGTTTTTTTTTCTTTATTTCATTGATGGGATTGCACATAATACATTTACTTTTCACAGTTGTTAAATAATTAGATGTGATATGAAACAGCTATTTCTTAATTTTTTCATAGGGGATTTTTTTTTCTTAAAAAGTTTTACAGTTGTATTCATTTTTCTACAGAGTAAATGACAGGAATTTGCCCAAAAATGCTTATTTGTTTTCCGTTTTTTCCCTATGTTTTCTTGTTTTACAAAACCATTATGGGTGGTCGGCGCCCTGTCTTCTGTAAAGAGGTTCAGACAGGACACGTCATGGAGTCTTGTAGTCACCATCAGAGTGATATTCTTAAGAATGTGCTAGTACGAGTAATTTTATCAATGATGTTCGTATCAAATCCTATATGTTGAAAAGCAAAAATGTTTGCTAATATCGTATACTGTAAACAGTCTTTTTCTTGCGAGCGTTAAATTTTCGCGATATTCGCGAGGTCCTTCGATTCGCGAATACAAAATCCTAACCCTAATATCCTAAACATGTGTAGTAAGTTACGTATATACAATGTCGCGAAAATAAAACGCCAAGAACCAGTCCGGGAACTAAAGACGCCGCGAAAAAAAAGACGGTTTAAAGTATCGGGTAATTTTGGCGCGATGGTAATTTTGGCTTGGTTTCTCGTTATTCTATGTTAGTGTATTCAATCATAAAACATTTGATACGACCCTGACATTGACCATTTTTATCTTGGCGGATGTTTTAAACAAACCGCTACCTAGTCAGATACAATTATGAAATTGGGATCAGTCTGCTGTCCGACTTTAAGCTTGAAATTTAACAATTGTATATAATTCTAATACTAAGGTTCAACTGTAAAAGAGAAAAACGCGCAAACATAATGAATGATTTTCAATCCATTGAGTCCAGATTTGTCCGCTCCTTTTGGCTATAACATTTAACCCGTATGGGTGTCCATACTTTCAATTATTAGTAAAAGTTTATTTCGCCCAATTTGTTAAAATTACTATTTGAAGTTCAGTCAATTTCTGTTCTCCAACTCAATAAGCCAATTTGATTTTAATTCCTAACCTTATGCATAATACTAATGAAGTCGCTGTTGACGCCAGCTCTTGGACATGTCGAATGTCCTGCTGAGCATTGGTAGTGCTCCTCTATATACTAACCGGATTGAGAGTCCGTCAAACAGAATACGCCAAATTCATATGCTCGTACTAGAGCAAGTTCAATACGGCGCTAAATTTCAAACTCTTGTGGTGAAATAAAAATATTTTGTGTCGTAAAGGCTGTAACATGTAAAATGTTGACTTGATTTGTTAAGATACAAATGTGCGTGTTGATATATGGAATTATAACCGAAATCTTGCGGGGAAAACCGTTGTCATCAGTTTAATCAACCACCTATAACTTGTCTATAATCGACATTCGTCTCACGTATTCGCTGCACATTCCTAATTTTATAATCTTGTCTAAACTACATTTACTGGAGAGATTTTCCAGTTTGACTTGGATCAATATGGATTTGGAGCTTTTAGAAAACACCACTTCTATGCTTTCTGTTATTCTAATTCATTTGAAGTGTTCCATTTATTTCATAGATTTTTTATCCTTCTGAGGAACAAGGTAACATGAATTTGTATCTTGATCATGGATTTTAAACAAAAATTAAGTCGATATTTAATATCGGTTTTCATTACCTATCTCTCCCTTGCGTGATATCTAACTATAACAATCTTGGTACCTATCAAAAGAGCTTCTCCTGGTGGACATGCCTAAAAAATAATGAAACCTATATACAAGGAAGGAGGGAAGTAATTTCTCTTTGAAATAAGATAATGTAACAATGTATATCAAGTATTATCTCGAGAATACCTTAGGGGATTGATTCACGGTTGGTGTCACTGGAAAGAGCAGGTTAAGAGGACTCTAAAAATGGGCAGCTTTCTGATTTTTTAAGAGCCAAGAGTGAAATAAATGTAACCCTAGATTTGGCCATCGTATTTATCTCAGGGACTTAATCTCACCAACAAAATTTCATATATTGTGCATAAAGAACACTTAAAAAGAAAGTGTTCTGGGTATGTAACCATTAAAAATCAAAAACCCTAAGCCCTAACCCTAGGGTTCCAACTTAGGGTTAGCTAACCCTAAGTTGTACCCCTAGGGTTACAGTCAGCCCTAAGCTTTAAGGCTAGGGTTGCAACATGGGGTAAGCTAACTTTACCCCTAAGCCCGAAAAAAAGGTTCACACTTAGGGTAAGTTTACCCTAATGCCAAACCCTAGGTTTCCAGTCAACCCTAAGCCCTAACCCTAGGGTTCCAACTTAGGGTTAGCTAACCCTAAGTTGTACCCCTAGGGTTACAGTCAGCCCTAAGCTTTAAGGCTAGGGTTGCAACATGGGGTAAGCTAACTTTACCCCTAAGCCCGAAAAAAAGGTTCACACTTAGGGTAAGTTTACCCTAATGCCAAACCCTAGGTTTCCAGTCAACCCTAAGCCCTAACCCTAGGGTTCCAACTTAGGGTTAGCTAACCCTAAGTTGTACCCCTAGGGTTACAGTCAGCCCTAAGCTTTAAGGCTAGGGTTGCAACATGGGGTAAGCTAACTTTACCCCTAAGCCCGAAAAAAAGGTTCACACTTAGGGTAAGTTTACCCTAATGCCAAACCCTAGGTTTCCAGTCAACCCTAAGCCCTAACCCTAGGGTTCCAACTTAGGGTTAGCTAACCCTAAGTTGTACCCCTAGGGTTACAGTCAGCCCTAAGCTTTAAGGCTAGGGTTGCAACATGGGGTAAGCTAACTTTACCCCTAAGCCCGAAAAAAAGGTTCACACTTAGGGTAAGTTTACCCTAATGCCAAACCCTAGGTTTCCAGTCAACCCTAAGCCCTAACCCTAGGGTTCCAACTTAGGGTTAGCTAACCCTAAGTTGTACCCCTAGGGTTACAGTCAGCCCTAAGCTTTAAGGCTAGGGTTGCAACATGGGGTAAGCTAACTTTACCCCTAAGCCCGAAAAAAAGGTTCACACTTAGGGTAAGTTTACCCTAATGCCAAACCCTAGGTTTCCAGTCAACCCTAAGCCCTAACCCTAGGGTTCCAACTTAGGGTTAGCTAACCCTAAGTTGTACCCCTAGGGTTACAGTCAGCCCTAAGCTTTAAGGCTAGGGTTGCAACATGGGGTAAGCTAACTTTACCCCTAAGCCCGAAAAAAAGGTTCACACTTAGGGTAAGTTTACCCTAATGCCAAACCCTAGGTTTCCAGTCAACCCTAAGCCCTAACCCTAGGGTTCCAACTTAGGGTTAGCTAACCCTAAGTTGTACCCCTAGGGTTACAGTCAGCCCTAAGCTTTAAGGCTAGGGTTGCAACATGGGGTAAGCTAACTTTACCCCTAAGCCCGAAAAAAAGGTTCACACTTAGGGTAAGTTTACCCTAATGCCAAACCCTAGGTTTCCAGTCAACCCTAAGCCCTAACCCTAGGGTTCCAACTTAGGGTTAGCTAACCCTAAGTTGTACCCCTAGGGTTACAGTCAGCCCTAAGCTTTAAGGCTAGGGTTGCAACATGGGGTAAGCTAACTTTACCCCTAAGCCCGAAAAAAAGGTTCACACTTAGGGTAAGTTTACCCTAATGCCAAACCCTAGGTTTCCAGTCAACCCTAAGCCCTAACCCTAGGGTTCCAACTTAGGGTTAGCTAACCCTAAGTTGTACCCCTAGGGTTACAGTCAGCCCTAAGCTTTAAGGCTAGGGTTGCAACATGGGGTAAGCTAACTTTACCCCTAAGCCCGAAAAAAAGGTTCACACTTAGGGTAAGTTTACCCTAATGCCAAACCCTAGGTTTCCAGTCAACCCTAAGCCCTAACCCTAGGGTTCCAACTTAGGGTTAGCTAACCCTAAGTTGTACCCCTAGGGTTACAGTCAGCCCTAAGCTTTAAGGCTAGGGTTGCAACATGGGGTAAGCTAACTTTACCCCTAAGCCCGAAAAAAAGGTTCACACTTAGGGTAAGTTTACCCTAATGCCAAACCCTAGGTTTCCAGTCAACCCTAAGCCCTAACCCTAGGGTTCCAACTTAGGGTTAGCTAACCCTAAGTTGTACCCCTAGGGTTACAGTCAGCCCTAAGCTTTAAGGCTAGGGTTGCAACATGGGGTAAGCTAACTTTACCCCTAAGCCCGAAAAAAAGGTTCACACTTAGGGTAAGTTTACCCTAATGCCAAACCCTAGGTTTCCAGTCAACCCTAAGCCCTAACCCTAGGGTTCCAACTTAGGGTTAGCTAACCCTAAGTTGTACCCCTAGGGTTACAGTCAGCCCTAAGCTTTAAGGCTAGGGTTGCAACATGGGGTAAGCTAACTTTACCCCTAAGCCCGAAAAAAAGGTTCACACTTAGGGTAAGTTTACCCTAATGCCAAACCCTAGGTTTCCAGTCAACCCTAAGCCCTAACCCTAGGGTTCCAACTTAGGGTTAGCTAACCCTAAGTTGTACCCCTAGGGTTACAGTCAGCCCTAAGCTTTAAGGCTAGGGTTGCAACATGGGGTAAGCTAACTTTACCCCTAAGCCCGAAAAAAAGGTTCACACTTAGGGTAAGTTTACCCTAATGCCAAACCCTAGGTTTCCAGTCAACCCTAAGCCCTAACCCTAGGGTTCCAACTTAGGGTTAGCTAACCCTAAGTTGTACCCCTAGGGTTACAGTCAGCCCTAAGCTTTAAGGCTAGGGTTGCAACATGGGGTAAGCTAACTTTACCCCTAAGCCCGAAAAAAAGGTTCACACTTAGGGTAAGTTTACCCTAATGCCAAACCCTAGGTTTCCAGTCAACCCTAAGCCCTAACCCTAGGGTTCCAACTTAGGGTTAGCTAACCCTAAGTTGTACCCCTAGGGTTACAGTCAGCCCTAAGCTTTAAGGCTAGGGTTGCAACATGGGGTAAGCTAACTTTACCCCTAAGCCCGAAAAAAAGGTTCACACTTAGGGTAAGTTTACCCTAATGCCAAACCCTAGGTTTCCAGTCAACCCTAAGCCCTAACCCTAGGGTTCCAACTTAGGGTTAGCTAACCCTAAGTTGTACCCCTAGGGTTACAGTCAGCCCTAAGCTTTAAGGCTAGGGTTGCAACATGGGGTAAGCTAACTTTACCCCTAAGCCCGAAAAAAAGGTTCACACTTAGGGTAAGTTTACCCTAATGCCAAACCCTAGGTTTCCAGTCAACCCTAAGCCCTAACCCTAGGGTTCCAACTTAGGGTTAGCTAACCCTAAGTTGTACCCCTAGGGTTACAGTCAGCCCTAAGCTTTAAGGCTAGGGTTGCAACATGGGGTAAGCTAACTTTACCCCTAAGCCCGAAAAAAAGGTTCACACTTAGGGTAAGTTTACCCTAATGCCAAACCCTAGGTTTCCAGTCAACCCTAAGCCCTAACCCTAGGGTTCCAACTTAGGGTTAGCTAACCCTAAGTTGTACCCCTAGGGTTACAGTCAGCCCTAAGCTTTAAGGCTAGGGTTGCAACATGGGGTAAGCTAACTTTACCCCTAAGCCCGAAAAAAAGGTTCACACTTAGGGTAAGTTTACCCTAATGCCAAACCCTAGGTTTCCAGTCAACCCTAAGCCCTAACCCTAGGGTTCCAACTTAGGGTTAGCTAACCCTAAGTTGTACCCCTAGGGTTACAGTCAGCCCTAAGCTTTAAGGCTAGGGTTGCAACATGGGGTAAGCTAACTTTACCCCTAAGCCCGAAAAAAAGGTTCACACTTAGGGTAAGTTTACCCTAATGCCAAACCCTAGGTTT
The DNA here is from genome assembly GCA_028142955.1 of Pinctada fucata. Classification (NCBI taxonomy): domain Eukaryota; kingdom Metazoa; phylum Mollusca; class Bivalvia; order Pterioida; family Pteriidae; genus Pinctada; species Pinctada fucata. The sequence continues at coordinate 66,376,935 of AP027106.1, forward strand.
CCAGTCAACCCTAAGCCCTAACCCTAGGGTTCCAACTTAGGGTTAGCTAACCCTAAGTTGTACCCCTAGGGTTACAGTCAGCCCTAAGCTTTAAGGCTAGGGTTGCAACATGGGGTAAGCTAACTTTACCCCTAAGCCCGAAAAAAAGGTTCACACTTAGGGTAAGTTTACCCTAATGCCAAACCCTAGGTTTCCAGTCAACCCTAAGCCCTAACCCTAGGGTTCCAACTTAGGGTTAGCTAACCCTAAGTTGTACCCCTAGGGTTACAGTCAGCCCTAAGCTTTAAGGCTAGGGTTGCAACATGGGGTAAGCTAACTTTACCCCTAAGCCCGAAAAAAAGGTTCACACTTAGGGTAAGTTTACCCTAATGCCAAACCCTAGGTTTCCAGTCAACCCTAAGCCCTAACCCTAGGGTTCCAACTTAGGGTTAGCTAACCCTAAGTTGTACCCCTAGGGTTACAGTCAGCCCTAAGCTTTAAGGCTAGGGTTGCAACATGGGGTAAGCTAACTTTACCCCTAAGCCCGAAAAAAAGGTTCACACTTAGGGTAAGTTTACCCTAATGCCAAACCCTAGGTTTCCAGTCAACCCTAAGCCCTAACCCTAGGGTTCCAACTTAGGGTTAGCTAACCCTAAGTTGTACCCCTAGGGTTACAGTCAGCCCTAAGCTTTAAGGCTAGGGTTGCAACATGGGGTAAGCTAACTTTACCCCTAAGCCCGAAAAAAAGGTTCACACTTAGGGTAAGTTTACCCTAATGCCAAACCCTAGGTTTCCAGTCAACCCTAAGCCCTAACCCTAGGGTTCCAACTTAGGGTTAGCTAACCCTAAGTTGTACCCCTAGGGTTACAGTCAGCCCTAAGCTTTAAGGCTAGGGTTGCAACATGGGGTAAGCTAACTTTACCCCTAAGCCCGAAAAAAAGGTTCACACTTAGGGTAAGTTTACCCTAATGCCAAACCCTAGGTTTCCAGTCAACCCTAAGCCCTAACCCTAGGGTTCCAACTTAGGGTTAGCTAACCCTAAGTTGTACCCCTAGGGTTACAGTCAGCCCTAAGCTTTAAGGCTAGGGTTGCAACATGGGGTAAGCTAACTTTACCCCTAAGCCCGAAAAAAAGGTTCACACTTAGGGTAAGTTTACCCTAATGCCAAACCCTAGGTTTCCAGTCAACCCTAAGCCCTAACCCTAGGGTTCCAACTTAGGGTTAGCTAACCCTAAGTTGTACCCCTAGGGTTACAGTCAGCCCTAAGCTTTAAGGCTAGGGTTGCAACATGGGGTAAGCTAACTTTACCCCTAAGCCCGAAAAAAAGGTTCACACTTAGGGTAAGTTTACCCTAATGCCAAACCCTAGGTTTCCAGTCAACCCTAAGCCCTAACCCTAGGGTTCCAACTTAGGGTTAGCTAACCCTAAGTTGTACCCCTAGGGTTACAGTCAGCCCTAAGCTTTAAGGCTAGGGTTGCAACATGGGGTAAGCTAACTTTACCCCTAAGCCCGAAAAAAAGGTTCACACTTAGGGTAAGTTTACCCTAATGCCAAACCCTAGGTTTCCAGTCAACCCTAAGCCCTAACCCTAGGGTTCCAACTTAGGGTTAGCTAACCCTAAGTTGTACCCCTAGGGTTACAGTCAGCCCTAAGCTTTAAGGCTAGGGTTGCAACATGGGGTAAGCTAACTTTACCCCTAAGCCCGAAAAAAAGGTTCACACTTAGGGTAAGTTTACCCTAATGCCAAACCCTAGGTTTCCAGTCAACCCTAAGCCCTAACCCTAGGGTTCCAACTTAGGGTTAGCTAACCCTAAGTTGTACCCCTAGGGTTACAGTCAGCCCTAAGCTTTAAGGCTAGGGTTGCAACATGGGGTAAGCTAACTTTACCCCTAAGCCCGAAAAAAAGGTTCACACTTAGGGTAAGTTTACCCTAATGCCAAACCCTAGGTTTCCAGTCAACCCTAAGCCCTAACCCTAGGGTTCCAACTTAGGGTTAGCTAACCCTAAGTTGTACCCCTAGGGTTACAGTCAGCCCTAAGCTTTAAGGCTAGGGTTGCAACATGGGGTAAGCTAACTTTACCCCTAAGCCCGAAAAAAAGGTTCACACTTAGGGTAAGTTTACCCTAATGCCAAACCCTAGGTTTCCAGTCAACCCTAAGCCCTAACCCTAGGGTTCCAACTTAGGGTTAGCTAACCCTAAGTTGTACCCCTAGGGTTACAGTCAGCCCTAAGCTTTAAGGCTAGGGTTGCAACATGGGGTAAGCTAACTTTACCCCTAAGCCCGAAAAAAAGGTTCACACTTAGGGTAAGTTTACCCTAATGCCAAACCCTAGGTTTCCAGTCAACCCTAAGCCCTAACCCTAGGGTTCCAACTTAGGGTTAGCTAACCCTAAGTTGTACCCCTAGGGTTACAGTCAGCCCTAAGCTTTAAGGCTAGGGTTGCAACATGGGGTAAGCTAACTTTACCCCTAAGCCCGAAAAAAAGGTTCACACTTAGGGTAAGTTTACCCTAATGCCAAACCCTAGGTTTCCAGTCAACCCTAAGCCCTAACCCTAGGGTTCCAACTTAGGGTTAGCTAACCCTAAGTTGTACCCCTAGGGTTACAGTCAGCCCTAAGCTTTAAGGCTAGGGTTGCAACATGGGGTAAGCTAACTTTACCCCTAAGCCCGAAAAAAAGGTTCACACTTAGGGTAAGTTTACCCTAATGCCAAACCCTAGGTTTCCAGTCAACCCTAAGCCCTAACCCTAGGGTTCCAACTTAGGGTTAGCTAACCCTAAGTTGTACCCCTAGGGTTACAGTCAGCCCTAAGCTTTAAGGCTAGGGTTGCAACATGGGGTAAGCTAACTTTACCCCTAAGCCCGAAAAAAAGGTTCACACTTAGGGTAAGTTTACCCTAATGCCAAACCCTAGGTTTCCAGTCAACCCTAAGCCCTAACCCTAGGGTTCCAACTTAGGGTTAGCTAACCCTAAGTTGTACCCCTAGGGTTACAGTCAGCCCTAAGCTTTAAGGCTAGGGTTGCAACATGGGGTAAGCTAACTTTACCCCTAAGCCCGAAAAAAAGGTTCACACTTAGGGTAAGTTTACCCTAATGCCAAACCCTAGGTTTCCAGTCAACCCTAAGCCCTAACCCTAGGGTTCCAACTTAGGGTTAGCTAACCCTAAGTTGTACCCCTAGGGTTACAGTCAGCCCTAAGCTTTAAGGCTAGGGTTGCAACATGGGGTAAGCTAACTTTACCCCTAAGCCCGAAAAAAAGGTTCACACTTAGGGTAAGTTTACCCTAATGCCAAACCCTAGGTTTCCAGTCAACCCTAAGCCCTAACCCTAGGGTTCCAACTTAGGGTTAGCTAACCCTAAGTTGTACCCCTAGGGTTACAGTCAGCCCTAAGCTTTAAGGCTAGGGTTGCAACATGGGGTAAGCTAACTTTACCCCTAAGCCCGAAAAAAAGGTTCACACTTAGGGTAAGTTTACCCTAATGCCAAACCCTAGGTTTCCAGTCAACCCTAAGCCCTAACCCTAGGGTTCCAACTTAGGGTTAGCTAACCCTAAGTTGTACCCCTAGGGTTACAGTCAGCCCTAAGCTTTAAGGCTAGGGTTGCAACATGGGGTAAGCTAACTTTACCCCTAAGCCCGAAAAAAAGGTTCACACTTAGGGTAAGTTTACCCTAATGCCAAACCCTAGGTTTCCAGTCAACCCTAAGCCCTAACCCTAGGGTTCCAACTTAGGGTTAGCTAACCCTAAGTTGTACCCCTAGGGTTACAGTCAGCCCTAAGCTTTAAGGCTAGGGTTGCAACATGGGGTAAGCTAACTTTACCCCTAAGCCCGAAAAAAAGGTTCACACTTAGGGTAAGTTTACCCTAATGCCAAACCCTAGGTTTCCAGTCAACCCTAAGCCCTAACCCTAGGGTTCCAACTTAGGGTTAGCTAACCCTAAGTTGTACCCCTAGGGTTACAGTCAGCCCTAAGCTTTAAGGCTAGGGTTGCAACATGGGGTAAGCTAACTTTACCCCTAAGCCCGAAAAAAAGGTTCACACTTAGGGTAAGTTTACCCTAATGCCAAACCCTAGGTTTCCAGTCAACCCTAAGCCCTAACCCTAGGGTTCCAACTTAGGGTTAGCTAACCCTAAGTTGTACCCCTAGGGTTACAGTCAGCCCTAAGCTTTAAGGCTAGGGTTGCAACATGGGGTAAGCTAACTTTACCCCTAAGCCCGAAAAAAAGGTTCACACTTAGGGTAAGTTTACCCTAATGCCAAACCCTAGGTTTCCAGTCAACCCTAAGCCCTAACCCTAGGGTTCCAACTTAGGGTTAGCTAACCCTAAGTTGTACCCCTAGGGTTACAGTCAGCCCTAAGCTTTAAGGCTAGGGTTGCAACATGGGGTAAGCTAACTTTACCCCTAAGCCCGAAAAAAAGGTTCACACTTAGGGTAAGTTTACCCTAATGCCAAACCCTAGGTTTCCAGTCAACCCTAAGCCCTAACCCTAGGGTTCCAACTTAGGGTTAGCTAACCCTAAGTTGTACCCCTAGGGTTACAGTCAGCCCTAAGCTTTAAGGCTAGGGTTGCAACATGGGGTAAGCTAACTTTACCCCTAAGCCCGAAAAAAAGGTTCACACTTAGGGTAAGTTTACCCTAATGCCAAACCCTAGGTTTCCAGTCAACCCTAAGCCCTAACCCTAGGGTTCCAACTTAGGGTTAGCTAACCCTAAGTTGTACCCCTAGGGTTACAGTCAGCCCTAAGCTTTAAGGCTAGGGTTGCAACATGGGGTAAGCTAACTTTACCCCTAAGCCCGAAAAAAAGGTTCACACTTAGGGTAAGTTTACCCTAATGCCAAACCCTAGGTTTCCAGTCAACCCTAAGCCCTAACCCTAGGGTTCCAACTTAGGGTTAGCTAACCCTAAGTTGTACCCCTAGGGTTACAGTCAGCCCTAAGCTTTAAGGCTAGGGTTGCAACATGGGGTAAGCTAACTTTACCCCTAAGCCCGAAAAAAAGGTTCACACTTAGGGTAAGTTTACCCTAATGCCAAACCCTAGGTTTCCAGTCAACCCTAAGCCCTAACCCTAGGGTTCCAACTTAGGGTTAGCTAACCCTAAGTTGTACCCCTAGGGTTACAGTCAGCCCTAAGCTTTAAGGCTAGGGTTGCAACATGGGGTAAGCTAACTTTACCCCTAAGCCCGAAAAAAAGGTTCACACTTAGGGTAAGTTTACCCTAATGCCAAACCCTAGGTTTCCAGTCAACCCTAAGCCCTAACCCTAGGGTTCCAACTTAGGGTTAGCTAACCCTAAGTTGTACCCCTAGGGTTACAGTCAGCCCTAAGCTTTAAGGCTAGGGTTGCAACATGGGGTAAGCTAACTTTACCCCTAAGCCCGAAAAAAAGGTTCACACTTAGGGTAAGTTTACCCTAATGCCAAACCCTAGGTTTCCAGTCAACCCTAAGCCCTAACCCTAGGGTTCCAACTTAGGGTTAGCTAACCCTAAGTTGTACCCCTAGGGTTACAGTCAGCCCTAAGCTTTAAGGCTAGGGTTGCAACATGGGGTAAGCTAACTTTACCCCTAAGCCCGAAAAAAAGGTTCACACTTAGGGTAAGTTTACCCTAATGCCAAACCCTAGGTTTCCAGTCAACCCTAAGCCCTAACCCTAGGGTTCCAACTTAGGGTTAGCTAACCCTAAGTTGTACCCCTAGGGTTACAGTCAGCCCTAAGCTTTAAGGCTAGGGTTGCAACATGGGGTAAGCTAACTTTACCCCTAAGCCCGAAAAAAAGGTTCACACTTAGGGTAAGTTTACCCTAATGCCAAACCCTAGGTTTCCAGTCAACCCTAAGCCCTAACCCTAGGGTTCCAACTTAGGGTTAGCTAACCCTAAGTTGTACCCCTAGGGTTACAGTCAGCCCTAAGCTTTAAGGCTAGGGTTGCAACATGGGGTAAGCTAACTTTACCCCTAAGCCCGAAAAAAAGGTTCACACTTAGGGTAAGTTTACCCTAATGCCAAACCCTAGGTTTCCAGTCAACCCTAAGCCCTAACCCTAGGGTTCCAACTTAGGGTTAGCTAACCCTAAGTTGTACCCCTAGGGTTACAGTCAGCCCTAAGCTTTAAGGCTAGGGTTGCAACATGGGGTAAGCTAACTTTACCCCTAAGCCCGAAAAAAAGGTTCACACTTAGGGTAAGTTTACCCTAATGCCAAACCCTAGGTTTCCAGTCAACCCTAAGCCCTAACCCTAGGGTTCCAACTTAGGGTTAGCTAACCCTAAGTTGTACCCCTAGGGTTACAGTCAGCCCTAAGCTTTAAGGCTAGGGTTGCAACATGGGGTAAGCTAACTTTACCCCTAAGCCCGAAAAAAAGGTTCACACTTAGGGTAAGTTTACCCTAATGCCAAACCCTAGGTTTCCAGTCAACCCTAAGCCCTAACCCTAGGGTTCCAACTTAGGGTTAGCTAACCCTAAGTTGTACCCCTAGGGTTACAGTCAGCCCTAAGCTTTAAGGCTAGGGTTGCAACATGGGGTAAGCTAACTTTACCCCTAAGCCCGAAAAAAAGGTTCACACTTAGGGTAAGTTTACCCTAATGCCAAACCCTAGGTTTCCAGTCAACCCTAAGCCCTAACCCTAGGGTTCCAACTTAGGGTTAGCTAACCCTAAGTTGTACCCCTAGGGTTACAGTCAGCCCTAAGCTTTAAGGCTAGGGTTGCAACATGGGGTAAGCTAACTTTACCCCTAAGCCCGAAAAAAAGGTTCACACTTAGGGTAAGTTTACCCTAATGCCAAACCCTAGGTTTCCAGTCAACCCTAAGCCCTAACCCTAGGGTTCCAACTTAGGGTTAGCTAACCCTAAGTTGTACCCCTAGGGTTACAGTCAGCCCTAAGCTTTAAGGCTAGGGTTGCAACATGGGGTAAGCTAACTTTACCCCTAAGCCCGAAAAAAAGGTTCACACTTAGGGTAAGTTTACCCTAATGCCAAACCCTAGGTTTCCAGTCAACCCTAAGCCCTAACCCTAGGGTTCCAACTTAGGGTTAGCTAACCCTAAGTTGTACCCCTAGGGTTACAGTCAGCCCTAAGCTTTAAGGCTAGGGTTGCAACATGGGGTAAGCTAACTTTACCCCTAAGCCCGAAAAAAAGGTTCACACTTAGGGTAAGTTTACCCTAATGCCAAACCCTAGGTTTCCAGTCAACCCTAAGCCCTAACCCTAGGGTTCCAACTTAGGGTTAGCTAACCCTAAGTTGTACCCCTAGGGTTACAGTCAGCCCTAAGCTTTAAGGCTAGGGTTGCAACATGGGGTAAGCTAACTTTACCCCTAAGCCCGAAAAAAAGGTTCACACTTAGGGTAAGTTTACCCTAATGCCAAACCCTAGGTTTCCAGTCAACCCTAAGCCCTAACCCTAGGGTTCCAACTTAGGGTTAGCTAACCCTAAGTTGTACCCCTAGGGTTACAGTCAGCCCTAAGCTTTAAGGCTAGGGTTGCAACATGGGGTAAGCTAACTTTACCCCTAAGCCCGAAAAAAAGGTTCACACTTAGGGTAAGTTTACCCTAATGCCAAACCCTAGGTTTCCAGTCAACCCTAAGCCCTAACCCTAGGGTTCCAACTTAGGGTTAGCTAACCCTAAGTTGTACCCCTAGGGTTACAGTCAGCCCTAAGCTTTAAGGCTAGGGTTGCAACATGGGGTAAGCTAACTTTACCCCTAAGCCCGAAAAAAAGGTTCACACTTAGGGTAAGTTTACCCTAATGCCAAACCCTAGGTTTCCAGTCAACCCTAAGCCCTAACCCTAGGGTTCCAACTTAGGGTTAGCTAACCCTAAGTTGTACCCCTAGGGTTACAGTCAGCCCTAAGCTTTAAGGCTAGGGTTGCAACATGGGGTAAGCTAACTTTACCCCTAAGCCCGAAAAAAAGGTTCACACTTAGGGTAAGTTTACCCTAATGCCAAACCCTAGGTTTCCAGTCAACCCTAAGCCCTAACCCTAGGGTTCCAACTTAGGGTTAGCTAACCCTAAGTTGTACCCCTAGGGTTACAGTCAGCCCTAAGCTTTAAGGCTAGGGTTGCAACATGGGGTAAGCTAACTTTACCCCTAAGCCCGAAAAAAAGGTTCACACTTAGGGTAAGTTTACCCTAATGCCAAACCCTAGGTTTCCAGTCAACCCTAAGCCCTAACCCTAGGGTTCCAACTTAGGGTTAGCTAACCCTAAGTTGTACCCCTAGGGTTACAGTCAGCCCTAAGCTTTAAGGCTAGGGTTGCAACATGGGGTAAGCTAACTTTACCCCTAAGCCCGAAAAAAAGGTTCACACTTAGGGTAAGTTTACCCTAATGCCAAACCCTAGGTTTCCAGTCAACCCTAAGCCCTAACCCTAGGGTTCCAACTTAGGGTTAGCTAACCCTAAGTTGTACCCCTAGGGTTACAGTCAGCCCTAAGCTTTAAGGCTAGGGTTGCAACATGGGGTAAGCTAACTTTACCCCTAAGCCCGAAAAAAAGGTTCACACTTAGGGTAAGTTTACCCTAATGCCAAACCCTAGGTTTCCAGTCAACCCTAAGCCCTAACCCTAGGGTTCCAACTTAGGGTTAGCTAACCCTAAGTTGTACCCCTAGGGTTACAGTCAGCCCTAAGCTTTAAGGCTAGGGTTGCAACATGGGGTAAGCTAACTTTACCCCTAAGCCCGAAAAAAAGGTTCACACTTAGGGTAAGTTTACCCTAATGCCAAACCCTAGGTTTCCAGTCAACCCTAAGCCCTAACCCTAGGGTTCCAACTTAGGGTTAGCTAACCCTAAGTTGTACCCCTAGGGTTACAGTCAGCCCTAAGCTTTAAGGCTAGGGTTGCAACATGGGGTAAGCTAACTTTACCCCTAAGCCCGAAAAAAAGGTTCACACTTAGGGTAAGTTTACCCTAATGCCAAACCCTAGGTTTCCAGTCAACCCTAAGCCCTAACCCTAGGGTTCCAACTTAGGGTTAGCTAACCCTAAGTTGTACCCCTAGGGTTACAGTCAGCCCTAAGCTTTAAGGCTAGGGTTGCAACATGGGGTAAGCTAACTTTACCCCTAAGCCCGAAAAAAAGGTTCACACTTAGGGTAAGTTTACCCTAATGCCAAACCCTAGGTTTCCAGTCAACCCTAAGCCCTAACCCTAGGGTTCCAACTTAGGGTTAGCTAACCCTAAGTTGTACCCCTAGGGTTACAGTCAGCCCTAAGCTTTAAGGCTAGGGTTGCAACATGGGGTAAGCTAACTTTACCCCTAAGCCCGAAAAAAAGGTTCACACTTAGGGTAAGTTTACCCTAATGCCAAACCCTAGGTTTCCAGTCAACCCTAAGCCCTAACCCTAGGGTTCCAACTTAGGGTTAGCTAACCCTAAGTTGTACCCCTAGGGTTACAGTCAGCCCTAAGCTTTAAGGCTAGGGTTGCAACATGGGGTAAGCTAACTTTACCCCTAAGCCCGAAAAAAAGGTTCACACTTAGGGTAAGTTTACCCTAATGCCAAACCCTAGGTTTCCAGTCAACCCTAAGCCCTAACCCTAGGGTTCCAACTTAGGGTTAGCTAACCCTAAGTTGTACCCCTAGGGTTACAGTCAGCCCTAAGCTTTAAGGCTAGGGTTGCAACATGGGGTAAGCTAACTTTACCCCTAAGCCCGAAAAAAAGGTTCACACTTAGGGTAAGTTTACCCTAATGCCAAACCCTAGGTTTCCAGTCAACCCTAAGCCCTAACCCTAGGGTTCCAACTTAGGGTTAGCTAACCCTAAGTTGTACCCCTAGGGTTACAGTCAGCCCTAAGCTTTAAGGCTAGGGTTGCAACATGGGGTAAGCTAACTTTACCCCTAAGCCCGAAAAAAAGGTTCACACTTAGGGTAAGTTTACCCTAATGCCAAACCCTAGGTTTCCAGTCAACCCTAAGCCCTAACCCTAGGGTTCCAACTTAGGGTTAGCTAACCCTAAGTTGTACCCCTAGGGTTACAGTCAGCCCTAAGCTTTAAGGCTAGGGTTGCAACATGGGGTAAGCTAACTTTACCCCTAAGCCCGAAAAAAAGGTTCACACTTAGGGTAAGTTTACCCTAATGCCAAACCCTAGGTTTCCAGTCAACCCTAAGCCCTAACCCTAGGGTTCCAACTTAGGGTTAGCTAACCCTAAGTTGTACCCCTAGGGTTACAGTCAGCCCTAAGCTTTAAGGCTAGGGTTGCAACATGGGGTAAGCTAACTTTACCCCTAAGCCCGAAAAAAAGGTTCACACTTAGGGTAAGTTTACCCTAATGCCAAACCCTAGGTTTCCAGTCAACCCTAAGCCCTAACCCTAGGGTTCCAACTTAGGGTTAGCTAACCCTAAGTTGTACCCCTAGGGTTACAGTCAGCCCTAAGCTTTAAGGCTAGGGTTGCAACATGGGGTAAGCTAACTTTACCCCTAAGCCCGAAAAAAAGGTTCACACTTAGGGTAAGTTTACCCTAATGCCAAACCCTAGGTTTCCAGTCAACCCTAAGCCCTAACCCTAGGGTTCCAACTTAGGGTTAGCTAACCCTAAGTTGTACCCCTAGGGTTACAGTCAGCCCTAAGCTTTAAGGCTAGGGTTGCAACATGGGGTAAGCTAACTTTACCCCTAAGCCCGAAAAAAAGGTTCACACTTAGGGTAAGTTTACCCTAATGCCAAACCCTAGGTTTCCAGTCAACCCTAAGCCCTAACCCTAGGGTTCCAACTTAGGGTTAGCTAACCCTAAGTTGTACCCCTAGGGTTACAGTCAGCCCTAAGCTTTAAGGCTAGGGTTGCAACATGGGGTAAGCTAACTTTACCCCTAAGCCCGAAAAAAAGGTTCACACTTAGGGTAAGTTTACCCTAATGCCAAACCCTAGGTTTCCAGTCAACCCTAAGCCCTAACCCTAGGGTTCCAACTTAGGGTTAGCTAACCCTAAGTTGTACCCCTAGGGTTACAGTCAGCCCTAAGCTTTAAGGCTAGGGTTGCAACATGGGGTAAGCTAACTTTACCCCTAAGCCCGAAAAAAAGGTTCACACTTAGGGTAAGTTTACCCTAATGCCAAACCCTAGGTTTCCAGTCAACCCTAAGCCCTAACCCTAGGGTTCCAACTTAGGGTTAGCTAACCCTAAGTTGTACCCCTAGGGTTACAGTCAGCCCTAAGCTTTAAGGCTAGGGTTGCAACATGGGGTAAGCTAACTTTACCCCTAAGCCCGAAAAAAAGGTTCACACTTAGGGTAAGTTTACCCTAATGCCAAACCCTAGGTTTCCAGTCAACCCTAAGCCCTAACCCTAGGGTTCCAACTTAGGGTTAGCTAACCCTAAGTTGTACCCCTAGGGTTACAGTCAGCCCTAAGCTTTAAGGCTAGGGTTGCAACATGGGGTAAGCTAACTTTACCCCTAAGCCCGAAAAAAAGGTTCACACTTAGGGTAAGTTTACCCTAATGCCAAACCCTAGGTTTCCAGTCAACCCTAAGCCCTAACCCTAGGGTTCCAACTTAGGGTTAGCTAACCCTAAGTTGTACCCCTAGGGTTACAGTCAGCCCTAAGCTTTAAGGCTAGGGTTGCAACATGGGGTAAGCTAACTTTACCCCTAAGCCCGAAAAAAAGGTTCACACTTAGGGTAAGTTTACCCTAATGCCAAACCCTAGGTTTCCAGTCAACCCTAAGCCCTAACCCTAGGGTTCCAACTTAGGGTTAGCTAACCCTAAGTTGTACCCCTAGGGTTACAGTCAGCCCTAAGCTTTAAGGCTAGGGTTGCAACATGGGGTAAGCTAACTTTACCCCTAAGCCCGAAAAAAAGGTTCACACTTAGGGTAAGTTTACCCTAATGCCAAACCCTAGGTTTCCAGTCAACCCTAAGCCCTAACCCTAGGGTTCCAACTTAGGGTTAGCTAACCCTAAGTTGTACCCCTAGGGTTACAGTCAGCCCTAAGCTTTAAGGCTAGGGTTGCAACATGGGGTAAGCTAACTTTACCCCTAAGCCCGAAAAAAAGGTTCACACTTAGGGTAAGTTTACCCTAATGCCAAACCCTAGGTTTCCAGTCAACCCTAAGCCCTAACCCTAGGGTTCCAACTTAGGGTTAGCTAACCCTAAGTTGTACCCCTAGGGTTACAGTCAGCCCTAAGCTTTAAGGCTAGGGTTGCAACATGGGGTAAGCTAACTTTACCCCTAAGCCCGAAAAAAAGGTTCACACTTAGGGTAAGTTTACCCTAATGCCAAACCCTAGGTTTCCAGTCAACCCTAAGCCCTAACCCTAGGGTTCCAACTTAGGGTTAGCTAACCCTAAGTTGTACCCCTAGGGTTACAGTCAGCCCTAAGCTTTAAGGCTAGGGTTGCAACATGGGGTAAGCTAACTTTACCCCTAAGCCCGAAAAAAAGGTTCACACTTAGGGTAAGTTTACCCTAATGCCAAACCCTAGGTTTCCAGTCAACCCTAAGCCCTAACCCTAGGGTTCCAACTTAGGGTTAGCTAACCCTAAGTTGTACCCCTAGGGTTACAGTCAGCCCTAAGCTTTAAGGCTAGGGTTGCAACATGGGGTAAGCTAACTTTACCCCTAAGCCCGAAAAAAAGGTTCACACTTAGGGTAAGTTTACCCTAATGCCAAACCCTAGGTTTCCAGTCAACCCTAAGCCCTAACCCTAGGGTTCCAACTTAGGGTTAGCTAACCCTAAGTTGTACCCCTAGGGTTACAGTCAGCCCTAAGCTTTAAGGCTAGGGTTGCAACATGGGGTAAGCTAACTTTACCCCTAAGCCCGAAAAAAAGGTTCACACTTAGGGTAAGTTTACCCTAATGCCAAACCCTAGGTTTCCAGTCAACCCTAAGCCCTAACCCTAGGGTTCCAACTTAGGGTTAGCTAACCCTAAGTTGTACCCCTAGGGTTACAGTCAGCCCTAAGCTTTAAGGCTAGGGTTGCAACATGGGGTAAGCTAACTTTACCCCTAAGCCCGAAAAAAAGGTTCACACTTAGGGTAAGTTTACCCTAATGCCAAACCCTAGGTTTCCAGTCAACCCTAAGCCCTAACCCTAGGGTTCCAACTTAGGGTTAGCTAACCCTAAGTTGTACCCCTAGGGTTACAGTCAGCCCTAAGCTTTAAGGCTAGGGTTGCAACATGGGGTAAGCTAACTTTACCCCTAAGCCCGAAAAAAAGGTTCACACTTAGGGTAAGTTTACCCTAATGCCAAACCCTAGGTTTCCAGTCAACCCTAAGCCCTAACCCTAGGGTTCCAACTTAGGGTTAGCTAACCCTAAGTTGTACCCCTAGGGTTACAGTCAGCCCTAAGCTTTAAGGCTAGGGTTGCAACATGGGGTAAGCTAACTTTACCCCTAAGCCCGAAAAAAAGGTTCACACTTAGGGTAAGTTTACCCTAATGCCAAACCCTAGGTTTCCAGTCAACCCTAAGCCCTAACCCTAGGGTTCCAACTTAGGGTTAGCTAACCCTAAGTTGTACCCCTAGGGTTACAGTCAGCCCTAAGCTTTAAGGCTAGGGTTGCAACATGGGGTAAGCTAACTTTACCCCTAAGCCCGAAAAAAAGGTTCACACTTAGGGTAAGTTTACCCTAATGCCAAACCCTAGGTTTCCAGTCAACCCTAAGCCCTAACCCTAGGGTTCCAACTTAGGGTTAGCTAACCCTAAGTTGTACCCCTAGGGTTACAGTCAGCCCTAAGCTTTAAGGCTAGGGTTGCAACATGGGGTAAGCTAACTTTACCCCTAAGCCCGAAAAAAAGGTTCACACTTAGGGTAAGTTTACCCTAATGCCAAACCCTAGGTTTCCAGTCAACCCTAAGCCCTAACCCTAGGGTTCCAACTTAGGGTTAGCTAACCCTAAGTTGTACCCCTAGGGTTACAGTCAGCCCTAAGCTTTAAGGCTAGGGTTGCAACATGGGGTAAGCTAACTTTACCCCTAAGCCCGAAAAAAAGGTTCACACTTAGGGTAAGTTTACCCTAATGCCAAACCCTAGGTTTCCAGTCAACCCTAAGCCCTAACCCTAGGGTTCCAACTTAGGGTTAGCTAACCCTAAGTTGTACCCCTAGGGTTACAGTCAGCCCTAAGCTTTAAGGCTAGGGTTGCAACATGGGGTAAGCTAACTTTACCCCTAAGCCCGAAAAAAAGGTTCACACTTAGGGTAAGTTTACCCTAATGCCAAACCCTAGGTTTCCAGTCAACCCTAAGCCCTAACCCTAGGGTTCCAACTTAGGGTTAGCTAACCCTAAGTTGTACCCCTAGGGTTACAGTCAGCCCTAAGCTTTAAGGCTAGGGTTGCAACATGGGGTAAGCTAACTTTACCCCTAAGCCCGAAAAAAAGGTTCACACTTAGGGTAAGTTTACCCTAATGCCAAACCCTAGGTTTCCAGTCAACCCTAAGCCCTAACCCTAGGGTTCCAACTTAGGGTTAGCTAACCCTAAGTTGTACCCCTAGGGTTACAGTCAGCCCTAAGCTTTAAGGCTAGGGTTGCAACATGGGGTAAGCTAACTTTACCCCTAAGCCCGAAAAAAAGGTTCACACTTAGGGTAAGTTTACCCTAATGCCAAACCCTAGGTTTCCAGTCAACCCTAAGCCCTAACCCTAGGGTTCCAACTTAGGGTTAGCTAACCCTAAGTTGTACCCCTAGGGTTACAGTCAGCCCTAAGCTTTAAGGCTAGGGTTGCAACATGGGGTAAGCTAACTTTACCCCTAAGCCCGAAAAAAAGGTTCACACTTAGGGTAAGTTTACCCTAATGCCAAACCCTAGGTTTCCAGTCAACCCTAAGCCCTAACCCTAGGGTTCCAACTTAGGGTTAGCTAACCCTAAGTTGTACCCCTAGGGTTACAGTCAGCCCTAAGCTTTAAGGCTAGGGTTGCAACATGGGGTAAGCTAACTTTACCCCTAAGCCCGAAAAAAAGGTTCACACTTAGGGTAAGTTTACCCTAATGCCAAACCCTAGGTTTCCAGTCAACCCTAAGCCCTAACCCTAGGGTTCCAACTTAGGGTTAGCTAACCCTAAGTTGTACCCCTAGGGTTACAGTCAGCCCTAAGCTTTAAGGCTAGGGTTGCAACATGGGGTAAGCTAACTTTACCCCTAAGCCCGAAAAAAAGGTTCACACTTAGGGTAAGTTTACCCTAATGCCAAACCCTAGGTTTCCAGTCAACCCTAAGCCCTAACCCTAGGGTTCCAACTTAGGGTTAGCTAACCCTAAGTTGTACCCCTAGGGTTACAGTCAGCCCTAAGCTTTAAGGCTAGGGTTGCAACATGGGGTAAGCTAACTTTACCCCTAAGCCCGAAAAAAAGGTTCACACTTAGGGTAAGTTTACCCTAATGCCAAACCCTAGGTTTCCAGTCAACCCTAAGCCCTAACCCTAGGGTTCCAACTTAGGGTTAGCTAACCCTAAGTTGTACCCCTAGGGTTACAGTCAGCCCTAAGCTTTAAGGCTAGGGTTGCAACATGGGGTAAGCTAACTTTACCCCTAAGCCCGAAAAAAAGGTTCACACTTAGGGTAAGTTTACCCTAATGCCAAACCCTAGGTTTCCAGTCAACCCTAAGCCCTAACCCTAGGGTTCCAACTTAGGGTTAGCTAACCCTAAGTTGTACCCCTAGGGTTACAGTCAGCCCTAAGCTTTAAGGCTAGGGTTGCAACATGGGGTAAGCTAACTTTACCCCTAAGCCCGAAAAAAAGGTTCACACTTAGGGTAAGTTTACCCTAATGCCAAACCCTAGGTTTCCAGTCAACCCTAAGCCCTAACCCTAGGGTTCCAACTTAGGGTTAGCTAACCCTAAGTTGTACCCCTAGGGTTACAGTCAGCCCTAAGCTTTAAGGCTAGGGTTGCAACATGGGGTAAGCTAACTTTACCCCTAAGCCCGAAAAAAAGGTTCACACTTAGGGTAAGTTTACCCTAATGCCAAACCCTAGGTTTCCAGTCAACCCTAAGCCCTAACCCTAGGGTTCCAACTTAGGGTTAGCTAACCCTAAGTTGTACCCCTAGGGTTACAGTCAGCCCTAAGCTTTAAGGCTAGGGTTGCAACATGGGGTAAGCTAACTTTACCCCTAAGCCCGAAAAAAAGGTTCACACTTAGGGTAAGTTTACCCTAATGCCAAACCCTAGGTTTCCAGTCAACCCTAAGCCCTAACCCTAGGGTTCCAACTTAGGGTTAGCTAACCCTAAGTTGTACCCCTAGGGTTACAGTCAGCCCTAAGCTTTAAGGCTAGGGTTGCAACATGGGGTAAGCTAACTTTACCCCCTAAGCCCGAAAAAAAGGTTCACACTTAGGGTAAGTTTACCCTAATGCCAAACCCTAGGTTTCCAGTCAACCCTAAGCCCTAACCCTAGGGTTCCAACTTAGGGTTAGCTAACCCTAAGTTGTACCCCTAGGGTTACAGTCAGCCCTAAGCTTTAAGGCTAGGGTTGCAACATGGGGTAAGCTAACTTTACCCCTAAGCCCGAAAAAAAGGTTCACACTTAGGGTAAGTTTACCCTAATGCCAAACCCTAGGTTTCCAGTCAACCCTAAGCCCTAACCCTAGGGTTCCAACTTAGGGTTAGCTAACCCTAAGTTGTACCCCTAGGGTTACAGTCAGCCCTAAGCTTTAAGGCTAGGGTTGCAACATGGGGTAAGCTAACTTTACCCCTAAGCCCGAAAAAAAGGTTCACACTTAGGGTAAGTTTACCCTAATGCCAAACCCTAGGTTTCCAGTCAACCCTAAGCCCTAACCCTAGGGTTCCAACTTAGGGTTAGCTAACCCTAAGTTGTACCCCTAGGGTTACAGTCAGCCCTAAGCTTTAAGGCTAGGGTTGCAACATGGGGTAAGCTAACTTTACCCCTAAGCCCGAAAAAAAGGTTCACACTTAGGGTAAGTTTACCCTAATGCCAAACCCTAGGTTTCCAGTCAACCCTAAGCCCTAACCCTAGGGTTCCAACTTAGGGTTAGCTAACCCTAAGTTGTACCCCTAGGGTTACAGTCAGCCCTAAGCTTTAAGGCTAGGGTTGCAACATGGGGTAAGCTAACTTTACCCCTAAGCCCGAAAAAAAGGTTCACACTTAGGGTAAGTTTACCCTAATGCCAAACCCTAGGTTTCCAGTCAACCCTAAGCCCTAACCCTAGGGTTCCAACTTAGGGTTAGCTAACCCTAAGTTGTACCCCTAGGGTTACAGTCAGCCCTAAGCTTTAAGGCTAGGGTTGCAACATGGGGTAAGCTAACTTTACCCCTAAGCCCGAAAAAAAGGTTCACACTTAGGGTAAGTTTACCCTAATGCCAAACCCTAGGTTTCCAGTCAACCCTAAGCCCTAACCCTAGGGTTCCAACTTAGGGTTAGCTAACCCTAAGTTGTACCACCTAGGGTTACAGTCAGCCCTAAGCTTTAAGGCTAGGGTTGCAACATGGGGTAAGCTAACTTTACCCCTAAGCCCGAAAAAAAGGTTCACACTTAGGGTAAGTTTACCCTAATGCCAAACCCTAGGTTTCCAGTCAACCCTAAGCCCTAACCCTAGGGTTCCAACTTAGGGTTAGCTAACCCTAAGTTGTACCCCTAGGGTTACAGTCAGCCCTAAGCTTTAAGGCTAGGGTTGCAACATGGGGTAAGCTAACTTTACCCCTAAGCCCGAAAAAAAAGGTTCACACTTAGGGTAAGTTTACCCTAATGCCAAACCCTAGGTTTCCAGTCAACCCTAAGCCCTAACCCTAGGGTTCCAACTTAGGGTTAGCTAACCCTAAGTTGTACCCCTAGGGTTACAGTCAGCCCTAAGCTTTTAAGGCTAGGGTTGCAACATGGGGTAAGCTAACTTTACCCCTAAGCCCGAAAAAAAGGTTCACACTTAGGGTAAGTTTACCCTAATGCCAAACCCTAGGTTTCCAGTCAACCCTAAGCCCTAACCCTAGGGTTCCAACTTAGGGTTAGCTAACCCTAAGTTGTACCCCTAGGGTTACAGTCAGCCCTAAGCTTTAAGGCTAGGGTTGCAACATGGGGTAAGCTAACTTTACCCCTAAGCCCGAAAAAAAGGTTCACACTTAGGGTAAGTTTACCCTAATGCCAAACCCTAGGTTTCCAGTCAACCCTAAGCCCTAACCCTAGGGTTCCAACTTAGGGTTAGCTAACCCTAAGTTGTACCCCTAGGGTTACAGTCAGCCCTAAGCTTTAAGGCTAGGGTTGCAACATGGGGTAAGCTAACTTTACCCCTAAGCCCGAAAAAAAGGTTCACACTTAGGGTAAGTTTACCCTAATGCCAAACCCTAGGTTTCCAGTCAACCCTAAAGCCCTAACCCTAGGGTTCCAACTTAGGGTTAGCTAACCCTAAGTTGTACCCCTAGGGTTACAGTCAGCCCTAAGCTTAAGGCTAGGGTTGCAACATGGGGTAAGCTAACTTTACCCCTAAGCCCGAAAAAAAGGTTCACACTTAGGGTAAGTTTACCCTAATGCCAAACCCTAGGTTTCCAGTCAACCCTAAGCCCTAACCCTAGGGTTCCAACTTAGGGTTAGCTAACCCTAAGTTGTACCCCTAGGGTTACAGTCAGCCCTAAGCTTTAAGGCTAGGGTTGCAACATGGGGTAAGCTAACTTTACCCCTAAGCCCGAAAAAAAGGTTCACACTTAGGGTAAGTTTACCCTAATGCCAAACCCTAGGTTTCCAGTCAACCCTAAGCCCTAACCCTAGGGTTCCAACTTAGGGTTAGCTAACCCTAAGTTGTACCCCTAGGGTTACAGTCAGCCCTAAGCTTTAAGGCTAGGGTTTGCAACATGGGGTAAGCTAACTTTACCCCTAAGCCCGAAAAAAAGGTTCACACTTAGGGTAAGTTTACCCTAATGCCAAACCCAAGGTTTCCAGTCAACCCTAAGCCCTAACCCTAGGGTTCCAACTTAGGGTTAGCTAACCCTAAGTTGTACCCCTAGGGTTACAGTCAGCCCTAAGCTTTAAGGCTAGGGTTGCAACATGGGGTAAGCTAACTTTACCCCTAAGCCCCGAAAAAAAGGTTCACACTTAGGGTAAGTTTACCCTAATGCCAAACCCTAGGTTTCCAGTCAACCCTAAGCCCTAACCCTAGGGTTCAACTTAGGGTTAGCTAACCCTAAGGTTGTACCCCTAGGTTACAGTCAGCCCTAAGCTTTAAGGCTAGGGTTGCAACATGGGGTAAGCTAACTTTACCCCTAAGCCCGAAAAAAAGGTTCACACTTAGGGTAAGTTTACCCTAATGCCAAACCCTAGGTTTCCAGTCAACCCTAAGCCCTAACCCTAGGGTTCCAACTTAGGGTTAGCTAACCCTAAGTTGTACCCCTAGGGTTACAGTCAGCCCTAAGCTTTAAGGCTAGGGTTGCAACATGGGGTAAGCTAACTTTACCCCTAAGCCCGAAAAAAAAGGTTCACACTTAGGGTAAGTTTACCCTAATGCAAACCCTAGGTTTCCAGTCAACCCTAAGCCCTAACCCTAGGGTTCCAACTTAGGGTTAGCTAACCCTAAGTTGTACCCCTAGGGTTACAGTCAGCCCTAAGCTTTAAGGCTAGGGTTGCAACATGGGGTAAGCTAACTTTACCCCTAAGCCCCGAAAAAAGGTTCACACTTAGGGTAAGTTTACCCTAATGCCAAACCCTAGGTTTCCAGTCAACCCTAAGCCCTAACCCTAGGTTCCAACTTAGGGTTAGCTAACCCTAAGTTGTACCCCTAGGGTTACAGTCAGCCCTAAGCTTTAAGGCTAGGGTTGCAACATGGGGTAAGCTAACTTTACCCCTAAGCCCGAAAACAAACGGTTCACAACTTAGGGTAAGTTTACCCCTAATGCCAAACCCTAGGTTTCCAGTCAACCCTAAGCCCTATCCCTCGTGTTCCAACTTAGGGTAGCTAACTCCTAAGTGTACCCCTAGGGTTACCGTCAGCCCTAAGCTTAAGGCTAGGGTTTGCAACATGGGGTAAGCTAAACTTTACCCCTAAGC